>BSQZ01000059.1:1690000-1842500 GCA_033239005.1 Lamellibrachia satsuma
CTGAATGATTCAACGGACTCACAAAGCACGCCGTGTTACCGTTTGTGTTCATTTTGTACAGTGTGACACCCTGGGAGACAAAACGACAATGACGTTGACACCGACGGTACTTATGATCAACGAGCAATGATCAATGGGGTGTCCAGTTTGTTTGTGAAAGAAACAGTTCAATATTTAAAAATATTTAACTGGATTGTAAAGGCCCAGATGACAAGTGGACAATTAAGCCATTGGCCTGTCAAGAGTGAACACTTTTATTTGATATGTAACCGCCCTCCTGGTATATTTGTCATGTTTTTTAATATATTCTCGATTCTACCATTTAAACAATAATGTTAATAATTTGTTCCAATCATGTATTGTTCTATGTATTTCTTGATATACAATCGTCATTGATCCGTTGTTAATAGTATGCAGTTGCGTCTAGTTATACTGTTTTTTTAAGTGAGAAAAAAGAATAACAAATGATATCAATGTTTTCGTACCCATTCAATGTACTAGAAACTTCATTTCGATCTTGCTTTAATCTCGTGCATTGGTAAACCACATTCTCTTAGGCGTTCTTCGCTATAAAATATCTAATTTCTAGAATATTGTTGTTGCTCTAATTTGTATTCGTTCAAGCGGATGTATATCCTTCTTGGGATATGGTCGCCAAACATGTATGCATTATTTTTAATGTGGCATAACTATTGCTTGATATATACGTATAATTAGCTATTTATCCGTGTATTTTATATTTTTTCCACATACTACAATACCACACTCTCTAAATCTTTTTGGTGCCACACTTAAAATTGATTTCCAGTTTGGAACCTCCCAATTTACTACACAACTTCTTCTGTCAGCCAGCCATTTTTCTAACCAATCGATTATGCCCCGATACCACGTACTTTTACTTTAAGGAGTAATATTTTATGTAACACTTTGCCGAAAATTTTTTTTGGAAATCTAAGGAGATAATATCTACTGGAGATCCATCGTTTATCCCTAGGTTATTTCTTTCCTAAAAGCGTAACATATTTGTTAAGCATGACATCGCTTTTATTAATTCATGTTGATATGGATTTAATAATTGATACCTAACGAGGGTGTCCACCGTATGGTATTTAACGAACTTTCTAATTATTTACAAATCACTGATGTTAAATCGCTGGTCGGTAATTTTCTGATTTATTTATCGAATCCTTTTTAAATAATGTGATGAGATTTGTTTTTTTCCATTCAAAAGGAACCACTCCCTCTTGTATTGATAAGTTGAACACTCTTGCAAATGGTATATTAGTTTGTTCTATTGTTGCCAGTAATATATTTGGCTGAGTTCCATCCATTTCAAGTGATTCATTTTCCTCTATTGTCTTAATGTTCATAGCCACAATTTCTGGAGTTACAATAAACTGCATTAAATAATTTATGTTAGCATCCTGAAATTTTTAATATGGAGTTGGAAATTGCCTAAAATTATCTCTGGTAAACACTGAACTATCTAGTTAGTTAATCCGCCGTTAAGAAAAGCATTGCTATGTTATATTGCCAGCTCTGTCTTTTAGTTGTCCAACCTTGTCTCGTACATTTCGTTTACTACTGACATATGCGGACATTTAAAACCAGCTGAAATGTGTTCCGGATATTTTATTACGGGTGTGCGTGTAATAGTGGCCTCTTTCTTGCTCGAAATACCAATAATTAATTCCCTGCGTTTCTACTTTAACCAATGTTTGCTATCAACATTATTTTTGTGATACTACCCATGCCACTGTCTCTGTTTCTAACAATTCATCCGTAAATACTGCTGCAACATTTTCATGCTGCAACCTTTCAATCCATGACATTGCTGCGCCCGAGTCTGGTTTATTTGTCTCAATAACTATTTCTTTACTACGGCAGTTATACCCTCCCTCTCTGCGTTATATGTGCCTACGTATATTAGAGTAGATCCTCCCTTACATTTCCCATGATTTTCTCCACCCTTCTTGTGATATCCTAAATTTTTGCACATGGAAAGCAAAATGCTACATCGCCCAATATTGAGAGCTTTGCCAGTTTTCCTAAATATCGAGAACCCAACAAACGCCCTCGGTTTCATCATCACCCTTTATATCACTACCTCAGAATAGCTCTTACGTCGGATCCCTTCCGTAATAAAGTTAGCATGTTGTCCTTCTCCTTCTCTCCCATCAACATGTTGCATTCCTTACCGTCTCCTTTTCGCCCGTCGCCTTCCCACCAGTCTCCTTCCGCCCTGTCGCTTCATCTCGGCCTCCTCCCAGGAAGAAGTGAGCTATCACTTGCATCGCCTCCCCCACTTTATCATCTACTGTCCCCCCATCGGAACCACTGGGACAACCCAACTCTTCCCGTCCAACTATTGCCACAACGAGCTGCCGCAACCATTCCATTTCCACCTCTATTCCCTTCGTCTTCGCACATCCCCTACACTCAAAACTAAAAATTGTCCGCCTGAACATTTGCCTAGGATTTTAATTTAGTTAGACTATGGTATGTTAGTGTTGTACTACATCAACTACTACTACATCTATTGCTACTATTAGTACTACTAATAATACTAATTATGTCACATTTACTACAACATCAACTACTATAAAACATACTAAAGATACACATAATATTAAGTCGACTGCCGGTTGTAAACTTTCAGTGAATTACCTTGCTGAAGTCGTTGAGCACCCACTGCTCTCCCAGTGATGTCTCCATGCGGTAGGTGACGACGTCGTCTGTTGTATCAACCTCCACATCCTCCTTCACTTGGTCTCCATTTTTCTCAGTAATTTTCAGGTGAAACTTCGACAAGTAAGATATGAAGTCAACAAAGATACATAATCAGTGTCACACATTTTGAGCAAAATAAATGTTTGAAATAGATGTGATTACATTTTACATCCATAGTCATACTCTTGAAATGCTAAATGACGTATTGAAACAATTCAGCTAAATGACTACCAAATGCATTCTTCAAATATATCAGGCAAGGGAATGTATCCTTTGGACCTTGGTCATTGTAGCTTTGTTTACCAGAACGCTGTTTGTTTTATAGATGAGCAATATATATATATGTGTGTGTGTGTGTGTGTGTGTGTGTGTGTGTGTGTGTGTGTGTGTGTGTGTGTGTGTGTGTGTATATATATATATATATATATATATATATATATATATATATATATATATATATATATATATATATATATATATATATATATATATATATATATATATATATATATATATATATATATATATATAAACTAGTATATATTGTGTATCTTGACACAACCAGTTTTTAAAATATTACTATAATTTCCCTTAGTTGTCTTCATATATTACAATCGTTTCTAAACGATTATGTTCAATAAACGCCTACTGCAATTATAACTGTTTTCTTGTTCAGTGAAATTAAACATACTGACAGTCCCAACCTTAGCGATGTCCTTTGTTGCTGACTTGAAAACATACGACGCACCGATAAGTCCGGCCACCAACACGGCTACGACGACGATGCACGTGACTGCCACGAATACGTGTTTGGTCTTCACTGTTCCGCTCTCATTCGACGGACGCGCACTCTCAACGTACTGCCAAAGTATAAAACAAGTTCGAATACACCAGAACAACTAAACTGAGAAAATGACGATACTTTATGGTGCTTACGAAGTGAATAGATTTGATATCTTCACGAATATTATGTTCCAGTACATTGCTAACATGTTTTACTCTACGTGCATCAGTAGCTACTAGCTACACTCAATGTGCCCAGTACATTCAAATTCATTCATTATTCCATTTCCATACGGTATATACTCAGTCATTATAATGTATAATAAAATGTTACAATTATAAAATATAACATATAAACTAATTAAACAGTTACATTGCATATATAATTAATTTAACATTATTTGGTAAATATCAATTGTGAATAGATAAATATGTTTCTATGTTTGGTTCGAATCAATCGTAGATAATTCAGTCATTGATTATTTACTCATAGAAAGACACGTAAACACATTTTAGTTTAATCAAACGTAACCTACAATCAACGAACACATTGATGAATGTCGACGGTTTTCTCATATGCAGACACACAGTGTTTTCTTATTTACAATAGTTTTGAAAGTGTCATTTGTCAAGAAAAACAACCTTAAACTCTCCAAAAGTGGCGACTTTCCCTTTGTCTTCTGCCATTGCAGCGGTCGCTGTCGGGTGCATCCGTTCTTCTCTGGCGAGACGTAGAAGAGCGGACGGTGCTGACTTGTCCAGGTCGTTGTGCCGCACCACGGAATCAGCCGGGATTATATACAACTTCCAACAAGGAAGTTGTTAGTTGTTCGCGTGGCCGCCAGGTGGAAAGGATGGTAGATGGACAAAGACACGATCACGCGGCTCGGACGTACCAACGAATCAACGGTGTGTATAAACAAAGTTTTTCACAACCATCGTTAATATATAGCTTACTGTTAAAAAATAACGCAGATACTTTGGCGACCAAAACATCATAAAACAGCTTTGGTTTGTGTAAGTTGTTCTGAAGAAAAAAAACGTAATATGAGTCATTGCTTCAAATAAGTATAATTGCGTTTAATGCAACTATTCTCCGACTATGGGTCAGAGCGAAATATGTATTTGGTATTTGGTGATATTATTATTCATTAATTTATCAAGACCACCCTTATATACATTCTTATACATGTGTGTGTGTGTGTGTGTGTGTGTGTGTGTGTGTGTGTGTGTGTGTGTGTGTGTGTGTGTGAGTGTGTGTGTGTGTGTGTGTGTGTGTGTGTGTATATATATATATATATATATATATATATATATATATATATATATATATATATATATATATATATATATATATATATATATATATATATATATATATATATATATATATATATATATATATATATGTATGTATGTATATATTATATATTAACCACTTAGAGAAGGAAAAGGTAGGCGTTATACAAATGAAGAAATCACAGAGCGTATGTTCTTGGTGATAGCTGCAACCTTCTAGCCTACCATTTGTGCTTCGTCGACGTCTATAATTGGTAGAGTTCATTTGTCAGCATGTTATGCCAATGGTAGTTTAAAGTTAGTTAACCAGCTATGTGAGTTCACCACAGTTTTGTCCACTGGAAATAGGGACAAGTAACATTTAATGTATCTTCCGAAAGGCACATGCAATGTGGGGTAAGGAAATTGCCCAAGTTTCTAATTGGCATTATGTGATATTCAACCCCTCGACCGAAAGTCCCACGCTCTACCACACGACCACTGCGCTCGTCAGTACTATAATGCCTGCTGTCTCTACTTTATTTTTTCTTTGACTAGTCGTGTACGAGCATGCGATCTTCAAAGTTGAAGGAGTTGCTCTAATGTAAAAATAAGAACACCGATTTGCATCAAGCATACGACGCAAAACTGTCATTATAAAAAGTAAAAGCAATAGATGAGATTATTTATGACTTTGTTATTGCGGTGTCGCGAGTCACGGTATGCATGGTTGACGCGATGGAAATGCGACTTGTGAATTCGACTTGACAAATCAAAGTAACTATCAATTCGGGGATGAACCAAAGATAAGTATTACGTTAATGCTATTTTTGTTCTTCAAAATAAATACTAATAATATAAGTTATGTACTCATGTTGAATATTATGTTGTATTTTAATATTAAGAAATTTGGAATCTTGTTGGAAATAACATTATAAATAAATTAAAATACGGTTTCACTGATTTATTGGTTGATTCAATTTGATTCATTCAAGTTGTCGCCGCTTTGTTGCCCCCACAACAACGTCGTCCAATTACCGAGTCGTCCCATAACCGTGTGTTTCCATCGCCAAGTTTCGTGGCACAATATGTGTACGAATGCTTTTGGAGTGTTTGATTATAATACTCGGATTCTTTCTTACCTGACTGTATTGCCAAGCCAATTAAATTACATTCCACATTTTAATAGAATACAGCTTTCACTGAGGTCACGGTGACCTGTTGAGCTAGAAGTACTTCTTTGTTAACCGACTAACAGCTGTTGTACAGAGTGTTTTTTTACCAAAATAAATCAACACATTTAAATGTTAGGCTTGGTATTTGTATCTTGTACAAACATGTATTGCATCTATTTGCAGATCTCATCGTCATCGTAACCTGATTCTCTCGTTGGTACTTGCTTTGTTAACTTTTGAAAATAGATGCGTTGGGTATGTATTTTTTCAACAGGTAACCTCTCACAGTAAATTGATGGGCTCACTTTTTCGCTTCTTCGCAATAAAAAAAAACTGTGTTTCTTGTTATGTCGGTGATACATGACGTCTAGAAGTTTTCTGAATTCAAATCAATGGTATTGGAAGTATGTAACCATATGTTCAGTAATCATGTAACGCCGAATTAATTATCAAAATGTGGGTTTGTTTCCCTTCCAATGAAAGGAAACATTGACACAAATAAAAGCTACACATTACAACTGTTACTAAGCAGATGGGAGCGGGCCATATAACCACTTTTGATATTGTATCAGAATGGCTGTTCGAGTTGTACAACTGGTCATATATTAGCTTTGGGCATAATTGTTGAAGAAACAGTGATCAACAACTTACTTACAGTATTTACATTTATTGATTTATAAAGTTATGTAACTATACCAACTGTTTAACACAAATACTGCACACTAATATATCAGCAAGAAGATCAACGTTGGTGGACAAATATTCGAAACAGTGACCAACTTCAAGTAACTGGGTCCAGTTGTTACTGACGAGAGATCCAAACATGAGATTGTTAGGTGTAAATGCATGGGCCGTATTGGATCTCAATGTTCTCCGAGAGGTTGCACCCCTCCATCCTGCTCTATATACGGCACTACATTATGCTGTCAACATTGGGTTCGCTGAATCACTTCTGATCTTGTAACTCGATCTCTTCTTTTGCCTTTCTACCTTCCACAGTACTTTGATAATATACATCAATGCGTAACTGATGATGATACTTCTTGGCATACGGCAAAATTACCCAAGCTACCACGGTTGTCAGTGTCTGGTGACTTATGTGATTGATTCAGCGAGGAATAACTCCTCTCTGATCTGGATATTCTGGAATATGGTTGCCCTGATGACTCCACTGACAGTCCGAAAGCAACGCGTCTCAAAAACTTCTAGATAGTGATTGCATCATTCAAGCTTCCGCACAATAGATTGTCATTGACATAATAAGGCAAAGTGGTGTGAACGGAATTGCTCAAGTTTTGAAACAGCACTAGGTGGATTCGAACACCTGTCCTTTTGTTTGACAGTCTTTCGCTTAAACCACCGCAGAGCTACCACGCCTACTGGTAGAGTTGTTATACTTTTTTGGTAACCCCGGGTAGTGTATTCAACTGTTTATGACTAAGGCTGTTGCGACAGGCCATCATTCAACCCCAGACCTACCGAGCTTACAGATAGAGTTTTTACTTTATTTGTTTTGCAACTCCGGATAGCGTCGTCAACTGTTTATAACTAATGCTGTTGCGACGTGTCCTGTTTGAGCAAGCGTTCTGATTTTGTCTACCCCCATCCTGCCTTAACAACGTTGTCCACATTACTAAATGCAAACAGATTATGGTTGTCAGTGCATTGTGTTTGTGTGAGACACAATTGCATGAAGCTACAGTTCACATCAAGAAGACGGTTATTCTCGTTAACTTTTGAGTTGATGCCGGCCGAGTAATTGTGGCGCTCGTGAAATAAATGCACAGCTATCGCCGAAAGAGTCAAGCAGCTCGATTGGCTCTTTCGAAAGATACCCGACCACGTGTACGACGGTGCTCTAAATATGGGCCGGGGAGAGGAGTCGTTTAGCCGCTTTCAAACTTTCTGATCAATAACCCCAAAGCGATTAAACTGATCATGTATTGAATGTGTGCGATGTGAATGCAGGCACAGTGTTATAGTTTTGTTTCTATCATTACTTAGTTAATAATTGCAGTGGAGAACACATTGTTTTCCTTTCTCCCCAGATTTGCAAGTGAAGCTCGAAAACATGACCACATAGTTCAGTTTAGGAACCATTCCAGGCAGCTACGATCTAATCGGTGTGATGCACATAATGTTGTATCACAACCCTACCCTGAAGGTGTGGACCGAGGTGGACGATCACGTAAATTCAAACCATAACTGATTGAATGTTCAATACTATGGGTGACAGCATGTATTACAAACATGAACTTGTGAAATGTACATTCATGTATGTAGAGAAATATCAAATGTTTCGACCTGAAAACTATTAAGTTATTAATATTTGCTCTGATAATGTATCGATTTGATTACCCGTGTTCATCGTGGTACTCTGACTTGTCCGTGAGAAATAAGTGTTGTATATGAATCTGTATCCTAGAACACCTGTCTTCCAGAACACACATTGGCGCTAAATAAATTAGGTGGACAAAATGTAACCTGTCAAGTACATAGTAGCTCAACTCAAATTGCATAACATGTTCCATATTATTCATGTACTACTCCCAGACTGAACTATTTGAAGAATGACCGGTGATATCTAACGGCGATTGTCAATAGAGTATTCACTGATGCTGTTAGCAACAAATCAGGTTTGTCCAGGGCAACAACCATTTTACATGTACTTTACTAAACAATGTTCCTCTGGTCGTCGCTGATCATCTCTGAAACCAGACAATCGTTCTGTTGTGAGCTTCTCAAATCCCCTTGGAACAATGATGTGTTGTACTCAAAGACATATCAATCACCCACCACAATTTTAGAATAACACAAATTTAGGGATACACAACTCCATGTTATCCGTTGATAGGGAGAAGGGTATTGCTTTTGAATCAATATTTTTGATGCGGGGCACCCGTCGAATTCCAGGTAATGCCTTAGTATGTTTTAATGTTTAATATATTCAGATACTGGCGCTATTATAATATAATAAAATATAGGTGACTCGCCTTACATATTTGGATCACTGGAAGTATTATAATAAATGGTGTTTTGAAACCAAGAAACAATAACTGAATCCAACACTAATGGTCAGTAATTCTGGAAATTTCACAAACGTTTACCATCGAATGCTGGTGGGATCTAACGAGTGAGGCATCGTGCATAGACTTTGGAAAGAACACAATTAACACACATGTCATAAGTAACATACATCAAAATAAACAAATAATGTCTTCTTTAGGTCCTTATCAAAAAAAGTACGTGAAAAACGGGGCGACACAATTGTGCCGATTCATTGTATTTTTTAATGTCGATATTACTATAAGTTTATTATTTGAATATCGATGGGATTCATCATTCACTCTTGCGAGGTACTTAGCAGACCTGTCTGAGTCGCCGTTCTACTCTTCCAACAAGGAAGTTGTTAGTTGTTTGAGTGGCCGCCAGGTGGAAAGGATGGTACTTGTAAACAAAAAACACGATCACTCGGCTCAGAATCAATCGTGTTTATAAAAATAGTTTCCACAAATATCATTGATATATAGTTTGCTATTAGAATTCTTAAGCAGATGTGTTGGCGACCATCATGAAACAGTTATGGTTTGTGTGAATTGTTCTAATAAAATAACAAAATACGAGCCATAAATATATATATATATATATATATATATATATATATATATATATATATATATATATATATATATATATATATATATATATATATATATATATATATATATATATATATATATATATATATATATATATATATATATATATATATATATATATATATATATATATATACATATATATACACATACATACATATTAGTAATGTATAGTATCACTTCAATAAAAAAACGTGTAATAATATTCCAACTAGCGTGGCAAAATATGTGCACCAATGCTTTTGCCGCGGAGAGTGTTAACGTTTGTACTCTTTTTACATGTCTGTGTTGACAAATCAATTAAATGACATTCCATGTGTCAAAGAAAAACTAGTTCTCTCACAGAGGTCAACATAACCTGACACACTCGTTGTAATTGTGTGTAAGTCTTCTACTGTAGCAGTCTTTTGTGCCAAGGGTAGTTACCAAAATAACCTCTCACATTCAAATGTTAGGTTTGGTTCACGCGTGTTAGTAAAAACAATTCGATCTTCTTTTTGTAGATCTCACGGAGGTCATCGTAGCCTGAAACGCTTGGTTGGTATTTGCTTTGTAAACCTTCGAACATAATTTCACATATAACTTAATATTACTCCAAAATAACCATTTGTCTTGAGCACAGATAGTTATTTCCAAAAATTATCTCTTACAGGCAGTTGATGGGCTTACTGTTTCGCGCCTTGGTTACTAAATGTCGTGTTTCTCTGTTCCGGTTGGTGTTACATAAACTAGGGAAGTTGTGCGAATTCAAATCAACACCACTGGCACTATGTAATGTTCAATAATCATGTAACACCCAATGATATATCAAAACGTGGGATAGATAATCTTTTAATAAAAAACTTTGATGCCATTATAACCTAAACGTTACAACATCATGTTACTAAGCTGATGCAAGCCAGCGATTTAACCACTTTGAAGTGGTATAAAATGGCTTCTGCATCGACCGCTATACGACTGGTCATATATTATCTTACCGTAGAATTGCTGAAGAGGCAGTTCTCAACAACTTGCCATAGAACTCACATTGCTTCATTTCAAAACGTGTTTGATTATGTCTAAATATACGTTATTTCACCTTACTGTTTCCATAGTTATACTCAACATATTCTTTAGCTACATGTTTTAATGTAGGTTTACATAATGTGTCACCAACTCTGTGAGTCCACACCAGTTTTTTTTTCCAATTTCCCTCTGTACGATATTTCACTTATCCGGCAAAGACACCAGAAAGAAGGGACCAACAACGCTTTCGCAAGACAGAGGCTATGTGGGGTAAAACAATTACCCATGTTTCGAAACGGCAGCATGCGGTTCGTAACATCGCGACATAAAGTCCGCCGCTTTACCACACGACCACTGCGCCCCATACTACTATAATATGCCTACTATATCTCATGTAGTTGTCTTCTTTGACTAGTTATGGGGGAGCATTTCATCTTCAAAGTGCTCTAATGTGAAGAAGGAGGACAACACCGTTCTGCAGTATGCGTACGAAGCAATACTGTCTGTGTAAAAAAATAAATTAATAGGTTTGATTATTTATGACTCTGTTATTGCGGAGCCGTGAGTCACGGTAAGCATGGCTGGCTCGGTGGAAACGCGTCTTGTGAATTCGACTTCAACAGTCAACGTAACTATCAAGTCGGGGGTGAATCATATATATGTATTACATTTCTGTTTACTCTCTTTCCAACACACTAAGATTGATAATATAATACATATACTCTTTTTGACAATGAATTTGTGTTCTATTTTTATTATGGAAAGTGCAATCTTGTTGGAAATAAATTATTGATTGATTGAATGATTAATCGATCGATTGATTGATTGATTGAAGTTGTATCTGCCATTCTGTCACCACAACCAATGTTTTTCCATCACCAGTTCGTTTAATCACCAAATCTTTCATCTACCAAGTGGGAACATTACCAACATATCCCGCGTCAAATTTAATCACTGCAATTGTACATTATGCATTTCCGGTTGTGAATTATTAATGTAAATGCTGTGGCTGTACATTGGTCTACTTAAAATGCCCTTAATATATTGTGATGTAGCCCATTTAAACTGCTGAAGCGATGATTTCCTTCCAGTTGTTTCGGTTCTTTACTCCAGATAATTGTTTCGTGCATTTATTTATGATTACTTTTAGAGTTTGTCTACCTCTTCTGCGACGGCCATCGGGTTTCAAGAGCTGGACTTTTTTGGCTGTTAGTGATCCCTATGAGGGACCTGTTTACAAGTTTATGATGTTTTTCAATAATTAATCAAGCATAACTGACAACTATATACGCGTTGTGCATATATGGATTTCTCAAATGCAGACGGACTGCACGTTGCTTATTTGCTACATATCATTTTTCTAAAGGAATATTGTTTAACAAAGACAAACCTGGAACTGTCTTTAACACTGGAGATTTTGCTTTTCGCTTCTGTCGTTGCAGCGGTCGCTGTCGGGTGCATTGTATCTTCTCTGGCGAAACGTTGAAGAGCCGACGGTGCAGACGTCGGAATTTTCCACACACACTCGATGGCCTGGCTCAGAAAGACTAACAAGTCAACGGGGTATATAAACAGTATATGATTCACCAACGTGGGTGTGCCTGGGCTCCTATATACTGCAACTTAATTTACTGCCCAGTTGGCGTCAGAAATTTTCACGAAAGACATTGATGTAAAGAATTATATATATATATAATATATATATATATATATATATATATATATATATATATATATATATATATATATATATATATATATATATATATATATATATATATATATATATATATATATATATATATATATATATATATATATATATATATATATATATATATATATATATATATATATATATATATATATATATATATATATATCGTTTGGCGGCAAGGCATAACACACCCAAAAAAAGTTTTACAAAAAAGCGCTGGGGTGGGTGTGTGTGCGTGCGTGTGCGTGTGTGACGACGTTTCGGCATCCGTCGGCTGCCTTCTTCAAGAACATAAATCTGGGACGATTTGAATATTCTTCTGATCGTCCGATGGCAAGCAGCCTGTTCTACGTGTGGCTGGGTTGGAATCGTCCTTCTCTATCCATGATCGTTGTTGTTTTCCGTTTGGTCTCCTAGGTAGTCCTAGTTAATAACGCAATTATTAATGTTGGCATGTTTGATTGATGACTTGTGTTACATCGTTGATGACGCTATGTTCTGTTCACTGGTAAACCGACTGGTTGCCCTGCTTCTTGTTCTCATACAGGAGTGTTCTGGCGTTCTTCCTGTTTGTCAATGCAAATGTGAGTACAGCTTTTACATTACTGCTTCCTGAGACGTCCTTTGACACCTGCTTTGAAAACCGTCAAATACAGTCTTTGTGCACAGGCTTATTTTTGGCATCTCGGAAAAAATGTCGTGTCTCTTTTTACGTCGGTCATACAATATCGCGACAACCGCGTCTCTCATGTTTAATCGGGCATACAAGTCAACAAGTGGTAATCATGGCTATTGTTGTTCCGTTGTTCCGTCCACTGGTTGTAAACTCATCAATTAATTTCAGAATGAGCTCAAGTGCACGATAACAGGAAGTGTGGATATGTACATCAAATGTTTGTGTAGTTTCAATTTGCCAGCGCGAGGGAGAAAGAAATATCAAGTCAAAAGAGTGAGAAAAAAAATCAGTCAAAACAGTATGACATAAACATAACGCGTATAATTAAATTGAACTGATAATATGCTATGATAGTTATTGTTTAAATAGATTAAAAAAATTAAACTTATAGTATGATAGACGAGTTATTGTTTAAACTGACAACATATGAATAAGTTATAATGTATTATGCACATCTTACTTACTTGCAATATAAATTCGTTCTGTATGTCTCAGGAAGATCACAAAGCCACAAATATATACTTAATCGAGTTTCTTTTATAATGGTAAGGACGATTACAGAGATGGTTAGGTATCCATTACGATTGAAAAGAAGTCCCGTATGTGATCTGTATTGCACATACGCCATTTTGTGGTGTTTAGTGCAGTATGAAGACAAATGCATTTGCTACCGTTTTATACAGAACATACATAGATATAAGTTACTACACTATTATGTATGACGTTTATTCAACTATCAATACATATTGTAATTATACAATATTTAGACTGTGTATTGTATTAAATTGCAATGTCAAACAACAGATGAGGAAAATCAAAATGGAAATAGTTTAGAATCAGCGATCATATCGCCACGCAGCAAAAACGCGGTAAATAGCACTTCACACGGCCAACTAAACAGCGTTCTACAGCGGCATACGACGCAGTAACGTTGTCATAAATTGGGGTGCCCTACGACTCACTTATTGCGGTGGCGTGAGTCATGGCAAGCAGGATGGAAATGCGTCTTTTCAATTCGACCACATTTGCATTTTACACTAGGTATAAAATAAATAGTTTTGTTTTGGTGGTGGTCGGTTCTCGTGGTAGTGGTGATGGTGGTGGTGGTGGTGGTGGAGGTGGAGGTAGTGATGGTTGCAGTGGTGTTGGTGGTGATGGTGATTGTGGTGATTGTGGTGGTGATGGTAGTGATGATGATGATGGTGGTGGTTATGATGATTGTGGTGGTGGTGGTGGTGGTGATAGTTGTTATTAGTTGCAGTATCAGCATTAGCATTATTATTATTATTGGTAACGTCCTCGCGCATAGAAGTTACTCTTTACTCACAGCGATAGTTTTGGTAGACGTTAATTACGGTGTTTTTTTATACTGATAGCGTTGACTATGTAAGCCCATAGCAAATTTGTTTCAATTTACCTGTGTGGGATAGTTCACTGTCGTGATGGTGACGATGGTGGTGGTGGTGGTGATGACGGTGGTAGTGATGGTGGTGATGGTGATTGTGGTGATTGTGGTGATGATGGTGGTGATAATGATGGTGGTTGTGGTGATGATGATTGTGGTGGTGGTGGTGTTTGTGGTGGTGGTGGTGGTGGTGGTGGTACTTGTTATTAGTTGTAGTATCAGCATTAGCATTATTGTTATTATTGGTATCGTTCTCGCTCGTAGCAGTTACTCTTTAATCACAGCGAGTGTTTTGGTAGAAGTTAATTACGGTGTTTTTTTTATACTGAGAGTGTTGACTGTGTAAGCCCATATCAAATTTGTTTCCCTCCGCAACCTGCTAGCTCGTTTGTACAACTGTTGTATGTTTATACTATTAATTTACTTGTGTGTTTGTTTTCGGGCGCTTGATTGCTTTTCAAATGTTGTGTATTTTTGTGCGTTTGAATGAGTGCGTGGACGAGTGAAGGATTTATTGAGTGAGTGGGTTAGTGAAAGACCGAGTGAGTGATTGTGTTAGTGACTCAGTGAGAGAGAGAGAGAGTAAGCGAGCGATTGTGTGAGTGAGTGAGTGAGTGAGTGAGTGAGTGTGATCGTAAGTGAGTTAGTACATAAGTGAGTGAGTGAGCCAGCCAGTCAGTTAGTCAGTGTGTGGGTGGGTGGATGGGAAGTGGGTGAATAAGTGAGTGCGCGAAGTTGTGAGCGAGTGAGTGAGTGAAGTTGTGAGTGAGTGCGTGCGTGAGTGAGTGAGTGAGTGAGTGAGTGAGTGAGTGAGTGAGCGAGCGAGTGAGTGAGTGAGTGAATGAAGCTGTGAGTGAGTGAGTGAATGAGTGAGCGAGCAAATGAGTGAGTGAGTGAGTGACGGAGTGAGTTAGGGAGTGATTGAGTGAGTGAGTGAGTGAATAAGCAAGGGAATGTGTGAGTGAGAGAGTGATTGAGTGAGTGAGTGAGTTAGTTAATTAGATAGTTAGTTA
Organism: Lamellibrachia satsuma; assembly: GCA_033239005.1. Classification (NCBI taxonomy): domain Eukaryota; kingdom Metazoa; phylum Annelida; class Polychaeta; order Sabellida; family Siboglinidae; genus Lamellibrachia; species Lamellibrachia satsuma. The sequence goes on from BSQZ01000059.1 coordinate 1,705,442, forward strand.
GTTAGTTAGTCAGTTATTTAGTTATACGTGTCCTTGTCAGTTTTGTATTAGTTGCGTCGCTCGGTGGAAAATGTCCGCAGTTTGCATGCCAATGAATCTGCGTAGTTAGGTGAAGTTTCAAATATGAAAAAATGGCTGGTGTAAAATATTGAGGCAACAACGCAATAATTTGAGTAGCGTTGCTATTTGGACGGGCCGAGACAGCAAGTCTTTGTCCAGCTACATTCCTCGTAGCCATATAAGTAGATACTATGTGTCGACATTATCTTCTTTGTGTTAGGTATTACGTGTCGACATTGTCTTCGTGTTATTAGGTATTACATGTCTCCATTGTGTTTGTTTTATTAGGTATTACGTGTCGCATTGTATTCGTTATTAGTGTTATAAGCGTGGATGTAATTCAAACGAGACACAATGTGGAAGACAACTGGACCGTAGGTTGACTTGACGCAGTGCTTTCTCTCACTGTGAATGTGTGTTTCTCTATTACTATTGTTGGAAGTTTATCATTGTTTTTTAATGGAATATTAATTCATAGAGAGACAAGTCCACAAGCACGCATGCTCACACGCGCGCACACACACACACACAACACACACACACACACACACACACACGCACACGCACTTGCCCGTATGTATGAATTTACCCGTGTCTCAATGAATTTTTTTTATATGCGAGCGATGTTTTGATTTAGAGTTTAGCGATGAATATAACAGTTAAATAAGACTATGACGTACGTACCGTAATCTAGTTGTTGGTATCACATTGCTGTGGTTTGATGTGTAGAGTACCTCGTTAAAAAACATTTGTTCATAAACAATTCCGTTGACGACTACACTGTAGGGTAGGGTGTGACAAGTAGCCCCCGTGGGTTATGACGCCCCCATTGTATTCCCAACAATGTACGCGCTTCCTGTATATCTGTTATGGATGCATGCAGTGCTGCTAATTAGTACACATGAAATAGACAGTAAACGAAAAATCTGAATTTACAATTTTGAGGAATGGCTGATTTCAAAATGGTATATTTTCAATGTTGTGCAGAAACACACAGATCACTTTGAACACCTTGCATGAAAACATCGAGGGTTCGGGCAAGGGTGGATCTATTGTTGTACACGTAGGGACAAATAACGTAGAGATGGGAAGATACAACTGCAACAGTTAAAAAATCCAGGCAGTTGGACAGAACACTAAAGCAGACGCGAGTTAAGCAGGTAATACTGTCAGGGATTTTACCAATAATAGGAAGGAGGGGCAGATACAACTAACATGCTAGTCCAGAAGCTATGTAGGGAAGAGGAAGTTGGTTTTTGTGGATTTGTGGGAAAGTTTTGTTGGAAAGGCTGATATGTACATGAATGATGGGCTTCCTCTAAGCGGAAAGGGGAGCAGTATTTGCGGATGAAATTTCAGCAGAAGTAGATAGTGTCATAGGTAGCACAACAAATATTTTTGGTATTAAACATTGCTTAATCTAGAAGCGCAGGGAGGTTACTTAGAGGTGCCTCAATCAGGACAAGAAGCCACTAGTACAGACATACCAATGACAAAATGTCCGAAAAACATATATGTAACAGGTTATAGATGCGTGAGTTTAAATGCTAGGAGCATAGCAAATAATAAAAACGATTTATGTTTTTAGTTCAGGATAGCTTCCGTACTCAGCACGTGTTAGAATCAACCAGAAGAAATAATGTATAAGATATAGTGGACAATATATATAAATCAACCATTTTGATATCAATGTAAAATCAGAAAGTAAAAATCAAAAACCGTACAAGAGAAATTTCCACAAAGGTAACTATAAATATATGAGAAAATACTTAGCAAAGCTATATGGGAATAACATGCTGATGAATAAGACCGCAATTGAATGTTGGAATATTCTAACATATGAAATTGAGAGTATCATCGACAAATTTGTTCCGTTGATAAAACAAGGAAAACGATCTAGAAAGAACCACTTGTCAAAATAAGCTATTATAAAATAATATTAAAGCAAACTATGCGGAGGATTTATAGGTGTAACAGAAAGGATGAAGATTATAAAAATTACAAAGAGGCATTTAATACAGCTACAACTGAAATTAGACAATCTAAAAGAAGCTATGAGCAAAAGTTAGCATGTAACATAAAATTATAGCAATAGTTTTTATGTATATGTCAGGAGTAAACAAAACGTATAAGGCAAGGTCTAGAAGACAGTGCTAGCAATCTAATACCACAGGAGTTTTTACTGGAGGAAGACCTAAATGGTTATTTCAGTTCGGTGTTTTCTAGAGAGGATATTAGTTCATTACCAGTTCCAGATGCTAAATTTCAGGAAGCTAAATCTGACTGTTTCGGAACGTTAATTGTAACTTCCTAAATGGTAACTAAGAAAATAAAGGCAATTAATGATAATAGATCATCGGAATCCGTAGAACAAATTAGTATTCCACTTGCAAGAGTGTTCAACTTTTCTTTAAAAGAGGGAGTAGTTTCTTTAGAATGGAAAGAAGCAAACATCATACCATTATTTAAAAAGGGTTCGAGAAATAAGTCAGATAATTATATACCAGTTAGTTTAACGTCAGTGATTTGTAAATTATTAGATGTGTTAATTAAAGACCACATGGTGGATTTCCTTTTTAGGCTTAAATTATTAAATTAATATCAACATGGATTCCTAAAAACGAGGTCAAGCATAACATAAATGTTATGCATGTTTTTTGAAGAAATCACTAAGTGGATAAACGAAGGAAAGAATGTCTGGCAGTTGCCATGTAGAATTTCTGGCAACTTTATCCAATGAAAGATCGCTGGCATCTCATGCATTCGGTGAGATTGTGAAGTTGTGTGGCTGTGGCCACATGTTCGGGTATAGTAAAATGCCCTGATTGAATTAAATCAAAAAAGGAGCATAAAGCGATTCAAAGTCTACTTCAACAAAATAAAACATTATTTACGATAATCTAGAAATTAAGTTTGTGAATAATAACAAAAAGGCCGTCGTAACAATAACTGGAATTCAACCACATCCTCAGGGACCATTTATTTGCATCATTCAGGTTTCAAGACTGTTGTCGAATATATCACATACTAGAGGGTTACCCGGCGGTGCCCGGGTGTATTACCCTACCAGAATCACATGCATCACAATTACATCGTATGCGTACCGATGTTGTGCGAATGTTGTGCGAATTATCCGTACAACTCCACTGAATACAATAACTTGCCACTATCAAAAGTTCAACGCATTATAATTAAATGGTATATGTGCCGATGCTGTGCGAACTTGTCACCGAAAGCTCAACGAAAACGAAGCATGGAACGCTAAATCGCGTCGCCCCATCTATCGGAAACTTGCCAATTGCTAAAGTAACGACCCAGAAGAGGCGCCACTGTGACAAACTATTATCTTTATAATTATATGTAATATAATTTGTCCATGGGCCAATTAGGGGAAACCCTTGCCTTGTCACAGTGGCGCCTCTTCTGGGTCGTTACTTTCCAATCGCTTGCAACAGTCAGTCGCCTGCCTTTGCACGCTACAATATCCCAAAACCTGTTTTCGGAAGAAAGATCAATACTAAGATGTTATCGATGATGTATCGTAGCCGATCAGTTCATGTTTCGGAAAAAGTAAATTGAGATACGCGTAGGTCCATCTGGCGATCAAACAGCAAACTAGTTACTTTATGATTCTGTGTAATAATGTGTATTTCCAACATGACGGTTTGCATTGCAACGTCGCGGTAAACATAACAGCAACATCAGCACCACAAACATAAACAAATATAAATAGAGTTCAGCTAACAAACGCATAACACAACATAAAAAACAACTGCAATTGCAAAAGTAGACAAAAGTCAGCAATATTAATGAAAAGGAAACCAACTGTACAATCAGAAGATGCTCAACAAGAATAACAACAGAAACAGACATAGCAAACAAAGGGATCAGGCAACCGGCCTTTCGTCAACGATTAACTGCATTATCGATTAATATGCCGTATTTTCGTGCGTACGCACGTGTGTGTGTGTGTGTGCGTACGTGTGTGCGTGTGTGCGCGCGTGCGTGTGTACGTGCGTGGGTGTATGTGTGTGTGTGTTCAATTATATGGCGGTCCCTTTGCATATATTTAGTCTCCCTCCACAACATGCGTAGTTGAACGTGTCTGTGTGTGTGTGTGTGTGCGTTTGCGTGTGCGTGTTCGTGTTCGTGTGCGTGCGCATGTGTGTATGTGAGTACGGGTGGATTACATAAAATGAACGTCAGACACATTGATGATATTTTGATATTTGCTTTAATAGGAATACTGCAAAACCAAACAAGTGATTCGTTTAGGCAGTCGCGATTATGTAAATAGTTATCATTAAAGTGTACACAGCAATAAAATACGCGAATCTTTGTGTTTGTGTTTACTCAATATATATATATATATATATATATATATATATATATATATATATATATATATATATATATATATACACACACACACACACACACACACACACACACACACACACACACACACACACACACACACACACACATAACACGTACGATCAACTTGAGTATCTCGGGATGAGTAAATAGAAACGCACACTTAGTTGACAAAAAGCTTTTTGACATTACCTGTAAACTTCTATATTTATTTGGCATATGCACTATTGAATAATATCGTAGTAGTGAAAGCCATATTTCCACCACTGAACATGCAGTACTCAGTATCATATAACATTAGGCCCTACCTAATAAAAACAAATAATCGATATTCCAAGTTTCATTATTTTATTTCTGGAAGTACTCGTTCTCGCCCCATTCATTTAGAAAATTAAATGAATGGGACACATTGTCTACACATTGTTTTAACTGCAGTGTGAGTATGTTTGAAAATATTGTTGACACATAAATCTGGAGGGCGGGCTACACATAGATGAACAAATGTTGTGCCATCGAAAAGACAATGGCTTCCTTGTCCACTTGCCATACGGATCTTTGCCTTGGATAGCAATCGTGTTGATTAAAAAAAAAATGTATTGTTAAATTGCACGCATCTGTGTACGCACGCACATTCGCGCGTCATGTCGCGGCTGTAATGACTCAAACGAGTCGTGAATAGATGGCGTACCTTCTGTAGTCGAACAACGGGCCGTCCGCTGCCGTAGAGCTTACCACATGCCTGTGTCCGCGTGACGTCCGCCGTCGTTGTGCGCCTTTTCGACTCACGAGTATAGACGCAATGGACGTGCGTCCATCTACCCCTTTCTATCTCTGTTGCACCTCTCGGTCGTGTGCTCGATCAATATTTCTTTTACGTTTCTCTTCTCCTTTTAGTGACAATAAACAATTCTACCGACATACACAAAGTCTTACATTCCACGTGGCTGACTCACACGTGCCATTCTTTTGACATCCGGGCGCCCACGTTGGGCTACATGACCTTCTGTGTCCATTCTACTTCACCGTGATCTGCTCGCCGAGATGATTACACGTGTATCCTGTCCCTGTTTACACTCTCTGTTTCTGAGGTAACAGATGACACTAGCTCAACAATCACCGTCTCCTGGTCTAATCCACTTAAACAACAATCATTATGCTTCAGTTAATATAACCTAAAACACCCCCAAATCGGGTAATATGCCGGTCCTTGCCCGCTTAATATGCGTCATTTTCTACGATAAACAACCCAACGGCGTCCACACCGTAGATATGGACACGGCCATGCATGAGCGAACAAATTACATACACATTGTCGTCTCCACGAAAGGCCTATGGATGCATTTATACTTGGAAGGATTAACTAATAAATAAAGAAACAGGAAATAGTATTATGACAAGAAGAATAGCAGTAATGCTATAGTAACTTGGAATATGGCGCGGAATTGTTATTTTCGATGATGTTCTGCATAACATACAGTGGTAACAGCAGTATAGAAAGTGATGGTTTGTTTAATTGTTACCTGTTTTCGTTGAAATAATTTATACTGACAGTCTACCACTTTAGAACAACACTTGGACCTGTTTATGACGAGTACAAACATTATGAATCCATTAGGAGCACGGGGATTATTTGTATAAACAAAGTCAATATAATACACGAAAAATAGTGTTGATACAAATAAACTTTTCAACTGTGAAGAAGAACTTTTACCCGTCCTCGGTGGTGGTTTCGGGTTGTTCAAACGATTTCTTTTTTGAAAGAAGTTTTCTAAATTGTGACAATTTTCATAAATCATGCCATAAATGCCCGGTTGATTGTGTATGCCCGGACCTAACGAATACCAAGAGGACGGGTCTAGTATAACATAGCGAAGAAAAGTTATTTGAATTCCGCGCTACCGTCTCCTGCAGCATTCCCTGTGTGCGCCGCTTGCCAATAGAGTATTCTGTACGTGCCACATACTCAATTGTCGTTCCTGGGCCAGCTTATGTAACCGTCGTATCAACACAAAATGTTTGGAGGGAACAGGTCGCTTTGCAAACACACCAATCTAATCAGCTAGCTACTCGCTACCAGCCCCAAAATGTTCCTCCCAGTGTGGCAGGCGGAAATGATTTCACGAGCAATGTGTGTCCTAGGAGACAGGTTCAAATATAAAACACTTCATTTAGCATGATATGAAAACATTATTTGTTCTGTGGGACAGGTCGAATACCACGACGAGGTCGGCTGATAAAATGGGTACATTATAAAAGAAATCGACACATAGATATTTGGCTGAACATTTACTAGCCAAAGTAGTTCCACACAGTCAATGTTAAGCTGCGGCAAACCTTCAAATGTTCGGCGTCAAATGAAGTACGGATATGTTGGTTGTCTTGTTGTAGTTGCTAACTAAAGTCTTATCTCAATGTTATCTTACATCACAGGTCTATTGGAGTTAGTGTTCTGCTAACTAAAGCCTTATCTCAATGTTATCTTACATCACAGGTCTATGGGAGTTAGTGTTCTGCTAACTAAAGCCTTATCTCAATGTTATCTTACATCACAGGTCTATTGGAGTTAGTGTTCTGCTAACTAAAGTCTTATCTCAATGTTATCTTACTTCACAGGTCTATTGGAGTTAGTGTTCTGCTAACTAAAGTCTTATCTCAATGTTATCTTACTTCACATGCCTATTGGAGTTAGTGTTCTGCTCTATATTTTGGTGGTTGTGATATATGATGGTGTTTGTGGTCTTTGGATGTGGTTGTAGTGTATGGTGTTTTTTATGGTCTATGGTGGTGGATGTGGTCTTTGGTGGTGGTTGTGGGCTATGGTGGTGGTTGTGGTGTATGATGGTGGTTGTGGTGTATAATGGTGGTTGAGGTATATGGTGGTGGTTATGGTTTACGGTGGTGGTTGTGGATTATGATTGTGGTTGTGGTATGCGATGGTGGTTATGATATATTGTAGTTATTGTGGTATATTATGGTAGTTATGGTCTATGATGAAGGATTTGTTCTATTATGGTGATTTTGGTCAATGATGATGGCTGTGGTAAATGATGATGGCTGTGGTTAATGATGATTTGTGTGGTTAATGATGATGGTAGTATTGTATCACTGGGGCTGGTCTGTGTGTCTCATATCATGCGGCCAAAAAACGTCGGACCAACGCCTCGACTCAGTGCATTCAATGCCCCCGTCCCTAAATACGCCACTGATTTGGATTATGTCTTTGCTTTGTTGGGCTGTCACAGGTGAATGTAATATTCTGTTATGTCAGCGCCTTGTTCTTACATGATTCCCGCCACATCATCTGATCCCTCTGCGCACCCGGTCCTGTGCATACCAGGGACAGAGTGATGGCTGGTGGACTACGCTAGTTTTGGATAACTCTGCCAACTTAGAAGGCTCAACAAACATGTACTGAGTCCAGACTGGAAAACCATATTTTACATTATGCAAGTTGTGACAAATACTGAGCCGACGCCAGAACCCTGGAAAACGCCGCTAAGCAACTCACAATTGTGCCCGTTAGACCATGCCATTGCGACATGCATTAATAAGACTTGTTTTCCCTCATAGAGAAAGTATACTTAGTTTACTGCTGGGTTAGTGGTACACTAATAAAGTTCCAGCGATATTTCAGACGGTTCCATCTGTTGCACCATGAACAAGTATGTGACAGGTAAAAGGACATTGTTGCAAACTACGACACTCTAGCGGTAAACATTGAAGTTGTTTATCGCAAGTTCGCCAGCATGCAACGCCAATAAGTGGCTATTCATAAAGTACCTCAAGCTATTTATGGATATCCCACCCTTGGTCTGTACACCCCTCTAAAACTACGTTAATTTTGAAAAATACATCCACACACACACACACACACACACACACGCGCGCGCACACACACACACACACACACACACACACCAAGTTTGCAGACCAGTTGGAATTCAGTTGAACTGACCCAAACACTGACATAGCAACCAGTGCTACCAGTCAGCTGGACGAACCAGAACTATTTTTTTAACAAACGAAAGGATCGCGAAAACATCCCCTCCCATCCTATGCAATGCTCCATAATGCTTCATCAGACACCCGCACCCACGGAACATGACGTATTTTATAGATGGCCCCTAAAACATCTTCTCTGAAAGCACAATACTTCCTGGTTGGCTGGTGTCACACGTATCACGCCTCGTACGACTTACAAAACTTCTTGGTCGACTGGTGTCATATATATCAAGTCTTTTACGTCGTACAAAACTAGAGAGGGCGACAGCATTAATCATGGATAAAAACTATGTTTACTAAATGCGACATCGCCGCAACGAGGCGGTGTTATCGCATCCGACCAGGTTGTAGTTTGATCGTCCCGTGTAAAAATATGTCACCGAGACGTAGCCTCCCAGCTTATACGTCCGAGATACATAGATATTTACATAATTTATTTCGGAGTTGAATAAATTATATATCGATAAGCAACAAGACTATTTGACAGGAGAATCTTGTAGCAGTCGTGGTTTGATTTGGAGTAGATAAATAGTGTTGAGAAACATGGAACATTGATTACAGAAATGCGTGATTTGCTTAGCATAGGTTGTGGTTCAGAAATATTTATAGCATATGTTGTTGGTGCCTGTTGGCCTTGGTTGTTACGTAATTTCGCGTGCTGCCTGTGGCTGCAGCGCAGGCTGCGGCTCACGGCGGCCAGTCGTCTGTGCTATTGTTTAGAATAACAAACATGTTATTATAATATTATACTTTATATAATTGTGTGACGTCAGTTCACAGTAATTAGTGTGCATTAGCGATATGTCACTGGTAGCATTTATAACTATAAATATCTACTGTCGTGACTGTATTAGTCGTTAACTATTGATTGTATTGTGTGTTGGCAGACGTTCGACACTCTGCCGCCTCGCCGTTAGCCTCGTCTTTAGCCTCGCTCGTATTAGTCTCTGTTTGTCGTATTTGTAATAAAATATTACAACCGTACCCGGGTCGTGTGGTGCAACTGATGGACGTTAGACGCCCTACCAATATATATATATATATATATATATATATATATATATATATATATATATATATATATATATATATATATATATATATATATATATATATATATATATATATATATATATATATATATATATATATATATATATATATATATATATGTATATATATATATATGTATATATATATATATATATATGTATATATATATATATATGTATATATATATATGTATATATATATATATATATATATATATACATATATATATATATATATATATATATATATATATATATATATATATATATATATATATACATATATATATATATATATATATATATATATATATATATATATATATATATATATATATATATATATATATATATATATATATATATATATATATATATATATATATATATATATATATATATATATATATATATATATATATACATATATATATATATGTATACATATATATATATATATGTATATATATATATATATATATATATATATATATATATATATATATATATATATATATATATATATATATTGAATACGTTTATCCGCATGTTCTATACATAGATGGAACAGGAAGACAGCGATGTATACGAATACAAACATGTTTCTAGTTGTACCAACACATATATATCACAGTTAAATTCCGTTGGAAAATGAAATTATCACAATTTTGTGTAGCTAACAGTACCGACAACAATATGCAACGTTTTTCATGTGAAGGTCTTAATACTAGAACACTATAAACACGGGTTAGTGTCTCTATTTTTAATGTTTGCCATCAACTATTAAAAATTACCACAGTTGTGTAGAAATCATTAAACTAAGCATAAGAGTATGTTTCAACAATCGCGAGTCATGTAACGGCTGTTGGACTCTAGGGAATGTGGACGAGTTTGTCCTGTTGGATATGTCCAAATCTAGTCGTTATTACTGCTCTGTAATGACACCCTACCTCCTCTCTGTGTCAAGTCAAAGTCATGTACAGAAACAGTCATGCCTTTGGGCAGATTTTCAAATCCACAATGTTAAAATATAAGTTTACCATATTGACAAGCAGAACAATTGTGTAGTGCAAATACTGTGTTAAGACAAAACAACATGATGCAATTCGCTAAATATGTTATCAGTTTTATACAACATATAACATACAACAGTACAAGTTTTATTAAATGCGTTCACATGCATCAAAAACCACCGCTGTTATACTATAATACCGAAAATGCAACTATATAATGATTGTAGTTGGTAATATGGCGTCGTTTTACAGCGAGTACGGGTGAGAGAAACCGGGGCTGCACCAAAGTGTCATATGATTAACACAGACTAAAATGGTTGTCAGTAGACAATTGTTCGCAAACAAATGATTTCTTGTGTAACAAATAATAGTGCATCTCACCGTTGACGTACTTTCTAAGGCACCCAACATGCATACCACGGCATATGGCGTTGCCACACATGATGCAGTGCAGATCTCTCTTGTACCGAGTCGATGAGTCGTCTGCAAATAAATAGCAATACAGGAATATGTTTTACACACACACGCACACGCGCACGCGCACGCGCACGCGCACGCGCACGCGCACGCGCACGCGCACGCGCACGCGCACGCGCACGCGCACACGCACACGCACACGCACACGCACACGCACACACACACACACACGCACACACGCACAACACACACATAAATATATACATATATATATATATATATATATATATATATATATATATATATATATACATATATGATGACATTTCATTTTAGATAACCACCAAACATTTCCTATAATGCACTTTCATCAAAAACCGAGGTTTCGAGACTGTCATATCATATATCGGGGGCTCTGACTACATAACCAGGCAAATAAGCAATGTTTTGACACAAATATATTGATCCTGTGATCGTCGGGAAAATATATCAAAATAAAATGCCGTATGTTTTGAAACGACAAAAATCCCACCTTCCGAGCCGGGTCTCTCAACCGGGTCGCTGCTGTTGCCCCCACATGTCGGACTCAGCCAGTAGATGGAGGCACCGCTGCACATGCCGTTGATGGTTTTGCCGAGGAACGCGGGCTTCTTGATGGGGGCCTCCATAACGTTGAAGATGTCAGAGTAGCTACTGTCGACATTACTCTAAAAAAAACATATGTTAAAACTCCAGTTAACATCCGCTGTTGAATCAATACAAAAATAATTTGTTCAAGTCGTCGAAAGAATTGACGTTGGTCGTTTGAACGGATTCAAAATGGTGGATACATAAAACGGTAAACACGGTTCTGGTTAAAGGCCTATTATGGACATTGTCTACAAACAAAAGCATTGTGTGTTTAGGAAAATAAGTGACATTGTAGTTGTACTGAAGTGACGATTTGATTATCATAATTGGTGTCGACTTTATAATCCATATGATATATTATATTTCTTAATGAAGAATAACACGCCACTGTGTTGAACAGACAAAGCCTTCATTTCATGGACCGCGCTATAATGTTAGATGTGTCAGTAGGTTGGCTTTCTGGCAACATTCGCTCGCTAAATTAACATATATTTAAACAACTTAAACACTATTTTCTCTGGCAAAATAACACGTTTGCTGGAGACTTTGCGGAAATTCTGTTCATAGAGGCCTCTATTAAAACATCACTTATAGTTTAGGTTATCCCGATTTCATAGAACTGCGCATACGCTTATTAGTCACGCTGGTCAACATGTACTCCCTCGGTCAGTCGGAGAAATGACCGGAATCTCCCATTTTTATAACACATTCTGAGTAAACCACTGGCGTGATGCTCTAAATTTTGGTTGCACTTTGGTTGTCTTTTATGTGCATAGCCCTAAAACCATGATTTTTGTCAATGTATCTAAGACTTTTCTACTTGTACTATACTCACTTTCTTCATGTTGGCCTTCACTGTCTTCGGATCAGCTTCTGAATAATTCAATGGAGTTACAAAGCACGCCGTGTTGCCGTTGATGTTCATCTTGAAGAGTGTGATGCCCTAGGAGACAAAGCGACAATGACGTTGATATCGACGGTACTTATGATCAAGGAGCAAGGATCAATGGGGGTGCCCAGTTTGTTTGTTAAACAAACAGTTCAATATTTAACAATATTTGACTCGATTTTCATCCGAGTCAAAGGCCCATATAACAAATGGATAAGGAAGCCTACCGAGAATTACAAAATTTAGCTGATGCGTAACCGGCCCTCCTCATATATTTGTTAATTTTGTTTTTAAACGTATTCCCGCTGCTATCATTTACACAATGTGTTTATAATTTGTTTCCATTAATGTATTGTACTATACATTTCCTGAACTGATCCTTTGTTATATTAATACTATGTTGTGGCGTCTAGTTATATAGATTTCTTAAGTGAGAAAAAAAAATTATATAAATATTTTTTATACCAAATCAATGTATTAGTAACTTCAATTCGATCTCCTCTTAGCCTCATTTTCTCTACGGTTGTTAAGCCACATTCTCTTAGGCGTTCTTCATAATTAAAATATCTCATTTCTGGAATATTGTTTTGCTCTCATTTGTATTCGTTCAAGGGGATATATATCCTTGTTGGGATACGGTTGCCTTATATATGTGCTTTATATATATATATATATATATATATATATATATATATATATATATATATATGTATATATATATATATATATATATATATATATATATATATATATATATATATATATATGTATATATATATATATATATATATATATATATATATATATTCCACGTACAACAACTACCACACTATCCAAGTCGTTGATATATTTAGGTCCTTATATTAATCTTTGTGGTGCTACACTTTAAATTTATTTCCAGTTGAGAACCTTCCCATCTACTACAACACGCTGTTTTCTATCAGCCAGCCATTTTTTACCAGTCGATTATGTCATCCCCGATACCACGGCTTTTAAATTAAGGAGTTATCTTTGATGTGGCACTTTGTCTGAATAGATAATATCTACTGGAGATTCATCGTCTGACCCTATGTGATTTCTTCCAAAACATATGAATTCATAATTTATGCCTTATAAGGAAGTCCACCATATGGTATTTAATTAACCTCTGTAATTATTTACAAATCACTGATGTTAAATTTATTGGTCTGTCATTTTCTTATTTCTCAAACCTTTTTTATTAATGTGATGAGATATGATTTTTTTCATTCAAAAGGAACTAGTCATATTTCGATGAGTTGAACACTCTTTCAAGTGGTATACTAGTTTGTTCTATTGTTGCCATAAATACATTTAGTTTCATCAAATTCATGTGATTCATTATTCTTCTTTGCCTTAATGTTCTTAGCCGCAATTTCTGGAGTTATAATTAACTACACTAAATAGTCTTTTAGCCTCCTGAAATATAGAATCTGGAGTTGCTAATGACTTAAAATTCCCTCTGGAAAACAATGAACTAAAGTAAATATTTAGGTATTTCGCCTTTAAAAACATTGCTATATCATATTGCCAGCACTGTCTTCTAGTTGTCCAACCTTTTCTCATACAATTTGTTTACTCCTGACATATGCGTGCATATATAAGTAACCCCCTCCTTCATGTTCGATCTCTCAGAAACATAGCGTATCCTTATTCAGATTCTGCTATGTTGTCGTTGGTGCATGATTCGGTTATTAATTTTTTTTGTGAGGGGCAGTGTCTTTTAGCTTAAAGTTTATGTCGTTTTTCTTATTTTCTATGTTATTTGCAATTAAGCATATGCATTTAAAACCAGCTTCAGAAATGTGTTCCGGATATTTTTTTACTTTGTTACTCTAACTGCTCGTGTTTCTTAACTGTGGCAGTTATGCCCTTCCTGTCTGCGGTATTAATTTGTACATGTACTAGAATGGATCCTCCTTTGCCAGCACCCTTCAATTTGTCCACCCTTTTAGTGATTTCATATATTTTTTAACCTGGAAAACAAACTACCACGTCGCCCCCTTATTGAAGGCTTTGCTAGTTTTCTTAACTATCGAATACCCAACAAACGACTTCACTTTCCTCATCACCCCTTCTATCACCCCTTCTATCACTACGTCAGAGTAGCTCTTACCTCGGTTCCCTACCGTCACAGTATGTTCTGTAGTCGTGTCACTTGGCAGCCTGCTCTCCATATCCTTCTCGCTCATCAACATGTTGCCTTCCCTCCCGTCTATTTCTCGCCCGTCGTCTTCCCTACCGTCGCCTTCCCTATCGTCTCCTACCCTCCCGTCGCCTTCCACACTATCGTCTCCCGTCGGCCTCCTCCCAGACAGAAGGGAGCTACCAATAGCATTTCTCTCATCGTCTCCCCCACTTATCATCCCCTGCCACCCCCTCCCCCACCGAACCACTGGCACAACCCACTTGTTCCCGTCCAACTATTGCCACAACGACATGCCTCATCCGATCCATCTCCACATCTATTCCCTTCGTCTTCGCACTTCCCCTACACTCAAAACTAAAAACAATATCCGCCTGAACTGTTATCGAGGATTTAAACTTAGTTAGACTATGTCATATTAATGTTGTACTACTACAACTACTACAACAACTATTGCTACTATTAGACTAGTGGTAATACTAATTATATAACATTTATTACAACATCAATTACTGTAAATCATACTAAAGATAAATAATATAATATTTCGTATAATACCGGCATTAAACCTTCAGTGAATTACCTTGCTGAAGTCGTTGAGCACCCACTGCTCTCCCATTGACGTCTCCATGCGGTAGGTGACGACGTCGTCTGTTGTGTCAACCTCCACATACTCCTTGATTTGTTGTCCATTTTTCTCTTTAATTTCCAGGTGAAACTACAGCATCGGTAACTACAGCGGTAGCTATATATATATATATATATATATATATATATATATATATATATATATATATATATATATATATATATATATATATATATATATATATATATATTTATATGTATATATATATATATATATATATATATATATATATATATATATATATATATTAACTAGTATACATGTGTATTTATATATATATATATATATATATATATATATATATATATAAATACACATGTATACTAGTTATATATATATATATATATATATATATATATATATATATATATATATATTTATATGTCTATATATATATATATATATATATATATATATATATATATTAACTAGTATACATGTGTATATATATATATATATATATATATATATATATATATATATATATATATATATATATATATGTATATATATATATATACATATATATATATATATATATATATATATATATATATATATATATATATATATATATATATATATATATATATTAACTAGTAAATATTGTGTATTTTGACAGGACTTGTTTTACCAATATGGATAGAGTTTACCTTAGTGGTCTTCATATATTACGTTCAATTTCGATTAAACGATTATGTACAACAAACGCCTACTGCAATTATAACTGTTTTCTTGATCAGGGAAATTAAACATACTGACAGTCCCTACCTTAACGATGTCCTTTGTTGCTAACTTGAAGGCATACGCCGCACCGATAAGTCCGGCCATCAACACGACTACGACGACGATGCACATGACTGCCACGAATACGTGTTTGGTCTTCACTGTTCCGCTCTCGTTCGACGGACGCGCACTCTCAATGTACTGCCAAAGTATAAAACAAATTTGAAAACACAAGAACAACTAAACTGAGCCAATGACGACACTTTGTCTTATTTGGGAAGTGAATATATTTGATAACTTGAAGAACATAATGTACCAGTAAATTGGTTCGGTTGCTATCATGTTTTCTTTTATTTGCATCGGTAGCTATTAGCTACACTCAATGTGTCCATTACATTCAAATTCAGCCATTATTCCATTTGTGTACGGTATATACTCAGTCAATATAGTATATAATAATATGTTAGGATAACAAAACATATCATATAAACTAATTAAACAGTTACATTGCATTTCTAATTAATATAACATTATTTGTTATACTATCAATTATAAGGAGTTATGTATTGTTTATGTTTGGTTCAAACCAATCGATGATAATTAAGTCATTGACTATTTACTAATAAAAAACACGTAAGCATTTTAATTAACTCAAACATAACCTACAAACACCGAACACCAATGTATGCATGTACATTGGTGAATGTCGACGATATTTTCGTATGGAGACACAAAGTGCTTTGTCTATTTACACTATATTTAGAACTGTCCTTCATGAAGAAAAACACAAACCTTGAACTCTCCAGAAGCGGCGACTTTCCCTTTGTCTTCTGCCATTGCAGCGATCGCTGTCGGGTGCATTGGTTCTTCTATGGCGAGACGTCGGAAAGCGGACGGGGTTGACTTGTCCAGGTCGATGTGCCGCACCACGGATTCAACCGGGATTTATATACAACTTCCAACAAGGACGTTGCTAGTTGTTCGCGTGGCCGCCAGGTGTAAATTATGGTAGCTGGACAATGATTCGATCACGCGGCTCAGACTTACCAACGAAACAACGGTGTGCATAAACTTCAGCTCGCTGACGTCAGAGTTTCCCAAAAAAAAACATTGTTAACATATAGCTTGTAAAACAGCTTTGGCTTGTGTGGATTGTTCTGAAAAAAAAGTAAAATAATGTGAGTCATTGCTTCAAATAAGTATAATTGCGTTTAATTCAGCTACTGTGCCCGACTATGCGTCACAGTGAAATATGTATTTTGTATTTGGTGATATTATTATTCATTCATATAAACCTGATTGTGGCTGCATCCTTCTAAATTACTAGTTGTGCTTTTTCGACGTCGATAATTGGCAGAAGTCATATGTCAGGATGTTTCTGCCAATGGTAGATTACAAAAAAATGCGTTCACCAGTTCTGTGATTATACAACAGTTTTTTTTATTTCCCTGTGTTGGATATTTTACTTCCACTGGAAGTATGGACAAATAACTTTTATCTTCCGAAAGCCACAGGCAAAGTGGGGTAAGGAAATTGCTCAAGTTTCGAATTGGCAGCATGTGATATTCAACCCCTCGACCGAAAATCCCACGCTCTACCACACGACCATTGCGCTCGTCTGGACTATAATGCCTGCTGTCTCTACTTTATTTGTTTTCTTTGACTAGTCATGTACGAGCATGTGATCTTCAAAGTTG
This sequence comes from Lamellibrachia satsuma, assembly GCA_033239005.1. Classification (NCBI taxonomy): domain Eukaryota; kingdom Metazoa; phylum Annelida; class Polychaeta; order Sabellida; family Siboglinidae; genus Lamellibrachia; species Lamellibrachia satsuma. The sequence goes on from BSQZ01000059.1 coordinate 1,723,118, forward strand.
AAGGAGTTGCTATAATGTGAAAAAAGAACACCGTTCTGCATCAAGCATACGACGCAACAGTAATGTGTGTGATTCTATATGACTTTGTTATTGCGGTGTCTCGAGTCACGGCACGCATGGCTGAAGCGATTGAAATGCGTCTTGTGAATTCGACTTGTAATGCCAAAGTAACTATCATGTCGGGGATAAACCAAAGAAAAGTATTACATTTACAGTATTATTTAAAATTGGTTAAAATTTATTGATTGAAGTTTCCATCGCCAAGTTGCATGGCCCAAAATGTGCACGAATGATTTTGGAATATTTGATTTTAATGGTTAGATTCGTTCTTACCTGTGTGTATTGACAAGCCTGATAAATGATATTCTACATTTTAATAGAACTACAACTTTAACTGAGGTCACGGTGACCTATCGAGCTCAGTATACTTGCTTGTTAACTCTCTAGTATAGCAGTCTTTTGTACAGAGGTTTTTTTTTTACCAAAATAAACCATTACATTTAAACAAGCTTAGTTTTTGGATATTTGTTCAAACAAGGCTTTTTCTCTTTTTGAACATCTCATCATCATCGCAACATGACTCGCTCATTGGTATTTGCTTTGTTAACCTTGGAAGATAGATGTATTGAGTAAGTATTTTCTTTAAAAAAATAAAATCTCACATTAAATTGATGGGCTTATTTTCTCGCTTCTTCGTAATAAAAAAAGAATGTGTCTCTTTTTATGTCGTTGATACATGAAGTCTGGAAGTTTTCGGAATTCAAATGACGCTACTGGAACTATGTAAACATATGTTCAATAATCATGTAACCAAGAACGAATTCTCAAAATGTGGAATAGTTACCCTTCCAATGTAAGGAAATGTTGACACGTTTAAAAGCTAAAACAAATGTTGCAACATATTGTTACTAAGTAGATGCAAGCAGGCCATATAACCACGTTTTGATATTGTATCATAATGGCGTCCGTAGCGATCGCTGTATAACTGGTCACATATTGAATCTATGTTTTTCTATGAAATTGAATTTGTGTTTGTTGTAATTTGTAAAAGTGTGGATTCTACCAAAATTATAATATGTTCCACGGAGTCGGTGAGTGGAAAATTCCGATAATTTGCATGGCAACGTATTTACGAAGTTAGATGAAAGGCAACATAGGTTCAAATGTCAAAAAATCTCGTGTAAAATATAAATATCAACAAAACAATACATTACTTAGCGCTATGTTTTGCCGAGACAGCTACCATCTACCATCCTTCTAACCGAAGGAGTAGTAACTAGGAGTCCACATGGTGTTCGTTGCAGTAGTTGCTACATATCGATACCGTTTTTGTTGTACTACTTGATGACATTGTCTTCATTGTCGCACGCATTGTGTGTCTACATTGTCTTAGTTGCTATGGGTACTGTATGTCGGCATTGTCTTCGTTGTAGCAGATACTACTTGTCCGCTTTGCCACACGACCACTGCGCCCCACACTACTATAATAAACTGCATCTCATGAGCGACCATATCATCTTCAAAGTTGAACGAATCGCTCTAATGTGAATAAGGACAACAACAAGGATCTGCTTTAAGCGTGTGACGCACTACTCTCGTTGAAAAACTTAATAGGTTTGATTCTTTTGACTATGCTATTGCGGTGGAGTGAATCACGGTATGCATGACTGGCTCGATGGAAATACGTCTTATGAATTCCACCTGAACAGTTAAAATGTAACTATCAATTCGTGGGTGAATCATAGATAAGTATTACATTTCTGTTAACCCTCTTTCCAACACACTATGATTAATAATATATGCATTCACATTAACTATGGTGTTTTATTATAATTTTAATATTATGGAATTTGCACTCTTATATTATTGATTGATTGATTGATTGATTGGTTGATTGATTGACATGGATATTCTGCAATATGTCTGCCCTTGTAACACCACTGACAGTCTGCAAGTAACGCATCTCAAAAAACCTCTAGACAGTGTGTCTATTGTGATCGCAGCAATCAAGCTTCCGCACAATAGATTGTCAATGACGTAATAAGGCAAGGTGGTGTGAACGGAATTTCTTTTGAAACAGCACTCGAACACCAGTCCTTTTGTTTGACAGTCCTTCGCTCAAACCACCGCAGAGCTACCACGCCTACTCGTAGTCTTTTCGGTTTTTTTTAACCCCGGGTAGTGTCACCAAGTTTATGACAAAGGCTGTTGCGATAGGCCATCGTTCAACCCCAATACCTACCGTGCTTACACGTATAGTTTTTACTTTGTTTTTGCAACCCCGGATAGCGTCGTCAGCTGTTTATGACTAAGGCTATTGCACACATGTCCTATCTGACCAAGCTTCTGCACATCAGATGCCTGGACAGGTTTGGTTTTTGGATCTTTGTTCAAACAAGTCTTTTCACATTTTGCAGATCTCATCATCATCGCAACATGACTCGATCGTTGGTATTTGCTTTGTTAACCTTTGAATATAGATGTATTTAGTAAGTGTTTTCTTTAAAAAAATAAACTCGCACATTAAATTAATGGGTTTACGTTTTTGCTTCTTCGTATTAAAAAGACTATGTCTCTTTTTATATTAGTGATACATGACGTCTGGAAGTTTTCTGAATTCAAAGGAACACTACTGTAACCATATGTTAAATAATCGTGTAACCCAGAGTGAATTCTCAAAATGTGGAATAGTTACCCTTCTAAGGTAAAGAAACGTTGACACCAATCAAAGCTAAAGCAAATGTTGCAACATACTGTTACTAAGTAGATGCAAGCTGGCCGTATAACCACTGTTTATATTGTATCATAATGGCGTCCGTATCGATCGCTGTACAACTGGTCACATATATAATCTATGTTTTTCTATGAAATTGAATCTATGTTTCTTTGTAATTTGTAGAAGAGTGGATTCTGCCAAAATGGTATTATTATGTTCCATGGAGTCGGTGAGTGTAAAAGTCCGACCGTTTGCCTGCTAACGTGTTTTCGAAGTTAGATGAAAGGCAACACAGGTTCAAATGTCAAAAAGTCCCGTGTAAAATATAAATGTCGACAAAACGATACATTACCTTTCTTTGGCCGAGACAGCTACCATCTACTATTGTCCTAGCCAGAGGAGTAGTTACTAGGAGTCCACATGGTCTTCGTTGCAGTAGCTGCTACATGTCGATACTGTTTTTGTTTGTACTACTTGTTGACATTGTCTTCATTGTTTTCGTTGCTATATATCGGCATTGTCTTCGTTGTAGCACATACTACTTGCCGGCCTTACCACACGACCACTGCGCCCCACCCTACGATAATGATAATTACTGTATCTCATGCTCGAGCGTATCATCTTCAAAGTTGAACGAATCGCTCCAATGCGAACAAGGACAAAAACAAGGTTCTGCTTTATGCGTGTGACGCACTACTGTCGTTGAAAAACGTAATAGGTTTGATACTTTTTGAATATGCTATTGCGGTGGTGTGACTCACGGTATGCATGACTGGCTCGATGGAAATGCGTCTTATGAATTCCACTTGAACAGCTAAACTGTAAATATCATTTCGGGTTGTATCATAGATAATATTACATATATGTTTTAACCCTCTTTTCTGTACACTATGATTAATAGTTTATGCACTCACATTGACTCTGGTGTTATATTCTAATTTTATTATTATTGAATTTGCATTCTTGGAAAAAAAATACATTATTGATTGATTGATTGATTGAATAATTGATTAATTGATTGATTGATCTGGATATTATGCAATATGTCTGCCTTGTAACACCACTGACAGCCTGCAAGCAACGCATTTCAAAAACCTCTAAACAGTGTGTCTATTGTGATCGCAGCAATCAAGCTTCCGCACAATAGATTGTCATTGACATAATAAGGCAAAGTGGTGTGAACGGAATTGCTCAAGTTTTGAAACAACACTAGGTGGACTCGAACACCGGTCCTTTTGTTTGACAGTCTTTCGCTTAAACCACCGCAGAGCTGCCACGTCTACTCGTAGTCTTTTAGTTTTTTGTAACCCCGGGTAGTGTCACCAACTGTTTATGACAAAGGTTCTTGCGATAGGCCATCGCTCAATAACCAGACCTACCGACCTTACACGTAGAGTTTTTTACTTTATTTTTGCAACCCCGGATAGCGTTGTCAACTATTTATGACTAAGTCTGTTGCGCACATGTCCTATCAGACCAAGCTTCTGCACAACAGATGCCTGGACAACCCCCTTATTTCGGCCGATTTGTTTTCACAAAGTCATAAATAGTTGTCAATACACGGCGAGTTGGCGCCCTTCTGCACTTGTTCCTCAGAAGACGACATTTGTAGCATAAAAAACTGGCGACATTGCCACCAGTACTGCCATTTCCTCCAGTACGTCGTTGTGCGCATTACTAAACGCAAACAGAGTATTGTTATCAGTGCATTGTGTTTGGATTCTTCACCTGACTGAGCAGGTCGCGTTTCGCTGAGCTCCCCTGCTACGATGTTCTTTTGTTGCAATAGGACGTAAACAATGACGTTATCTAATGGCATCGAACTTCAAACGATCCGTATGATGAATCTGGTGAGATAAACATTCACAATACCCTAGGATGGGGGTGGATTTGCACATAATCTATGGGTCTGTTCGATTCAGCTTGCTGCCATATTGAACGTCCACACTTAACACACCTATCAGACGAGTAGCTTCGTCAAGCATCGCCTAAAAAGCTCGTTAGAGGCTACTCGCTTTGAAGGTATTGACAATGAACTTCTAAAACTTACTTTGATTGAAATTCTGAGTGACAGTGATGTCATGAAACAATTGAAACGAGCTCTGTTCCCGCAAGAGATTGCTGACAAATTAGACAACTTGATAACTCAGAATGAGCAACTAAATCAAACTCTGAAAGAGAAGGACGATAAAATAAAAAAAACTTAAAAAGCAGAGTCGACTTGTTAGAATCGGCCAACGACACCATCGAGCAATATTCTAGCAGATCCAGTTTTAGAGTAGAAGGAATACCCGATTGTGTAGGCATTGGTGACGTTAAAAATGCAATCCTAGTAATTGTCAGTTATCAAATGAAGTTCTGCAGTCTCACGAGATTGAGCGAGCGCATAGAATTGGCCGCTCTAAAACGGATGGAGATCGACCACGCACTACCATTGTTAGACTATACAGCGAACGTCGGGGGAGGCTATATGCATAACTCTAATCAACCTAAAACAGCACAATACAGCCTCGGGTCTAAACCGTCGTTTATTTGTGAATGAAGACCTCACGAAAACTCGTTCTGAACTTCTGTATGAACTTCCGAAACATAAAAAAATTTACTGATTTCTGACTGTTGGTCTTTCAATAGGAATATATTGTACACTCAGGATGTTGTCCATCAAGCACGAAGTAAACAGGACGCTTGTTTCAAGGTGCGTCGTGTTTGACGCCTGCGTAGCGCTACTCTTGTGGACATTCCTAAAACACTGCTGCGCCAAATGAGGTAAGCGTTGTCTGGCACTTGCACACTTGCACACCTTCAAGTAGCGTGAACCTATGTATCCAGTTTCCATGGCACTATGACAGTATAATTAGTATTTCTTTATAAACCGCATTAATGTATTTTATTAAAATAACCTATCCATGTTATATCACCCTATATCACCCTTGTAATGTGACTTGTTTTGTCATCATTATGTTGGGTACCTCGATGACCTCTGTGGTACGCAATTTTCTGTTTATCATATTTGTCATGTTTTCATTAATCCCAAATAATGTTGTTCGTATCAGTACTTATGTATACTATTATAATTTTTCTACACAGGTAAGTATGGCAATTAGCAGCACAACATACATGCTGACTCTATATTGTATCTTAAGTGTTATATAATAGAAAATCGGTTTTAATTGCATATTTCTTAACCAGAATTACGTATCCAATTAATGGATGATGTTGAATTATCTATTCATTTTCAAGGAGGTAGTAACTGCAATTCTTTATTACAGTTAAATATAAAGATATTCAACCAATATGTCATTCCCCTTATGATGATCTTGATAAGTTACTGGCAGAAAGACACAACGAACGTTTTAATATACTAAGCACAAAATATAATCAATCAATGTTAAACATAGTGAAATAGAAACCTTCCTGGAAGAATTTTACCTGATAAACGTTACATTTAACTTAATATGTTATCCAGAATGCTGTATTTCGGAGAATGATGATTATGTGTCAATTACAACTTGAGGGATATCAGTGCATTAAACAAGGCAAATATGTTGCTACGAAGTTGGACTGGTCATGTATTTAAGCAAGACATTTAACTACAAAGTATTTTTTTCTTAATCAGTATGAAAATTGGGAAGGTCAATGTATTAAAGTAGCTGGTGGTGGGCTTTCAAAATATATAAGTATTGGTAACATTTACAGGCCCCTAAGAGACCTTAACGAAAATTATAAACAGTTCGTTTCCGAATTCACACCTATCATTTCGTCATTTTATAAAACAAACTCATATGTTATTAGTGCATGAGATTTCAATAGAAACATTATGACAATAAACGAAAAAGAAGTATTTGGGGAATTTTTTAAATTTTAATATCATATAGCTTTTACCCCCACATCACACTCCCTACTAGTCTCTCCAAAAAATATTGGAACCCTAATTGATAACTTTTTGCAAATTAACTAAATCTACAACGAAGCCTAAATCAGGCATTTTAACTAAACAATTATAAGACCACCAGCCATAATTATCTTTTCTAAATAGTTTCCCAAACAGTACTTTTACCAAGATATATAACAGTTTAGCAATTTAGCAATTATTAAAGCGTCGCTGATCATCAATGAAAACAGACAGTTCTGCTGTGAGCTTCTCAAATCCCATTGAAACAATTATTTGTTGTATTCAACAACATACAAAAACATGTTTTAGGGGTACACAACTCCATGTTGTCCGTTGACAGAGTGAAGGACATTGCTTTTGAATCAATGTTTTCGATGTGGTGCACCCGTCAAATTCCTGACATTGCCTTAGTACGTTTTAGTATGTAATCTATTCAGGTATTGGCACTGTTATATTATAATAAAATATAGGTGACTCGCGTTATATATTTGGATCACTGGAAGTATTATAATAAACGGTGTTTTCGAAACAAAGAAACAATAACTGAATCCTACACAATCGGTCAGTAATTCTGACAATTTCACAAACGTTTACCGTCGAATGCTGATGGGATCTAACGAATGATGCATCGTGCACATACTTTGGACAGAACGCAATTAGCACATGTCAGTAACATACATAAAAATAAACAAATAAGATCTTCTTTAGGTCCTTCTCAACATAAGTAGGTGAGAAACGGGGTAGTAGTCGTAGTAGTAATAGTAGTAGTAGTATTAGTATTAGTAGTAGTAGTCGTAGTAGTAATATTAGTAGTAGTAGTAATAGTAGTAGTAGTAGTAGTAGTAGTAGTAGTAGTAGTAGTAGTAGTAGTAGTAGTAGTAGCAGTAGTAGGAGTATGATGATGAAGATACACTAAATGAGGAGAACAAAATGGAAGTTGTTCAAAACCAGCGACCATATCGCTACGCAACAAAAAAAAAGTTTAACAACATTTCACACGCGCCAATTAAAAGTGTTATACGTCGTGCATACGATGCAGTACTGTTGTCATATATATATATAATGGGTGGGTTGCTCTATGACTGTGTTATTGGTGTCGCGTCAGTCTTGTATGCACGACTGACGCGATAGAAATGCGACTTGTGAATTCCACGACATTTACATTTTAACCTAGATTTAAAAATGTAAGTTTTTTTTTATAGCAGTAGTGGAGGTGGTGGTGGTGATGACGATGATAAAGTAATGATGATGATGATGATATTAATGTTACTATTACTCTTAATAATAATATTAATAATAATTAGTAGTAGTAGAATTATATATGATGATGAAGATAGTGCTGGTTATAGTGATGATAATTATAATAATAATAATACTACTACTACTACTAATAATAATAATAATAATATTAGTTATAATAATAATAATAATAAATAGTATTACAATTAGTTGTAGTACTAGTATTATAGTAGTAGTATATTACATAGGTGACGAAGATGATGATAACAATCATCATCATCGCCATCACGATAACAATAATGATACTCATAATATTACCGCTAATAAATACAATATGAATAGTATTAATAATAATAGTGATTAGCATTAGTATTATTAACATTAGTAGTAGTAGTAGTAGTAGTAGTAGCAGTTGTATCGTATTATATTGATTTAATAGCGCCAGTATTTACATAGACAAGGCGCTCGTATTATTTTCTCCATTATTAGAGCGAGTGTGTTGGAAGAAGCTAATGCGCGACCGTATGTTTTTATTTATAAATCGACACCCTTTGGCAATGGAAGCCCAGAACATATTTGTTTCCATTACCCTGTGTGAGTGCGAGTGAGTGAATGAGTGAATGGGTGAGTGAGTGAGTTGGTGAGTTAATGGGAGAGTGCGCGAGTCGGTGAGTGATGAGTTGACTGATTGAGTTATTGAGTTAATGAGTGAGTGAGTGAGTGAGTGAGTGATTGAGTGAGTGAGTGAGTGGGTGGGTGGGTGGGTGGGTGATTGAGTGAGTGATTGAGTGAGTGATATAGTGAGTGAGTGAGTGAGATAGTGAGATAGTGAGTGAGTGAGTGAGTGAGATAGTGAGTGAGTGAGTGAGTGAGTGATTGAGTGAGTGAGTGAGTGATTGAGTGAGTGAGTGAGTGAGTGAGTGAGTGAGTGAGTGAGTGAGTGAGTGAGTGAGTGAGTGAGCTTGATAATTTTTCAAATCCATGTGTATAGAGCCTGCTAAATTGGCTGATGTGACCAAAACAAGCCGAGTCCACCTGGGACAGTAAAACACACTAGGTCCCTGGTATGCACAGTGCCGGGTGCTTTGAAGAATCAGTGGATATGGCGGAAATCATGTATGAACAAAGCGCTGCCTTGACAGAATATTACATTCACATGTGCAGCCCCAAAGACCGAAGACGTAATCCAGATCAGTGCCGTATTTAGAGCCGGCTAAGTTGGCTGATTTTGTTTCCCAAACTGGCCGAGTCCACCCGAGACAGTTTAGCAAAGCGCACCCGGTACTTGATACGCGTAGTGCCGGGTGCGCAGAGGCAACAGTGGAGAATGGCGGGAATAATAGATGGACAAGTCGCTGTTTTGATATAAGATTACATTCGCATGTTGTTGAAAGTGACTTATCCAGTAGCGAATCCAGATCAGTAGCATGTTAATGGGGGGGGGCATTGGGCCATGGACCCCATTTGGATACCCCCCCGTATTTTCTCGTTGTGCCGCTACGTGGTATCATGGGTGAGTAGCCTTCTCCCTTGGCTTCATCTAGCGCCCTCCCCTTTGCCTCCCCTTGCACCTCCCCTGGCTTCCCCTTGTCCCCTCCCCTTGGCCTCCCCCTTGCTTCCCCTTGCCCCCTCCCCTGGCTTCCCCTTGCCCCCTCCCCCTGGCTTCCCCTTGTCCCCTCCTCCTGGCTTCCCCTCGCCCCCTCCCCCTGGCTTCCCCTTGCCCCCTCCCCATAGCTTCCCTTTGCCCCCTCCCCCTGGCTTCCTCTTGTCCCCTCCCCTTGGCCTCCCCCTTGCTCCCCCTTGCCCCCTCCCCCTGGCTTCCCCTTGCCCCCTCCCTTGGCTTCCCCTTGCCCCTCCCCCTGGCTTCCCCTTGCCCTCTCCCCCTGGCTTCCCCTTGCCCCCTCCTCCTGGCTTCCCCTTGCCCCCTCCCGGCCTCCCCTTTGCGAGATTCGAGATACGCCACTGATCCAGACAGCTTGACCCCAGTAGGGGTCTACACCTGTCCCCACTGCATTTTTACCCCGCAACACACCGATTCAAGCCGGAACTAACACCGACCTATCCACCCAGCCACATATACTTCACCCCGTCCACCTCACTCACTAACCCCCTCCATGCAACACAAACCCACTCCATGCACCACAAACCCACTCCATGCACCACAAACCCACTCCATGCACCACAAACCCACTCCATGCACCACAAACCCACTCCATGCACCACAATCCCACTTCATGCACCACAAACCCACTCCATGCACCACAAACCCACTCCATGCACCACAAACCCACTCCATGCACCACAATCCCACTATGTGCACCACAAACCCACTCCGTGCACCACAAACCAACTCCTTGCACCACAAACCCACTCCATGCACCACAAACCCACTCCATGCACCACAAACCCACTTCATGCACCTCAGTCCCACTCCGTGCACCACAATCCCATTCCGTACACCACAAACCCACTGCATGCACCACAAACCCACTCCTTGCACCACAAACCCACTCCATGCACCACAAACCCACTCCATGCACCACAAACCCACTTCATGCACCACAAACCCACTCCATGCACCACAACCCCACTCCATGCACCACAAACCCACTCCATGCACCACAAACCCACTCCTTGCACCACAAACCCACTTCATGCACCACAAACCCACTCCATGCACCACAAACCCACTCCATGCACCACAAACCCACTCCATGCACCTCAGTCCCAACCGATCCCATAACAGGTCCTCTCTGGAAGTAATTACCAGAGAACCTGTTAGTGAATCAAGTCTTGTTAGTCTGTGCTGAGTATTTACATATGATAGAGAGTATTTACATATGGAAGAGAGTATTTACATATGATAGAGAGTATTTACATATGATAGAGAGTATTTACATATGATAGAGAGTATTTACATGCAAATACGCGTTATGGTATTCTTTCGTCGTTTACTCAAAATGGTAAAAAAATTAACATAGTGCGTTTTGGAATCAGACTTTTCAATTGTGGTTCAGTGAAAAACAGCTGGGTGGTCAAAATGTAAAACAAAGCTATTTATAACAGTTCATACGGGTATCTTGGACACATATAACAGACAATGTGTACAATGAGGCAATGACCTTGTGAAAAAGCTTCACCATATTTAAATCAAGGGGAACGGTTGACACAAGAGGGAATATAGTTAGAGTGGAGGGTAGAAGGAGAAGAAGAATACCGAGACTGAGATTTAACAAGATTTAACAAGATTGCCATCTCGAACAAGTTCCAGATGGCAAGTGGACAAGGAAGCCATTGGCTTATCGAGAGTCCAACAATTTTCACATCTATGTGTAGCCCGCCCTTATCAGATATCTGTCAATTCTATTTTTAAACATATTCACACTACTAGCATTAACACAATCGTTTGGCAGTTTGTTCCATTCATTTATCACCCTCTGTGAGAATGAGTACTTTCTCATGTCCAACCTACACTGCTCCTTAACTAATGCTGCTTTGTGTCCTCTGGTTCTACTGCCTTCTTTAAGTTTGAAGAACATATTCCTATCAACATCCTCATAACCGTTCACTATTTTAAACACTTCTATTTGGTCTCCTCTTAGTCTCCTGGTCTCTAGTGTTGTCAAACCACATTGTAATAAGCGACTTTCGTAACTAAGGTCTCTTAATTCTGGAATCATCTTAGTTGCTCTTCGTTGTATTCTTTCTAGCTTATCTATGTCTTTTTACGATATGGCCTCCATGCTTGAATACAATATTCCAAATGTGGTCTAACTATTGCTTTGTACAGGGGTACAATTAGATGTTTCTCCTTATACGTGATAGTTCTCCCTAATTAGGCCTAGAATTTGATTTCCTTTCAAGCAGCAATCCCACATTGCTCTGAAACTTTCATGTCAGCATTAAATATTACTCCTAAATCCTTTTCTTGTGTGGTTCTACCTAGTACAGCATCCCCCATTTTATATTCCTCATCCATATTTCCATGTCCTATGTGTATACATTTACACTTCCCAAAATTGAATAACATTTGCCATTTTTCTGACCATTTAACTAATTTTTCTAGATCATCCTGTAAACTTTGTTTATCTGTATCATTAGTAACCTTTCTGAATACCTTTGTGTCATCTGCAAATTTGAGTACTTTGCTAGATATGTCATCCTCCAAATCATTTATATATATTAAAAACAGTATAGGGCCTAACACTGATCCCTGTGGTACCCCACTCAAAACAGATTTCCAGTTTGAAATCTTACCATCTACTATTACTCTCTGTCTTCTGTGTGTAAGCCACTTTTCTATCCAGTTGATTACATCATTGCCTATACCATGGGCTTTTAGTTTAAGTAACAATCTTTGATGTGGCACTTTATCGAAAGCTTTCTGAAAATCTAAGTAGACAACATCCACTGGTGACCCGTCATCTACCCACTTTGTAATTTCTTCTAAAAACATAAGAGATTGGTTAGACATGACCTTGCTTTTAGGAATCCATGTTGAGATGTATTTATTAATTTATGTTTTATGAGGAATTCCACCATGTGGTCTCTAATTAATGTTTCAAGTAATTTACATACAACTGATGTTAAACTCACTGGTCTGTAATTTTCTGGCTTCTTCCTCGATCCCTTCTTAAACAGCGGCGTAATGTTTGCTTCTTTCCATTCTGAAGGAACTATTCCTTCTTCTAGTGACAAGTTAAATAAGTTTGCAAGTGGTGTACTAATTTGATCAACAATTTCCTTTAGCAGTTTTGGTGGTATCCCATCAACTCCAGGTGATTTATTATCTTTCATCTTCTTAATTTTCTTTGCTATCATTTCAGGAGTTACAAATAACTGCCCTAAATATTCTGATGTATTGCCCTCAAATTTAGTTAATGGAACTGGAAGTGAGCTGATATCTTCTGTGGTAAAAACTGAGCTGAAATACTCATTCAGGACCTCTGCCATTTGGAACCCATCTGAAATTATGTTTTCACTGTTGCTTTCCAGTGGTCCGACCTTATCTCGAACTTTCTGTTTACTCCTTACATAAGCATAGAAACTCTTGCTGTCATTTTTTATATTACCTGCCAATTTTTGTTCAAAGGTTCTTTTAGATTTTCTAATTTCAGTAGTAGCTAGGTTAAGTGCCTCTTTGTAGTTGGTGTAGTCTTCTACATTTCCAGTGTGTTTATAGACCTTCCACAGCATCTGTTTGTGAGCAATTTTTCTAATAGCTTCTTTTGACAGGTGTTTTTTCCTGGATCTTTTCCCTTGTTTTCTTAATGGAATAAATTTCTCAATAATGCCCTCAATCTCATATTTTAAACAAGTCCAGCATTCTGTTGCTGTCTTGTTCTTCAGCAAATTATTCCAATCTATATTTGCTAGATATGTTCTCATCACTTTATATCTGCCTTTGTTGAAGTTCCTCCTCCATTGTTTTTTATATGTATTCCCTGTTTTTACTTTTATATTAAAATGGATTTGGTTATGGTCACTTGAACCCAAAGGTTCGTGTACTTTAACATTGTCAACTAATTCATTTTGAGAAGACAAAATTAAATCTAACACATTCCCACCTCTGGTTGGTTCCAAGACATGTTGAGTAAGGAAACAATCCTGTGTTAGAAGTAGAAACTGATGGTCGTCCCCTCCAGCACTCTCTAATGATTCCCATTGTATATGGCCATGGTTAAAATCACCCATTATAACACATTCTCCCTTGCTCACCTCCCTTATTGCCTTTTGTAATTTTACATCTTCCTCTTCTCCTATGTTAGGACTACGATAAACTACTCCTATTGTTAATGTTGAGTTCCTGGTAACTATGTTACACCAAATTGCTTCCACACTATCTGCTTCACTTTTCAGAGTAATTTCATATGCTTGGATAGATTCTTTAATATACAAAATTACTCCACCTCCCCTTCTTTCTCGTCTATCCTTCCTAAACATTACATAGCCTGTCAGTGCTAACTCAGCATCTACTATATCTTCATTTGCCCATGATTCTGTGATGCCTATTACATGAGGATCAATATCTGCTACCATAATGTCTAACTCACTTTTTTATTTACTATGCTCCTGGCATTTAAGCATACACATTTAAGTTCATTGTCTGAAATTATTGGTGAACATTTCTTTGGATGTGTATTTGTAGTAGTACTCCTTTGAGTTTTCTCTGTCAGTTCCCCTGCGCATCTAGTTTAAATAATCTATGGTACCTGTGCCCTCGTCGACAACTCTAACAAACTCACACGCAAGAACTGCAGCGCCCTTCCCTGTCAGATGAAGTCCATCTCTCATGAAAAAGTCACCTCTTCCCACAAAGTTTAACCACATGTCTACGAAGCCTACTCCCTCCTCCATACATACCTTCTGTACCTGTGTGTTGATCGCCATCCTTCTACAGTTCCTATATTCCTCACCCCTGCCTCCCATTATTGGTAATATCCCCGACAATACGATCTGCCCAACTCGTGCCTCTTTGAGTGTCTTGATCAACCTCCTGTACTTACCAATGATGGCTGACGTTCCCTCCTTATCTGCATTGTTCGTTCCCACATGCACGAGAACAGCACCTCCCGTGCCACCACCCATGACCTGTCCTGCCTTCTCTGCTATATCCTCTACTTTTGCCCCTGGTAGGCATACTGTTATGTCATCTCCTCTATTTACAATTTTATCCACTTTCCTAATGATGGAATCCCCCATAAATACCCGAGCTTTCCTCGCTTTCCCTGTGATACTACATCGGCAAAGCTCCTTTCCTGTTGCACACTACTAGTATGCCCCCTTTCTCTCCTATCATCAACCTTTACCGTCTTACCACCTGGCAATCCCTCTCCACTCACCCGCTTACCTCTCTTTTGTTGCATTCTTTGCCTTCTGTCATCTTTCTTCTTCTTACCAGCTTTCTCCCTCACATTGCCACTGCTCTCCTTGTTCTCCTCGGTCTCACCACCTCTGCTCTCCTCGGTCTCACCACCTCTGCTCACCTCGGTCTCACCACCTCTGCTCTCCTCGGTCTCACCACCTCTGCTCTCACCATTCTCACCACCTCTGTTCACTTCTGTCTCACCCTGCCCTGTCATCATCAAAATCATACGCCTTAGCTCAATCACCTGCTCCTGCAGATATCTCACTGTAGTACACCCCCTACACACGAAATGGAAATCATCCGCCTGCACCTCCGCCCACGAATTTACACACCCGGACTTTGCAAAGTCTATCCAGCTATCGCAGCTAGAACATACCAAATTACGTTTTGCCTTTACCTGGCGTTTGCACGGCGCCATGTTAGAAATTAAATTTGTATTTGTTTATAATCCGTTTATAATCAATTTATACTAGGTAGTCTTCACAAAGACTGTTTTTGTGTTGTAATACACACTTTATAGTTTGTTACTTATGTCTTAATTAAATTTACAGCTACTGCCTTGCAACTTACTTTCTATGTAACAGCTGACTAACAAAACGTAATATCGCTCGCGCTAACGAAATTTCAGTGACCTTATTTAAATAACACTGAATTACTACCTACGGCTAACTTTTAACAATAAATGTTGCTAAAACAAAATATTCAGGTTTTCAATATTTAATATGTACTAAATTATTTACAATAATATTATGTCTCGTATTATGTACCCAATCAACTGAAAACAACAACCCTTAATTATCGCTCGCGCTACCGAGTCCTCGGAGACCTACGATATAAACTACCCTAAATTACTTCTATAGCTAAATTTTAACAGCAACTATTGACTAAACAAGGACTCTTGTAAGTTTATGTTTAATATACACGCAATAATAATACTTATCCGATCAATATTCCACGCTTTAGACAAATATAAAATCCACCAAAATTCAATCCCGTGTACTCCTCAAGATTTCCCACGATGGGAGGACTGCGTGAAGAGAGATGTGGCGGGAGTGGGAGGGGAGTGGGGAATGAGTACGAGGAATAGACGGAATGGAGACAGTTGGTGGAGACGGCAGTGAAACGGGATCAGTGACAAAGAAGAAGGAACAAAAATCGACGACCGGTAACTCTGTCAGCCTCACCCCGGACTTCAGGGATAAAGGGGAGAGCAAAAACTAAGTCAACTCAATAGCCCGGCTGCCACGACACTTTCAACCACAAACTTAATATGCATAATATGTCATTCCGACCGCCTCTGAAACGAACTTCCAGATCAAATAAATATCATCTGGTAAATATTTTAAGAAAAAGTAATTGTCTTCATATGATGTCAGTGGAAAGTACAGCTGCTTAACCATTGAAGAAACCAACATAGAAATAATGAATGGTGCACACAATGAAATTAAATACCATTGACAACATATGTATATATCATATAGTTTATTACAATGCTGTTTAAATGGTCCGGAACAAGGCGATGGGTGTACGATGGTTTGTTTATTAACGTTTAATCACATGGAATAACAACTATACAAAAACAATGCAGCAAATTACGTCATCACATACACACGACATTGTTTAGTTCCATCCGGGTCACGTTGTTACATAAAGGGTCAACTGTAACGGAATTATATTACCAGTGACATTTCATATCATTTTAAAGCGATCCTGACTAACTTGAAGGATAGTTGATTTCGTTAGCGGTCATGTATTTCTAGTTCGTTTCAGTAAAAGTGAACAGTGCAAACTCGACATCAACAAAGTGTATGCAGTAAACGTTGGGTTCGTGTAAGTATAAAACGAACTATAATTTATGCACCGGTCGCGATAATTTTGGAGAAAAAAATAATGGTTATTTAAATGTAATTGTGTTAGTTTCAGTTCGAGACAACTGATGTGTTAATGACTGAACATTACCGCCCCTCAGTTGCCGGAATAAGTATGTGTAGTTTAAGTGTAAAGAACGCAGCACGGAACAGTTTTATGCTTCGTTTCACTAGAAAGGTAGCAATCAAGCAAGCAAACAAACACCAAACCGTAATGACTAAACATTACCACTGCACTATAACGGTGGGTTAATTTCATTGTAGAATGTATTAACACTACGTTCTGGGTAAATAAAGCAAACAACGAACCGTAATGACTAAACATTACCTGAACACGATCACCAGAATATGCGTGACTCTTTCCTCGCTTAATAGAACAGACTCTACTTAATCGATGTTCGATTGTTCGTGAATGATCGCTGCCTTGCGCGGCTCTACGTGAAGATGTCGTTCATAATGTTCGCGACAGTGTTTTGTGAAAGCTTTACTACATTCACGCACAGTTGACGTTTGTGCTCAACAGCCTTCACGCAGTCGCGTCAATCTGTTTCCGGTGATCGGAAATATTTCACCCTTGATGACAGTGTTGTTGCATTCCAGTTTTTGACTACACATCTGTCACGCGCTGATAAACATCGCTTTATGTTCTTTTGTTATTGTTAATAGTTCTTCTTTCTAACAACTTAACTTATTACGGTTGATTTTTTTTATGTTTCACACTAATCACGATCATTCATGGTTGTCCATGTGCTGAGCGGCCTTCACTTATTATTTGACGATGTATGGGATCCTTGTCGTTGTTTGCTGGTTCGGCGTGTTTCGCACAACTACAAAACCGTAGCGTCAATATTGGTAGCATGTGTCGCCTGAAATATGCAATACAATTTCATCAAACATATTATTTCATCTATTGTATAGAGATAATTGCACATAACTCGTTGGCAAAGTAAACCGATTTCATCAAGGTCGATACTTACTTGTTCACGTATTCCATCATTTACATAAATACGTGTGATTGTAAACCATTGCACAATAAGTGAAATATGAACTTATATTTTCTTGTGTAGATGCGTTGCATAAAATAAACATTGCTTGACAATGTAGTATATACACAATCGGTCCTCCGTCACGAAAATTATGCTCCTATTCAAACATGATTAACTCGAGACTAACGTATATGTAAGCTTTATGTACTCAATGTATTGAGGGGAAAACAGACAAGTTGACTATACTGCCCCATCCCGTCCTGGAAATTGGCAGACGCATGCACACAGTCAGGCGTGTCAATCACGGAAAGGGCTGGCACAAGAGGTAGGACTTCTTAATACGTCATTCGAAGACATGTAAGAACCTGTAAGAAATACTTTCGCATACGTACCGTTTGAGCATGGCAACAGGAACCGGTATGTTTTCCTTGTTTGTCTATATGATAGTGCACCACGAACTGGTAGCGGAAGCCTGTTGCTGTGGTGTCCAACGACCTGCAATAGAGGTACTCATGCAATGAGTATGCAATATGCCAGAACTATATGATCAACGCACAATTGCATGGTGACTTACCACATTTGATTACTGTGCAAAGATTGAGGCAACTGCAAGTGTTGGTCATTGGGAGAGGACACACGACCAACCAGTCTCCAAGGAGTGTTTTGTGAACCATATTGGTACAGCTAGGCGGGCAAGAAAGAATTGACACACCCTTCTCTGTACGACCGAGATGAAGGCTTCGAGTATGATGAGATCTCCTCAATGCTATGTAATAAAACAAGTGTGGGGAACATGTCGCCTTTTTTATTCTGTCTAATAAACTGGGATGGCGGTGACTGATTGATATTCATAATCACATCATGATGTAGTGTCTTATTAACTGCTACGGAGTGCTCAATGAAATTAACACTTCAGTCACCTCGGAATGTTCGTTCATAACTCTTATTGTATTATTGTTTGACGCATCCATTTTTCGAAATAAATTACTGTAATTACTACTGGGGATATCTGTATTAGGAGGACATTGTTTTATTTGTCTTTTCCCAGGATGTGTATTGCTTAACGGGGAATAACGCATTCGAATGACTAATATGCTACTATTAATTATGACAGCGTAATTACTACAGTCACGCGTTGTGATGTTACCTTGCACTGACGTTTTGATGGATCCTCCTTTCACTCTGACGATAGAAGACGTGATCGAAGAGTGGCGTTGGCCATGCGTGACGGACTTACCCGACGACTTGCGTTTATCACACTGTCCATGGTTGATTGATGATCCTCGTTGACCACCAGTGGCAGAAGTTGTCGATGATCGGTGATGCTCTCCTTGCTTAACCGCCGAGTTGCATTGGGCGTCTTTGGTTGGGGCCACCTTTGAACGGCGCCAGCCACCTATGGCCGGAGCATGAGAAGATTTTCTCGAGGAAATACTGGCATGTGGCCCCATGGACTGGTATTTCACCTTTGTGCTTCTCCTTGACTGTCGTTTTGTTGTCTGTGAAACGTTGTTTACCTGGGGGAGCAGGGCTGTTTTAGATCACTTCATGTTCAGACATAACCTTAAATTGCAGCTGCAATTTAAAATTTGAAGCAACAATATTACCCAATAGTTATAATGTATTCATTGCCCTTCAAACTTGCACGCCTGAGTGAATGTCCACCAGGCTTGATCAGAGTGAATGTCCACCAGGCTTGATCAGAGTGGGTATCGCCTTATCATTAAACGTGAAATTACAGTACAATTATTAATGTTGTTGTTTGACTAACACATATACATTTATAAGTAGCGTATTTACTAAAGATACCATTGTATCCGTATTTCCGTTTACGTGTGTCAGCGGGGAACACACGGTTAACATGTGACCGGCAAATTCAGCTGACGTCAGATCGTATAAGTTAAGGAACGAACGATACGTAGAGCGAAAACATAGGGCTGAACATTTATAATATGCAGTCATATCTCATTTAGCAGCTCACTTTGGGTGAATTGTATAAGTGAGTCATGTCACAGCGTTATCCGGCCAGTTGGTTCCACTTTGGTTTAGATAAGTGAGTCATATCATAACGCTATCCGGCTAGTGGGTACCATTTTGGTTTTGATAAGTGAGTCATGTCACATCGTTATCTGACCAGTTGGTTCCACTTTGGTTTGGATAAGCGAGTCATATCACATGGTTAACCACGAATCGGTGTGACGTAACGTAATATTGGATTAATGAAACCATGCATGGAGTAGTGCTATTGTTCTCACACAATAACAGGTGAATTACTGGATTATCGAATAAAGGATAACTGTGACAGGACTGTACATAACGTCATATAATGTTATAACACGACCGCACATATAAAAATTATTGCATACCAATATGACTTTTTTACAAGGCCGAGCAAAGGCATATGTTTTACTATGTTTCAATAGTTGTGTTCCCTTGCACTAAAGCCACGATGAAGCATCTGTGGGGGGTAGTTCAAGCGAAATCCAGTTTTCACGGTAATTCCTTCCAATACTATATGTGTCATGAGAGGTAAATGTTCATTTGAACCAAACATTTGCGAAAACAATCCGGATGGCTATTATGTAGTTCCAACTTAGAATGTGTTTGAACTGAAGATTGTGGTTGAAGATTGTGATGGTTACCTTTCCCAAAGCCTCTTCAGTGAAGTTGTCGACTACATTTTCGTTGTGGTAAGACAAGGCCAGACGTGGGAAAGATTGCCAATAGGAAACAGAGTACTGCAATCATGGAAAACAGAGTACTGCAATCATGGAAAACAGAGTACTGCAATCATGGAAAACAGAGTACTGCAATCATGGAAAACAGAGTACTGCAATCATGGAAAACAGAGTACTGCAATCATGGAAAACAGAGTACTGCAATCATGGAAAACAGAGTACTGCAATCATGGAAAACAGAGTACTGCAATCATGGAAAACAGAGTACTGCAATCATGGAAAACAGAGTACTGCAATCATGGAAAACAGAGTACTGCAATCATGGAAAACAGAGTACTGCAATCATGGAAAACAGAGTACTGCAATCATGGAAAACAGAGTACTGCAATCATGGAAAACAGGGTACTGCAATCATGGAAAACAGAGTACTGCAATCATGGAAAACAGAGTACTGCAATCATGGAAAACGCTGATGACCGGAACTCCTTTGCAGTCGCCACAATAAATAGACATGTTAATATGAAGACAAATCCAAGAATCCAAAAATGTATGTGTGTCCTGTTATGAAATAAATAAAATTGGTGAAGATGACAAAAAAGTTTTGGGAAACAGTAACAATGAGAATTGTCTTTGGCCAGAGTTTCCCCAAGTTATAACGTGTTAAACATATTGTTCCCGTGAAGCATTTATATAATTGTGTTCATTGCATGAACTATTGCCTTCAATGTGAAAAAGTTTTTCATAAAAAAATGGTCGCCAACATTCCTGGAGCATCAGGCTAGACATCTATGACCACAGTACTAGCTATCGTATAAAACCGATATGTGTCAGCGCCAATCAACTCCAATTATTTATGGGACACTCATTCAGACAAAAGCATAATTCTACCGTGCGGATTATGTGTTACATATTCACAACCCCACCAACGTTGACCCTAGAGAGTAACATTAATATCAACTGAGTAGGCTTAGGCGACTTTGGCCGTCCATTTCCCACGATCACACGTATCTTGTAACAGTTTTCTTCCTAGGCAGGCTGCTAGACCATCACGAATTTGATTTCTTTGCCGGTCTCTGCCCCATTTTTCTCTTTGTCAGTTATGTTATAATGTGTTTCTTTCTCATCTTTTGGCATAGATACCATGCCTTTCTTTTCCACATGTGGCATGTGATCTTCCTGCGGGTGCAATGCGTAGCTATCGAGCGTAGTTCTTCAACTGTTGACAACTATGACATTGCTTACCTATTTAAAAATTTACTATCCCGTTTGTTTTCAAGCACGTCGGAAATGTACGAGTTGTCTTGTTATTATTGTTTTGTTTCGTGTTATCATTATAATCATCATCATTGCTGTTATTATTGTAATTGTTATCGTTATCGTCATCATAAAATAAATGCCACACATGTTCTGATAAGACCTACCTTCGTTGATCTATTCTTCATTGGGTTGGCATTGGTCTGAGGCGCACAGCTCTGACCAACGAGTGCCGACGGCAGATTGTTAGTTTTGCCACCGTCAACTTCTCGCAAGATTGTTGGCGACGTTGATCCGATGGTTGATGTCAACGTTGGCCCGATGGTTGTTGGCGACGTTAATCCGATGGTTGCTGTCAACGTTGGCCTGGTGGATGTTAGTGAGGTTGGTCCGATGGACGGTGGCGACGTTAGTCCGATGTTTGTTGGCCGCGGTTGACGGATGACGTGTGCTGAGACACACAGACCAGCCCCAGTGACAACAACACTACCATCATCCTTGACAACAACCACCATCATAGGCCACAGCCACCATCATAGACCACAGCCACCATCATATATCACATCCACCATCATACGCCACATCCACCATCATAGACCACATCCACCATCATAGTCTACAACCACCATCATATACAACATCCACCATCATAGACCACATCCACCATCATAGACTACAACCACCATCACTGATCATAACCACCATCATAGACCACAACCACAATAATATACCACATCCACCATCATAGGCCACATCCACCATCATATACAACATCCACCATCATAGGCCACAACCATCATCATAGACCACATCCAAAATCATAGACCACATCCACCATCATAGGACACATCCATCATCATAGACCACAACCACCATCATTGACCACACATAAATGTACATTGTGTGGTCACACACATATCCGCAAAACGGGCGTCAAAGCAGAACGAATTAGTTAAGGCTAATTTTATATTGCAGTTGGTAGTTGTCGAGGTAAACGTGTTATGAACCACGCAATGGGCTGATGAAATACTGGTCTTCCTGCCAATTGCAACCTGCATCACGAAACACAATTTATCTAAAAATTCATAAATTGGATATTGGAATCTGCAGCACGAAACACACTTTATCTCAAAATGTACACATTGGATATAACCCATTTTGCGCATAGGCGCCTCATATTAAATAAATGCAGTTTGATGAGTCTTCTGGCTGTGTTACTTACGCTTAAAACAATGATATGTTTCCACCTGCTGTAAGGAGGTTATGTGCCATTTTGTTAATGATCAGTTCTACATTGCTAAGAAATACAACACACTTAGCATGGATATGTTCCCAACTGCTGATATAACATATAGGTGTCATACCGTAGACGAATATTTTCACACTGGAAAGATAATATGGTCATCATTTTAATATTAAGTCGTACTTTACAAATAAACTTTTCCATTATGTCGTCCGTATTATGTCGTCCGTATGTTTACTTCGTCAACACAGAAGCACTGTACACATAGGACAAAAACAACAACTATGACACCATATTCATCATCATCATCATCGTCGTCATCATTATCATCATCATCGGAATTTCTCGGCCGGAGTCGTAACACTGACGCGCCATTTCCATAGAAACATTTTAGTAACAACATGACAAGAGAAACTCTAAGCGTAGTGGTGTATTAAATTATGTCAGTATAAAAACAAATTTTAGTAAATACAAATCTTAAATAAGGTCATTTTCTGAGTCTGATTTGATCCATGCCTCTATACACTGTTATGTTAGTAGAAAACCGCTTCCACTGACATCGCTGGAAAGCGCAGGATCAGCATCGGAAACAACAGCAGCATCAGCAGTAATAGCAGCATTCATAGTGTCAACGACATTATTTTTTAATAGGGCTAGCAATAGTTTAGTTATGTCACGCGACAAGGGTAACCTGACGAGCGGCGATGAACACTCACATACGTATTGTGATATGGTAACCGTCACCTGTCATTAAGATTAAAATGGTGCAATAAAAAATCACTCAATAGCACCTATTACACGACGTTGTTATTGAGCTGTGCAACGCAATATGGGATGTGCTATAAATATATGTAAATGTTTATAACACATACGTAGTTGTGTTCAATGTTTTGATGTGTTGACGTTGCCACAACATATGTCGTCTTTTGGACCCCATCGTTTTGGTTTGACAAATATGTTAAAAACAAAAAAGGATTTTGGAAGCAATTCTTTAAATTACATTATTTGTTTTCAACCACCTTAGGACCCAATCGCCGTATACTATATTAATTATATTGTTTAACATACCTTGTACATTATATTATATATTCTTGTACAGTATATTATATACCGGAACGTTGTCTGAATTGTCAAAGTTGACTAATATAATATTGCGTTTACAGCATTATATGTAACGCAATCACATTTGTTTGTTTCTAAAGTTACATATTGAAATTTGGTGACATTGTAAATAAATGCATAAAAAAGATAAGTAAATGAGTATGTGAAATTGTGCATATGCAACATGTTTCATATACACTAAAAAGAACAGTGTTGATGCAGTAGAACCCTCCTAGCGGCCACCAGTCGTACCAGTGAGATGTGACAGCTCGCCGTCTTACGTGCACCTCGCATCGCTACCTCAATCTGCGGACACCACAAGTCATCAAATATCACAATTGATGATGATGCTGATGATGATGATGACGATGATGATGATGACGATGAAAATCACGTTGACGTTGACATTGACGATGAGGACGATGATGATGATGATGATGATGATGATATGATTACATATAATGAACAGGGAAGCGCGCAAAGTCTTTATGAGAGCGAATGACCGACGAAGGTGGAAAATGTAATTTCGGAAAAAATATGAATTGAATTTTGAAACGGAAAGTAGCAAATTTTTTTTGTGATTTTATAGTGATGGGAGATTACTCCAGGGCTGTTGCGCAGCTGCAAAGAAAGAGCGCTTAATTATAATTGGCTTTCATTTGGGAATAAACAGTTGTTAGGACATAGATGATAAATAGGTCATAAATAGGTCATAAACGGAAGCTGATATCAATACGCATACGTATATGCAGCAGTACAGTCAGACAGTCAGGCATGTATTTGTTTCAATGTTTGGTTGTATTAATGGAGTTTTAAGGATAAGTAGAGCTGATAATGCAGTAGGGAAAATTACCATCACAAACTTAAATTTAAAGATACCATACGAATGAAAACAATGTTATATTTCACAAATTAAAATATGAAGGAAGCCAGGTTGTTTGAATAAGGAATACATTTGGAACAAATATACTCCTGATAGGTTAGTGGTTTCCTTGTTGGGGCTGTTGATTTGGTTTATAATGCTTACTTTCTCAAGTTGTTTTTTATAAGGAAACCTTATTACAACAAATTGTTTGTGGATTACATCAAATAAAATCCCAGTACACTAATTATTCATCCGTGAAATATTCTTAAATGCAACATATATATTGTTTTTATTAGTCAATATACATTTTTCAAACACGCTCTGTATTCAACTTGCCTGCCGCACATGTGATTGCATGTTGACCCTACATGACGCTGCAACACTGACTGTCGGTGTCCGTGTGTTGCTGTGCTGTAAGGCAAGGGAGATGTGATTTACGCGTGCTCGCGAGATATCGGGTGTTGTGTACGATACATGTTGTATATACGAACGTCCGCACGTACGCATGCACGCACGCACACGCATACACGCACGCACTCATAACACATACACACATACACAGTCACACCAACTCACACACACACACACACACACACACACACACACACACACACACACACACACACACACACACACACACACACACACACACACACACACACACACACACACACACACAAACACACACACGCGCACGCACGCACGCACACTCTCTCTCGCACACACGTACGGGGCGGTTCCTTGGTCAACGGGGCCGTCGTCGAAACTCTGATGCTCTTCTCGCCTACAGACGTCAACCGGTTTGTTCCTCCCTTCACCCCGCTCGCCGTCGACTCTCGAGACATGCCTTTCGTGGATCTAACTGACGACTGTCGGTGAGCGCCCTTTACCGGGGTGACGGAAGTCTGGCGGGAAGCCACACTTGGCATGGGGACGACGGACGATTGGCGTGACCCGCTTGGCGCCATGGACGTCTGACGTGACGTCATCATCGACGCAGGCACGGACGGCCTTTGAGTTCCCATGCTTTTATTCGACTGTCGTTTAGCACGCTGCGTCTGTGCATCGTTGTCGACCTGGAGGATTGAACGCAGCCCGAAGAGTTAAGTATATTTCTTGCAGTGACGCCCGAGGAGCAATGGCTCAGAGATTAGAGCTCCAGATTTTTAATCGATAAGACCGGGGTTCGGTCAACCTACTCCCGTTTCGAAACTTGGACAATTGCTTTCGTCCTGTTTTGCCTGTGTTTTTTGGAAGTTGCATTACGTCACTTCTACCTGGCGTCAATGCCAGGGAAAGTAAAATACCCCGCCATCAACCAATGAATCCTGCTGTTCACGTGACAGCATAAGCAACGCATGTTTTGTCGGTGTAGCCCAGCGTAAACCATCGCCTGAATAGTCGCAGACTCGGTTAACACAATAACGGGGTTTCCTTAGCAATTCCTCACAACAACCCATGTCTATGTATGCCTACATAGCGGCAACCATAAGCAAATTAACGACTTTAGGATCATAGGAAAGTTGTTATTTTTTGATGACATACTTTATGATTCAACTGTCGAGTGCTTTCAAATCCTACCCATCAGCATCCACGAACACTGTTTATTGACCTGGCATCTATTAAATACTTTAAGTCTCCTCCTTCGGGTGTAATGTCCCGTAAAATGTCCCGTAAAATTGCAATGCATTTTACCTTCGCACGCTGTCTTTGTCAGCTTATTTGAATTCATTCCACGATTTCCACCCTAGGTGCCCTTTGTCTTTTTCTACAATTTTCTTGCCAGGTTGTCTTCGAGCGACCCACAATCCGTCTGCCTTCAGATGTCCATATAGGGGTGGTCTTCTTTTATTTTTATTACGTACCCGGTCCAATTCCATGTTCTTATCCGTAGCTTTTACTTATCTCCTACCATTATCCAATAATATGTTATGCTCATGATCCTAGCGTTATATTCAGTTACCACACGGCACGTTACAAGAACAATGCGCCTGTTGACGGCACCATTCATAATTTAATTGTCATGTATCCTCAGGCGACAATTAGTTAGACTCTTTAGATGAGAAGCATCACGTTTCAAGGGTACTCTCTATCTCTCTCCCTCTCTCTCTAACTCTCTCTCTATCTCTCTCTCTCTCTCTCTCTCTACCTCTCTCTCTCTCTCTCTCTCTCTCTCTCTCTCTCTCTCTCTCTCTCTCTCTCTCTCTCTCTCTCTCTCTCTCTCTCTCTCTCTCTCTCTCTCTCCTCTCTGTCTCTCTCTCTTTCTCTCTCTCTCTCTCTCTCTCCAGGTTGCAGTGAACATTGTAATGTTCTGTATCACGTTTCAAGGGTACTCTCTATCTCTCTCTATCTCTATCTCTCTCTCTCTCTATCTCTCTCTCTCTCTACCTCTCTCTCTCTCTCTCTCTCTGTCCCCCTCTCTCTCTCTCTCTCTCTCACCCTCTCTCTCTCTCTCTCTCTCTCTCTCTCTCTCTCTCTCTCTCTCTCTCTCTCTCTCACTCTCTCTCTGTGTCCCTCTCTCTCTCTCTCCCTCTCTTTCTCGCTCTCTCTCTCGCTCTCTCTCTCTCTCTCTCTCCCTCTCTCTCTCTCACTCTCTCTCTCCCTCTCTCTCTCTCTCTCTCTCTCTCTCTCTCTCTCTCTCTCTCTCTCTCTCTCTCTCTCTCTCTCTCTCTCTCTCTCTCTCTCTCTCTCTCTCTCTCTCTCTCTCTCTCTCTCTCTCTCTCTCTCTCTCTCTCTCTCTCTCTCTCTCTCTCTCTCTCTCTCTCCAGGTTGCAGTGAACATTGTAATGTTCTGTTTTGTTTGTTCGTGTTGAAATATACTTTATACACGAACCCATTTATTTTGTTTTAACTTACTTATCTCCACACTTTGATTCCCAACTGTTGTTGGATTTTGGCTGGATTAGCGAATCGTGCGGCGAAATTAAACAACCTATTATTGAGCATTATATTAATATTAGTAATATACGTTTATCGTATCATTGTTCTTTACTGTTTAATTGTTAACTTATTCCCAGTAATTGGCAGGACCTTGGACAAACAGCAAACGATAAATTATGCGATGTAGAAGCGACCAGCGAGATGGTTAATTGACTGAGACGATTCGTATGGTGTCTGAAATGCTGAATGATCTAAAATAAACCGGTTAAGTGAATACTATTACATAGTTTATCCTGACAGTGAGTTCCTCGAAACGGAAACAGGAAGTTCTTCGATACGGAAACAGTGAGTTCCTCGAAGCGGAAAAAGTGAGTTCTCCGAAACGGAAGAAGTGAGTTTCTCGAAACGGGAACAGCGAGTTCCTCGAAACGGAAATAGCGATATATGCTCGAAACGGCTATCGAAGAATAGCTGTGCGAGACATGACCGAATAGGGCGAGAAAGACTAAATATCCACCATAATAAACATACGAGAAGAATATTAATGGCGCCTTACCTTCACGGAACTGTCCTGTACGGTTTGCGAAGACTTGTGCGCGAGGCTGTCGTCAGGTGGTAGAACCAGCTGGTCGACCGCTAGCGACGGTGGCATGTGGTCACTGGTACTGTACATTGCTCGCACGAGTGTCGGCACTGGGGCAGGTTTTCCTCCTTCTGTAAACAGAAGCAATGTCAGAATCACATATATTGGCACAATCACCAACATTGACACAAATGAGCAGCTTATTAGAAAGCCGGAATATTACTTATTATGAATATTGTTCACATTTTATAATATGACGTTATTATCTGGTTTATCAATAAAAAATAGTTCATATTATTATTAATAGTAGTATAGGGGTGGTCTTCTTGTATTGTCATCATATATATATGCATGTTACATCTATTCTAAGATTGTAGTGTTATCTGAGCATTTGCAGCGTAACCTTGTTATAATCACGGAGCGTATGTATGGTAAACGTGTAGTATTGATAAAGTAGGCATGTATTGGTCCAGCGGCATGTGTAGCGTAGGCTGCTAGCGTTCGTTGCAGTGTTAGCGAGGGCGCTCTCGAAGGACCAAATGTCTTGGTCCCGCGGCATGTTCGTTGCAGTGTTAGCGAGGGCGCTCTCGAAGTATCAAATCGTACCGGTTTGAGACGAGGCAGCTCGCAGATCTACGTTTTCGTCGTAGTAACAGTTGTCGGGCAGGTCAGAGTCGGGGACGTCCCCGTCCGATATCCAAACTCGGTCTGTAGTCAAACAAACTGATACTGTCATACACGGACATTGACGCATCATATTTACAATAACACTTGGAATTCAGGCTTTAACTGTGTTCACATCACAACCATTATTCATAATGTTTCCATATTTATACGCGTACGCACGCACGCACGCACGCACGCACGCACGCACGCACGCACGCAAGCACACACATACATTAATAACTAATAACATCCCCTGCAATATTGCTTCGTATTCAAATGAAGTTGCCGGTTTCAAGCCTCATATATATATATATATATATATATATATATATATATATATATATATATATATATATATATATATATATATATATATATATATATATATATATATATATATATATATATATAAATATATATATATATATATATATAAATATATATATATGTATATATAAATATGTATATATATATATATGTATATATATATATATATATATATATATATATATATATATATATATATATATATATATATATATATATATATATATATATATATATATATATATATATATATAAGCTACGTCATCCGACTCCGCAGACGACGACGCGACGAATTCGCACCTGTTTGAGAAGAGATGCCTTGTAGTGTCGTATTCATGTATTCTTTGTCTCCGTCTGGTATCTCAAACGTGGGCACCTCCACCGACGGCATGCCACTCGTGTCTCGACGTCCTGAAACATACACCACGCGCACCCGATCACTGGCGAACCTATCCGATCTTTGACGGACACCCCGATCACTGGCGGACCTACCCGATCATTGACGGACGCTCCCGATCACTGGCGGACCTATCCGATCATTGACTGATGCACCTAATCACTGAATATGTTGCCGATCACTGACGGATGTATCCAATCACTGACGAGTGTAGCCGATCAATGGCGGAAGAAGTGTTAAACATTACACATAGGACTGATGCCGGACATACCCGATCTTTGAGGTGAAATATGAAGAACACACACAATCATTTGACAGTATTATGACTATTGCTGTGAATTAGTGGATAAATAATTGTACACTCGGCTTTCTCGATCACTGGCGGATATTCGAGGATACTGACTGGTATACTATGTAACTGAAGGCAGACAAACGGGCATGACATACTGCAGTGAAAAAAGAATAATAAATTATGTATTAACACTCTTAGATATATGCCAAGAAAGGACCATATGTTTGAGAAATGCATAAGATGAAGCCTGAAAGGAAACGTATTAATGAAGAGTTTGGTTCCAAACGACAGATTCTCAAAACATTGTTACCGCATGCAAAAGTTCGCCAACAGGCGGCTGTTCGTCGTCGTGTTGCCTTTGTCTTGCCAAATCGCAATATACGCCATTATTCTATCCACTGGCTTGTGTAACTTCGCTCCAAAAACGCGATAAGCGCCACGCAATATGCAAAAATGCAATACATCCTCTTGAGGCCAGGCAGCGCCGGTTAATATCCCAACAAATAAGTCTTTCTATCCAGCAGCAGAAATTGTCACTTATCACCAAAACAATGTATTGTTCATGTTTTGGAAACAATCTCTGTTTGGACACCTCGCGCTGCGTGTACGAACCTTCAGCACTGGCGGGCCGCGAATATCTGACGCCACTGAGCGGCCGCACACTGCTCTGCCTGGCACCAGTGTTGATGGCCGACCCGCTCGAAGGCCGCACGCCGCTCCCCGTCAACGTGACACTGCGGGTTCGGGAACCACTTGGAGGACGACTTCCAGAAGAGGGACGGCCCTGCTGACTGTAGATGACATAATCGTGCGGCTGCCCTCCCATCCCAAACTCGTCCATGTCTGCAATAAACAAAAATGCTAAGATAAAAATGCAAGATTTTTCAATATTTAGCAATACTTAATGATTTTTTTACAATGTTTAGCAAGATATAACTATATTTACCAAGGGTTCCCATGCTGAATTCGTCCACACAGGGGAAATACAATTGTACAGTAATTAAAACGATTTAACAAGAACTCCAAATCGAATTCGTCCATATCTTGTGGAGAAACACGATTTAACTAGATTTAACAAGATTCAATATAACAATAATTAAGTGTATTTACGTTAGAAACGGACTTATATGTCACACATTTGAAATGGTCGTTTGAACCATAAAAAAATTGCATGCAAAGTCAAATAGTGTTGATACGAATGAAAATGCGGCCCAAACAATGCAAGTAGATGTTTATGCAAATGCAATTGATAAAATTTTTTACATAAGAACGATTTATTTATATTAATTGTATTAAATGTAATAAACTAAACAAGCAAACAATGAAGAGTATGTACAAACAACATATATTGATCATAAAAGGATTACTAGAAAACTTTTACGCATAAAACTGTTATAAAAATAATAACAAAATATTATCTACATTATATAACAATGTCACTCCGACAACCATATCACAGAAGAATTGTTACTGGTTAAACAGGCACCGCGTTGATAAAATATGTATTTGCCCCTTTTGTTTTTACTTAGGGTAAAGGGTAACTGTTATACATTACATGCGATGTTCGATGTGTTTATAGAACTGCTTACGTATCTCTCTCTTTCGGGGTAACTTGTGTCACAAGGACACGTTCGTTCTACGTACCGCTGTGCACACTAGTGCACGCGTTGTCGATCATGCAGTCCTCACACGTATCTGGCTGACCCTCGCACTTCTCACATCGGTCACACTTCCGGCAGAGAGGCATACCCCCGTCAACCTCCCCCTCCACGCGGGGTCTACCGCCCGGGTCCGTGTCACTGCCTCCTGCACCAACAATCTCCCATAACTATCTACTTAAACACGGATACTAATTACATCGATTCCAAAGCGAACATAACATCAGGGAATAACACGCGATGGTTCTCAAATACATACATAATTTTTTGAGATAAAAATCAAGTTATGAAAAATAAATCTTAATTAAAACGTGTGCAGATGTATTTAATGTAGCAACAGTTACATTGGTGGTAGTGGTGGTAGTGGAGGTGCTTGTAGTGATGGTGGTGGTGTTGGTGGTGATGGTAGTCGTGGTGGAGGAGGTGTTGTTTGTGATGATGATGGTGGTGGTGGTAAGGAAGCTGAATCACTTCCACACGACCAGCTGCAGAAGACTCCTCAACAACAAGTGGCAGGACAAGATCCCGGACACTGAGCTCCTTGCTCAAGCAGGCCGGTCCAACATCCACACCATCCTGATGCAGTCTCAGTTACGATGGGCAGGCCATGTAGTCGCATGTCAGACCACCGGCTGCCGAAAAGTCTCTTTATGGTGAGCTACAAGAAGGTAAACGCTCACAAGGAGGACAAAAGAAACGCTTCAAATACAATCTGAAGATCTCCGTGAAAGCATTTGCCATCAACCCCAACACCTGGGAACACACTGCTCAGGACCGTGCTGAGTGGCGCTCCTCCCTGTACATAGGCGCTGCAACCTGTTAGGCAAACATAACTGCTGCAGCAGAAAAAAACGGAAGCAAGTCAGAAAGTCAAGAGCCAGCGACAAATTACAGCACATGCGGCTGCCATCCCCTGTCTACACTGCCAGAGAATCTTCCAGACATATATTGGCCTTTTCAGCCACCCGCGTACTCACCTATCAACCCAGCCCCGTCAACCCCCGGATGACTGAAGTGGTCCTCAACGCTTCGCGATGGACGAACGAAAAAACAATGGTGGTGCTGGTGGTGGAGAATGTATTGGTGGTGGTGTAGGTGGTGTGGAAGGAGGTGGCGGTGATGGTGGTTGTTGGAGTGGTGGAGGCGGTTATGGTGGTAACGATGATGATGATAATAAAAATTATATTGTTAATGCTAATACGTTTTTATACATAATAATAATAACAATAATAATATTTACATTAACAATAGCAATAATAATAACATTAGCATTAATAATTGTGTAATAATCGATGTACAGTCATAAGTTGCTCCTCCTAGACAAACAAACTACCAAGTTGTCGCGTTCGGGGGTATTTTTGCTAGTAATAATAAACAGCTGCGCGAACTCACCCAGTTGTTGTGACTGCCGTGAAGTCCGGGAGACACGAGACTGCCTCACACTGCCCGGCTCGATCGGCGGCACAGCTTCGTCGTCGTATCCCTCTTCCTGAAGTTCGCCTTCACCGTCACCTGAGGGCAGGCGGCAGAATCGTTGAATTCACATTAAATGCAACATTACATGACACATCCAGTGTATAGCACCGAGAGCCTTTGTGGCAGATTGACACAAAAAGCAGCAATCTTCATATGGTATGTGGTGTAACATAGGCAAACACGCACGCACGCACGCACGCACGCACGCACGCACGCACACACGCACGCACATTTATAAGGTAAAGTAATAATTATATATGTTTGACTATCATCTATACACACATACACACGCACGCACGCACGCACGCACGCACACACACACACACACACACACACACGCACACACACGCACGCACACACACATACACACACGAATGCACACACACACCCAAGCACCCACGCACGCACATTGTTTAAAAATAAATGTAAGTTGTGTATATTGCCGATTGATGTACTTGAAACCATGTGTTTACACTAAGATAGAGAACAAACGGGAGGAAGCAAGACATTTGTTTACACTAAGATAGAGAACAAACGGGAGGAAGCAAGGCATTTGTTTACACTAAGATAGAGAACAAACGGGAGGAAGCAAGGCATTTGTTTACACTAAGATAGAGAACAAACGGGAGGAAGCAAGGTATTTGTTTACACTAAGATAGAGAACAAACGGGAAGAAGCAAGGCATTTGTTTACACTAAGATAGAGAACAAACGGGAGGAAGCAAGGCATTTGTTTACGCTAAGATAGAGAACAAACGGGAGGAAGCAAGGTATTTGTTTACACTAAGATAAAGAACAAACGGGAGGAAGCAAGGCATTTGTTTACACTAAGATAGAGAACAAACGGGAGGAAGCAAGGCATTTGAGCTAAAGCCTTGACGAAGGCAGAGAAAGACTGATTGAAGCTGTAAGATGTGTTCGTACTATTACAGCCGTCTAACAAATCAATATAAATTACTTACTATGCATGCATATTAAATGATTATGGTGATAAACATGCTTTAATTGTAAATAAACGCCTCGTTTTCTTCTTTGCAAGTAGCATTTTCTAATCCGCTAGTAATGCATTATTTTCCGCCAGGTGTGTTTGCTGTTGTTGAATCACATTCCCAAACAGTGGCGGCAGTCAGCGAATCACCACTGCTACACCTCGATTATATATAAAACAAACTGTTGTGGAATGATATAAACAAATGGTTGCATGAGCAGCGCCATTTTTACCACTTATTACGTCATTGCAACAGGCATTTGCGCAATGTAAATTAGTTTGAAACAAAAATGAACGTTGTTGTGTTTCTAGACACACTTCAGTACATACACAATACTGTTCACAATGGATTGCAATATTCTTGACAACAAATAGGACTTTAACAAATTAAATAAATTAAGATGTGCAGAATATGCACATCAAATGTAAGTTGTGGCTGTGTTATAATGGACTCACCCTGGTGGGAAACCCGAGAAACACGCGACTGCCTGACACCGCCCGATTCGCTAGGTGGCACTGCTCCTTCTCTCGGCGTCATGCCGTCGACCATGTACGGTTCGGCGGTGGTGAACGAAGGTCTGCAGGGCTCAGTCGGATCTCCCACATACGCCCGAGAGTCCAAGTCACCTAAGATATGTATGCATGTACAATAGTTAAAGGTAATGCGATTTGCATTGGCTGTTTGTTATATAGTACTGCGGTCTTTATATGTTGCCTACTTTCGTTTCATCTCAAGATGGTCTATTTTCGAATATGTGGGGAGGTCACCAAGTAGTAACACTGTTTGAATGAAACTTATTGAAATGTCATAAAATACTAACAAATACCAGTGTCACGAAAAAAAAATGGTAAAACAATCATTGCTCGAAATGAAACAAATCACATAATTTGGAAAAGCGTGGATGAGCGTTTTCTTTTTGTTCTTGCATTTTTAATTACCATGTATACAGTTACTAATTGTTAATATATTACAACAATAATTATTTAAAGTTAAGTAAAATGTTGCTAATTAAGATATAGTTTGATGTCGATACGTTAAATCCCACGAACATGTGGACAACGACACGCTGTGCACTGGTTAACATGTTTTTTATAAGCTGGTCAGCACTATGCGCAAGGGTCAGTGCTCGAAGGTTGCCCATGTACAAATACATCACCCGGTCGGTCGGTGTAGAAATTACGGACAACATGTTCCATGTTTTCTCGAAAACGCAATGGTAAGACTTTACGAAAAATCTTTACGAAATTTTCAGTCACAAATAAAAAAGTGGACACTTTTCCTACTAAAGCCAGGATCGGGATTGAATAAAGGCACGGGCTGTTTTTAATTAAATATGAAATGAGGTGTTTGAGAAAACTTCGAACAAGACCGGACGAGGCAGGTGTGGGACAGAAATCGGGTCCTCCGCAATAAAACTGTAATAATAATAATAATAATAATAATATTTTTTCTATAGCGCTAATTCCCGCATGGCGGATCGATGCGCTGTACAAATGTATATTAATAAATATAAATAGATAAAGAAGAGGTAATGCGATTTGCATTGGCTGTTTGTTATATAGTACTGCGGTCTTTATATGTTGCCTACTTTCGTTTCATCTCAAGATGGTCTATTTTCGAATATGTGGGGAGGTCACCAAGTAGTAACACTGTTTGAATGAAACTTATTGACTGTAATAATACATAATAATAAACTCTGTAGAAGAATAATTAAGAGAAAAAAAAGATCAGAAACAAATATATCATATATATATATATATATATATATATATATATATATATATATATATATATATATATATATATATATATATATATATATATATATATATATATATATAT
This sequence comes from Lamellibrachia satsuma, assembly GCA_033239005.1. Lineage (NCBI taxonomy): Eukaryota > Metazoa > Annelida > Polychaeta > Sabellida > Siboglinidae > Lamellibrachia > Lamellibrachia satsuma. The sequence continues at coordinate 1,758,937 of BSQZ01000059.1, forward strand.
ATATATATATATATATAGCGGGAACTCGAACATTCATTGATCACTTAGAAACGGAAACAATTGTGCGGTTTTGTCATATTGTCAGGATGTAATTATATCAACTAGCTGCATGACCACGCAACATGAACAAACGTGGATTCAGAACAAGATGGCGGCCGACAAAGCAGTTTATTGACTCTGTGACGGAGACATTAAGACACTTCACAACAACAACGGATGGATAAAGTAAAGTGACTGCATGACTGAGTACGCTTCAAATGTAAAACCAAAGCAGTATACGTCGCATAGAAGATTTACCCACCCTGTTCCGACAGGCGGGAAACACGAGAAACCCTCGCACCGCCCTGGTCGCCAGGTGGCACCGTCCAATTTATCTCCGCCTGCTTATCTATCTCCGCTTGTCTTTCTCTCTCCGCTTTCTCGACGCCTTCAGCCATGTACGGCTCGGCCGTTGTCAGCGACGGCTTGTAGCGTTCGCCCCCAGGCGAGTAGTTCTCCATGTCACCTGGCGTAAGTAGAAAATATATTACAGTGAGGAAGTGGAGTTCTTAGGAAGCCAACACAACACACCGCAGGACAGGCGCTCTCATGGAACCCACAGGACAAAGGGAAATGGGGAAGACCGATAAACACCTTGCCCAGGTAAGTGGAAATAACTGGAAACGCAACTCCTAAACCGCCTTCCGTCCTAGAGTTAGCCCACGACTGGGTTTTTCATTTCCATGCGTGAGAACTTTTATTTTCCCTGACATAGATATTAGGTAGAAGGGACCAACGCCTCTTATTGTCTCTTCTGAAAAACAGGCAAAATGCCCTGAACGAATGTGTGTTCGAAACGACGTCTATAATTAACTCACCCTGGGGAGAAACACGAGACAAGCGCGACTCCATCGCCTCGCTAGGTGGTACTGCTTCCCACGGCAATGGCCTCATGCCGGGCGGTTCGTCCCAGTACTCCGCTTCCGTTGGGTCGATCGGTCGGATATCGCCGGAGCTCGTGTATTCCATTGCCTCGTGATAGAACGGCGCCGGCGCCACGATGGAGTAGGTGGACGACTGCCCTTCCTCGACGAAAATGTGGGACTGGAAGCTACCAGGGGAAGCGCCACGGGCGACACTATCCCGGAACGCAGTGCCGCCTTCTATCAATGGGGACTGTTCGCGGGAGTCGAGTCCCTCCGAGGAAATGGAAGCTTCAGACGCCCAGTTCATTGTCGGGTCTGTGCCTGGGTGCGGTACAACAGAAGAAGAGACGTTAAAGTGTTGTGCCGCGGAACAGCCAGGGGGCAGTGCAGTAGTCGGGGTGTGGATCGGGGTGCGGATTGGTGCATGGGACGGAGCGGAGGATACGGGAGAAATGGCTGCTCAACAACTTAACGAGATTGCCCTTGACGTTGATGAAACAATTTGATGAAACAGGTTGCCACGGAAACGAATACTGTCTCTGTCTCTCTCTGTCTCTGTCTGTCTGTCTGTCTGTCTGTCTCTCTCTCTCTCTCTCTCTCTCTCTCTCTCTCTCTCTCTCTCTCTCTCTCTCTCTCTCTCTCTCTCTCTCTCTCTCTCTCTCTCTCTCTCTCTCTCTCTCTCTCTCTCTCTCTCTCTCTCTCTCTCTCTCTCTCTCTCTCTCTCTCTGTCTCTCTCTCTCTCTCTCTCTCTCTCTCTCTCTCTCTCTCTCTCTCTCTCTCTCTCTCTCTCTCTCTCTCTCTCTCTCTCTCTCTCTCTCTCTCTATCTATCTCTCTCTCTCTCTATATATATATATATATATATATATATATATATATATATATATATATATATATATATATATATATATATATATATATATATATATATATATATATATATATATATATATATATATATATATATATATATATATATATATATATATATATATATATATATATATATATATATATATATATATATATATATATATATATATATATATATATATATATATATATATATATATATATATATATATATATATATATATATATATGTAAAGATAAGTTATGTCACGGAGCTGCACACGTCAATGTGATCTACACAAGTTTATTTGTTAGCCAAGCAATGTTGTCGTCGATGCCGATGGTGATTGCGATAAATATGATGATGATGACGAAAACGGCGACGATAATGATAATTATGATGTTGATGATGACGATGAGGGTGATGATGATATTTTCAGATATAATAAAATTTACATTTTCAGTAATGATACATTTGTTAGCCTAGCAATGTTGTCGTCGATTCCGATAATGATTGTGATAATTGTGATGTTGCTGACGAAAAGGCGATAATAATGATGATGACCGCGATGCATGTTACGATAGTGATGGTAATGTATATTACTACGGCGTCCAGGATTACTACAGTATAAAACCAATAAATGCATTTGTCAGAACGGCATATTTTTTATTTAGATGATGTCAATAACTACGAAATATGACAAAATATGCCACAATTAATATGTCAGTGGAGGGATTACTCTATTCGATAGCGAAAAATACACGGTTTTTCAATGATGAACACATATTTGGATTTATTAAAATCAATCATATTAATGGCGAACCATGAAATCAAGTCACTAGTCATTAACCTGCAAGTCCCTTCTCAAGCCAATAACCCCTAAGCCAAGTATCGATTAATCTCTATGAATTTCAAATCAATTCCCAAATCACAAGAAGGGTTCTCCAATCACAATGTTTGCTGGTTGCCACGTCACAACATTATCCAATCATAGAAATTACTTAATAGTAATTGTATCCGGTGCGGCCGGTCACTACAGCATGGTCTCGTTTTCCGTACGTTTCGAGCCACCAGATGTGTTGTCAACTCACAAATTGTCAAGTCATGTCGCAATCTATGAAAAATCAGGCCCTAGGACAAGTCAACAAGTCTGGTCAAAACATACACTTTATTTTCGAAGATTCAACATACATGATGGTGCCCAGTATATGACGTCCAAACCAACTACGTCAGGTATTAAATAAGAGTCGTAATCACCAAATATAGCATTATCGCCGTACAAACTGATGGAACACATTTTGCTGAAAGAGAGGAACTTATCAAGTATAGTAAATTCATTAGTCTACCTGGACCACGGAAGTAAAAATAGTGATGTCTCCCCAAAAGGCATCGAAGACTCACCCTGCTCCGACTGCCGGGAAACACGAGACACACTTGACTCCCTCTGTTTGCTAGGTGGTGCTGGCGGCATTGCCAGTTTCTCAGGTTTCTCTCCCCGTAGTGAGGCTGCGGCCGCTTCATATAGCTGGGCTGCCGTCAGCGTTTGTCTTATGTACTTGGCGGCCTTTTTTTCGAGAGTTTCGTCTGTCCCGTGATTCGGCCTAGTGCCGGGCAGGTCGTCCCAGTAATCCTCCTCCGTCGGGTCAATGGGTAGGATGTCGCCCGAGCTCGTGTACTCCATCGCCCCGCGGAAGAGGGGCGCCGGGGCCGTGAAGGAGTAGCAGGAAGACGCCCCCTCCCCTTCGTGCACGACGACGTTGGACTGGAAGCTAGCTGGGGAGTCGCCCCGTGAAACGCTATCCACACTTTCTGCTTCCACGGTGTACGTGCCACGCGACACGCTCTTCATCGGGGTCGGTCCGCGGGAAGCCTCCCCATCTCTTTCCCCGGTCGGGTCAAAGGAGTAGGAATCGGTCATGGAGCCTCCACGGGACGCGGCATCCAACATAGGGGATCTGACCGGGGAACTGATCGGGGTGTGGATAGGGGAACGGTATGGGGCGTGGAAGGGTGACAGGGGTGGTGACGGTATGAATGACGGTTCCTTTTGCTCGAAGGGAGCTGTTTGCTCCTTCCTCTGCTGCTGGCTATAGCCTATGATGTAGCTTTGCGATGTGGGTGGCGACGGACCAGCCCCTGCACAAAGGCAATCACATCTCAGTATGCACCAAAGACTAATGTACAAGTTAAAAGGTACGTTCTTACATCGCGTAGTACGCAGGCCTTGTGACTGTTCAAAGTGCTCTACACTTCAACCCCAGACAAACATCTAGGGCCACCTTGACTTCTCCGGGAAGCAGTCATCCAAGTTGCCATTACTGCGCAAATACCATTCGTTCACATACCCCCATCTGTCAGTAGCCATACAGCTGAGTGAACTGTGGCAATATGGGATGAACGAAATTGCCAAAGCTTCAAAACGGCCGCAGGAGGATTCAAACACGGATTATCTCGATGGAGTTCTAAACAATACGTCACCGCCCACCACCTCTTCCAGTTTCAATACGTGAGCGCCCACCACTGCCTTCAGATGGCGAACACCGAGTTATCGAGGAACACAACATCGCGGTCAGCAATGTGACGGATATACATTAACTTTATTTACTGAGAACATTGTAAACTGTTCATAAATACACCAAATATGATATGAGCTCATTTGCAAAGGTGCCAAATCACGTGTTCATGGAACGCCATTTTTAATGCGTTTTGTTTGTGCTTATTCTCCGTTTACAAGTAATCTCCATTTTTGAAACAATTCTAGATTTCTATAATGAAAGTTAATAAAATTGCCACTGCACAAAAATTCGTTCGTCTTCCGGGAGGGGATACATCCTTTACCCGGACCCTTCTTCTATTATTTCACTCATACTATCATCTCATTCCGCCTAATTATTAATTCTGCCATCTTGGCATATATAGTTCACAGAATGCGGCGGGGAGCCATGAAGTAATTACTTACATCCGGATTCTGGAGGTCTCGGTGAGCAGCGGTCTGTGAACTCCATGTCTTCGTCAGACTCCACGACAGTGGCTGAGGCCGCAAGAGCAAAGATGTCGGCGTCATGTCATTGCCTCGTGGAACCATACTTTCTCAAGATACCAATATCACGCACCAAACCTAATTACTAACCGATCCAATACTGTTCGCCTTATAGTTTTTGTTGGTAATCGCAGGCAGCAGAAAATTTGAAAAATGTGTGTGTGTGTTTCGTCACTACGATTCCACGTATTGTCGACGTGCTTGGGAATACTAGATTGGCATGGATGAGTTGAAAGTGTTTTCAGGTAAACGGCTTTGCATTGTCGAAATTACATTCACCTATTTTGGTCGACGCATGCTGTTAATAAAACAGCGTGCTATTTCAAGCTTCGTCTTAGCCAAAACATCGTTTGTACTGAAGCTGAAAAACACCACTGTTATTGGTCTACATCTGTAAGTGTATACCATTGTGTTGCTACCAATAACAACAACTAAAATGTCGACGATGTGACTTGATCAAAAGCATTGCGATGTCGTACACTGGTAATGGCTCGCGTGTGTGTTATTCAGTCTGGTGCGAGAATATACCGCCTGGTGCTGTTGTTTTTTGATGCCTACTGCTAAATTGTTATTTGCCGCGGACGGTCCATTGACAATACTTTGAAAGTGCCGTTGTGATAACCACGTCATTAATACTGTCAACGCTTATTTGCTAATATCCGAGCTGCACAATCACTTTCATGGAAAATAAATTTAGTAAATTATTCAAGTCAAAATGATGAACACGTATTTTTATGTAGCAGTTTTCTCTAGTACAGCTGTTTTCCATTTGTTTGGTCACTTGGCCATTGTGGGGAGCGTGTGTTATGAACAGTGCAATATTAAATAAAACATACGCATTTTGCATTAAAAATTCACGGAAATATTCCTCAGTGCAATGCAATTTTTTATTACGAAACAAATTTCATTATTCGGTCATTCAGCGGCGGTTGCTTAATTGTAATATATCTTCTGTGCGAAACCATACGAACAAAACGCTGTAATAAGACTTATTTGTTGCCTGTTGTCTTAGACTAATTAAGTCTAGAACGCATGTATCAATCACACACACACATATATATATATATATATATATATATATATATATATATATATATATATATATATATATATATATATATATATATATATATATATATATATATATATATATATATATATATATATATATAGTAGAATAATGTTGCCGGCATTGTTGAAATGATTACCAGTAAGATATGCCGGTGTTTGTGTACCCAAAGAGTCATGCTGCAATACCATGAAAACGATTGTGTTACGTAAGGTTACAAAGTATCTGAATGGTTCTCAATGGTATTTATATTACCACTACACAAAAATAAACACCAACAACTACCAAAATGTAAGTTTAACTTATTAATACAAAACATACATATTAGCAATTAGGTAAACGCATTAACTATAATTGTAGCTTACATCAATATAAGCAACATTTGTATTATAACAAATATTACGGGTGGCATTGTTACAACAAACACCGCCACAACAACTCGATGCAGTGGTCACCACGATCACCATGCCACTGAAATAAAAGCCGCCGCCACATCCATCACCACAACCACGATAACTATTCAACTGTCACCTTCCTAGTCACGTTCACGTCACGTACATCATCACGTGAACCGTCACCTAAGTCGTCACATACTTCCTCACTTAAACGGTCACATACATAGTCACGTATATTTCCACGCACATTATCACATATATTGTCACAAAAAAATGTCTACGTACATTGTAACGTATATTGTCACGTATACGATCATGTATATTGCCACGATACTGTCACATTATGATGTCACGTGTATTGTCTCATACACTGTCACACATGTCACGTATATTGTTATGTACATAGTCACGTACACCGCCGTGTGTGTGGTGCCTGGCCCTGCTCACCTCCCAACAGTGTGAAGAGAGGAGCCTTACTGAACTTCTTCCCCGGCTCTGTCGTTGTCAGGATGCACGGGTCGCCATCTGGACCCAACTCGATGTCGAGGATGTTGTCCGGGTAGGGCTGGTCACTCCATGCGCTGGACAACCGATCACACCGTCTCACATGATAAGATGAGATACAATTATACACTGCATTTCCAAAAAAAACAACAACAACCTCAACGTCAACGACAATGAAAAGACAGCGACAACGACAATGACAACGACAAAGACAGCGATAACGATAGCGATAACGACAACGACAACGGAGACGGCGACAGCGACAATAACAACATTATCATGCAAATATTATATTACAATACGTCTAGATATCGGAATCTGCTAGAAAACGTTGAACAAGAAATATTGTTAATACTATCCCTTCAAAGTAGCGCTATTACAACATATGACATGGTATGTTGGTAGCCGAGTAAACATTAACTCTATCACGTATAGTGTATAATATATATATTAATTGTATGTACTTTCCGGCGTACACTACTCATTCAAGGGGTCCACTGTGATTTTCAAATGCAAAAAACAATATCATGTTCAGGATAACGTAGATACACATAGGGACCATTATCACATAGGGACCATTATCACATAGGGACCATTATCGATAACATAAATTAATTACATTATCAATACCAAACCGAATGCAGATAGTACTTATTAAACACAGTGTACACGATTCTGTCGAAAGCATTGCAATTATTAGTTATTAGATTCGGCAGTAAATCGTAGGTGTGTGAAGGTTGTGTTTTTAAACAATGGTTTTTTTATAATTGTACAGGATCTACTCAATTAAAAACATTCATCGTCCCAGTGCATATAAGGCCTAAACAGAGAGTTTGATTTGAGAAAGTAGCCTTGATTTCAATTCCGTACAGACAAAAGCGTACACGGTAACACCATTACGGAATCGTGTCGTTTGACTGGAACCACCAACTTTACACTTGTAGTGGTCTTTCAAGTTGGTGGTCTTGCTGTCCACCACGATTTTAGCCCTAATGTCAGAAACTGGGGACCTACCAGAATACGTTCTCGTAGAGCGGAAGTACCCTATTATCGCCCTCCTGCCATCGAACCACTCGTCTCACTTCATCTCCGTCGTCGACGAGGATGTGGACGAACTTGAACTGCACAGGTTGCCGCGGATCTCGCTCCTCCTCCATCTTGAACGTGACGCACCACCAACCTAGAAGTATCAATAGAGGTATGCATTCACAGTGAAGACAAATCGAATAACAAGAGGGTACAACGTAGCGTTAATACAGCAGCATTTCACATTAAATATCACAATGCGTGCATTTCCACATAGGACGCTAAACGAATTGAACAAATCTCGATAAGACAGTGGTTTCTGTCTCGACACGTAATTTTATAAAGCCACGGGCCATTTCGGACCCGGGGTCTGGTAACTTGTCTATTAGTTCCTTCCACGACCGAAACCTGACCCGTCGCGTCCGATTTCTAAAGGTGGTGTCATTACTAACACGATAGGCTTCGTAATAACTCGTCCAAACCGGACGTTCAATGGTAAACACGGATGTGAATTGAATGCACGAAGCGATGTTAACAAATTATATTGAGGTCATCTGTCCACGGCATAGAAACCCGCTAGATCAATCGTTCTCCTTAGCTAGCCGTAAGTCACTGCCAAATGTCCATTGCCCAAACACATTTACCTTTTCTGTGGACTTTCCATAAAATTATAGGTAATTATGTACGCACTATTTTAAACTATCTAGAACCAAAATATTTTTTTTCACAAAACGATTTAACAAAAACCTTTACAAATTTATCAAAGTACACATAGATGAATAATCGTTGGATCTCACAATAGGTCAATGACTTCCTTGCAAATGAAAATGGTCGATACGCCACAACGAACAAAGGTCAAATCTAGGTACTCCAAATATCACCTACATCAGTGGCATAACTGTTATCCGTTTATATGCCAGCTTACCCGATCCTTTGGGGTACTCCACTCCCACAACTCCTTCCTCTGGGACCCACAGGCCCAGTTCCTCAATGTTTCCACATATGGCAATCTTGTGGAAGTCGTAGTACATCTTATAGTGTGTGCGGATGTGTATTTCTGTGAGCGATAAACCGGAGAATCGTCGGTTATTCAACACTCATTTCGATTGTATCAAGTCTGTGAATCGTCGGTTGTTCAACACAAGTTCCAATTGTATCAAGCCGGTGAATCATCAATTATTCAACACAAGTTTCGATTGTATCACGTCTGTGAATCGTCGGTTATTCAACACAAGTTTCAATTGTATCAAGCCGGTGAATCATCAATTATTCAACACAAGTTTCGATTGTATCAAGTCTGTGAATCGTCGGTTGTTCAACACAAGTTCCAATTGTATCAAGCCGGTGAATCATCAATTATTCAACACACGTTTCGATTGTATCAAGTCTGTGAATCGTCGGTTATTCAACACAAGTTCCAATTGTGTCAAGCCGGTGAATCATCAGTTATTCAATACACGTTTCAGTTGTATGAAGCCGGTTAATCGTCAGTTATTCAACACACGTATAAATTGTATGAAGCCGGTGAATCGTGAGTTATTCAACATACGCTTCAATTATATCAAGCCGGTGAATCGTCAGTTCGATTGTATCAAACGAATTCTTTATTAGCCAGGGTGTTGGTGCAACGCAATAGTCGATGTGATGGTGCAATACTACCAGTTACCGTCGATGGTACCCAGAACTATGGGTAGTAACTATAGTTGGTTAAGTAATTCAGCAGGGCTACTTGTGCCACTATAATATATAAAACATATGTTTTTAGGCATATTGAATAATTGTATTTATTTATCAAGGTAACATCAACAGTCGTTAATTAAAGCAGCGTCATTCACCGATTCAACATTTTCAATCAACAGCCTCCAAAGCTGCAAGATAGCGCAGGTAGCAAACCCTATTATTTACCTGTATAAATATTACCTACTATTGTGTAGACAACCTTACAAATAGTGTTTATTTTCCCAACCATTAGCAGTTACTCCATTGGCATAGTAATCCCACAACACAGGTATCACGCAACACTTGCATTTGCATAAATTACTGAGCGGTGGAAATAGTTCGCAATAAAATGGGCCGTACACAACTAATGCACAATGTACACAAAACCGATTTCATAATTATTACGAAGTGGATTATAAGCAGATTATATAAAAACATATATGCTAAATAAGGTGGATCGTAAGCCGTATCCGAACAACGGTTTGGCGAATGGTTTTTGCCTTGTACAAATCATTCTTCTAAAGACTGCTTCTTTATTGAACATAATTATCGATTAATTACTTTCTTGAATGGCTGATCGTCCGATTTCTTAAAAGTGATTCTTGACACGGAAATTACTTCTCACGAAGCACTTTGTATTGTCACGAATATTTCGACGGATTCTGTAGGCGGAATGTGACAGGGATATGACATAGCAACAATCACTTACCTGTTTTACCCATTTTGGTTGATGTTTAGAGAAGTATAGTGGCTTGCGGTGACCTACAAGAAGTGTTATGTTCGTTAGTTCTTGATCTTGATTGAAAATGGTGCATTTCCTTACTAGGTAGGCTTATAACATATAAAGTTACACACACACACACATATATATATATATATATATATATATATATTATTCCTGCATGATTAGCATTTAGACATGGAGGATAACCAACACCACCATCAACAAAGTGCAGACCTTTGTCAACAACTGCCTGAGAAGAATCCTCCAGATCCACTGGCCAGACACCATCAGCAACAGTGAATTGTGGGAAAAGACACAACAACGACCTGTCGAAGAGGAAATCAGAAGAAGAAGATGGGCCTGGATTGGCCACTCGCTTCGAAACCAGTAACAAGCACCACCAGGCAAGCGCTGACATGGAATCCTCAAGGCAAACGGAGAAGAGGACGACCAAGAAACACGTGGCGACGGGACCTCCAGGCAGACACCAGGAAGATGGGCTACACCTGGAACCAGTTAGAGAGGATGGCCCAGGACAGGGGACTCTGGCGATCTGTTGTCGACGGCCTATGCCCCAAGAGGGACGACGGGCATAATTTAAAAAAAAAGTGATTAGCATTTCCTTAGAAATCGGACAAATCACCTCTTCACAGATCTGCTAAAGTTATGTCACGTTGTTGTTAATAGTTTACGTATTTGTTTTTGTCGGGAAATTTGATCAGTCAGCGAAAATATATACGGATATCCAGGCAGTGTTATTTTTCATATAGCATTGTAGCGTGCGCCATCCATCATATTGCCAAAGCACATGATATCGTACATTTCTAATTACTTACTGCACGTTCTAAAAATCCTTAATTAACCTCCAATGTTGCCATTTTCTTGACACGTTCATTTATAAGAAACATTTGTCACTAACATGTTAGATGTTAAACAGTCGCAACTAACCCTTAAACGTAGTAGTAGTTTTTTCGTAGTAACGTTCGACGCTTTTGGCAATGCTAATGCTATCACTGTGAATAGGATTACAAATAAAATAGGCATATATCTGATAATGGCGGCTACACACATTTATCAAATAGTGGCATTCGATACGCCAATGCCATCAATGCCATGGAACTTGCGGCTTTGGATGTCAGTCTTGTTCAATATTGTTAAATTAGCCGCCATTGACGTTGCCGTAACGTGATCTCTAGCAAAACGACATTTTGGGTATAGTTTGATTTTAAGTGCACATCAATTCGGATGCGAAGCGCTCGGGATAAGCTGGTGAATGCTAGCTCTAGAGCCTGTCGTGGACCATACCTGGGCTGGGCAGTGATGGCGGCGCAGTGACAGGGTCCGTGGTATTATTCCGGATCCGATCTACATCGGGCCATGGCTCAGTCGATCCGAGACCTCCAGCATTGTTTCTATATGACGTAGGTGTGACGTAATAGTGAATGCGCAAAATTCAACAGTGACGACAACGTCGCGTCAGTTCGTCATGCGTAATACGCGTAAGTCAACTACGTCTTGCGCATGTGTAATACGTGTCCGGCGAAACGAAGGGATCCAGGACAGAATGCGTATTTGATTAACAAACGTCTCCTAGCAATTATAACATAAAGCCGATTTAAATCGATTCGTGACAATAACAAACTATTTCAACGTAATTTCGAAGTCATATGTCCATTTTCCGTCCCCTTCTACACGGCGTAATGTATGAGGCAGACAGGGCATGACTTCGGCATTGACACGTCGATGTGATAGCAGCAGCAAAAACCTCTTATTGAAATTGATACATGTACCCAGGGAATAACAAAGTGTTGAAGCTTGGATACTTATGAAGTTGACTGGCCCTGCTTGTTTGTGATAAGAGCCGAATAAAGAGGACACGTTCTGAGCCATTCGTGGGTTCATCCTTATGTGTTTCCTTTATATATAAATGTTTATTTTAAAAAAGTCCACACATACACATACATATATATATATATATATATATATATATATATATATATATATATATATATATATATATATATATATATATATATATATATATACATATATATACGTATATATATATATATATATATATATATATATATATATATATATATATATATATACATATATATATATATATGTATATGTATATGTATATATATATATAATGTGTGTGTATATATATATATATATATATATATATATATATATATATATATATATATATATATATATATATATATATATATATATATATATATATATATATATATATATATATATATATATACACTTTTTACTCTCTTACTTCCCTCTTTACGCAATCCTCCCATCCCAGTTATGGTTTCCCCTTTCCCACTTCCTCCTTGTTTCAATGCCCCTGCTTCCTTAGGTAGTCGGATCTCCTCCACATGCAATGCAAAAAGTGATCTGCCCACGGCTTCTCACTATTCTTCGTATTACCCGTGAATGCTGCCTCCCGTGTTGGTATGAGGATGAAGAGCGACACTAAAATGTCATCTATGGGGCGCGAGCCAGGGCGAAATGTGTGAAGATACATATATTTCCCGCTCTGTCTCAATGGTGTAGTCCAGTGGAATGCAAAACATTACATGTTGCACCATCTCGGCTGCCTGAGCAACCAGAAGAACGACAAGATTGACATGATGCCGTCTTTAGGACTCCACTCTGGGTTATTTTCTGTCAAGATTTTTTCGTCAGATCAATAGCCTTCCAAGGCTTATTGAGCGTGAATGCAATAGAGATAACGAAATTGTATAACATATCTGCTCAATAAAATGTTGCACTTGCATACGTCAATATCTAACCTACGACAATATGAACCTTTTTTAGAGCTACTGCTATGCTGGTGCTGCACAATTTACGATACGTCTTCTAGACACGTGATCAGGAAATACGTCACTATGACAAACTGTGTTTGTGTGCATTACAAGGTACACACAATTATGGTAGGATGTCTGTGTGTGAATGTCTTAATTCACTAGTTTGAAAACAGTTGGACAGTGCGATTCTATGTCCTACAATCGTAACATATATTCGCACGCATGGCTTCAATGGACACGGCAAAAGAGGACGCGCAAAAGTGGGTACCTCGTTTACATTAACGATTAAGGCTCTTTGTATTTCAGAGACTGATCGCAGTAATGTATGTGTACGTTCATTAATGTATGGCACAACTAACGAACTTGGCATAGTGCGGTAATAAGGATGCACATTACCCCATCATATCGGAACATTGGCGCAATTGTACGCAGCGAAGACTGTGGACTCCCTCTATAAGGAACACGGTGGGACTTTTATACAAACTTTTCTAAATACCCTATGCTCCTTAGAACAACACGGTTATAATGCAACATATTGTTAAATGTGCGTGCTTTCAGAAAACGGAAACGTGTGTCTCTCAAGCAAGTGTTTGTCTGTGTGCTATTCGTCATCAATGTAATATTCACGGTGAGTTGTATATAATACGATGAGTTTTACATAATAACTTAACAGAGGTCGAACAGTGTCTCCCAACAAACACACCACTGACTGGGACACACTGTCTAACATTTGTTTTCAAACGGCTCTGAGAATAAGTTACCAACGAACAGATAGGATGGATTTGTAGACTTATGTGTGGCTTGTGTTATGTCAACTGATGTGAGGCTCGTGCTTTTTAAACTGGTGTGTGGCTTTGTGTGCTGTAAACTGCTGTATGGCGTGTGTGCTGTAAACTGATGTGTGGCATGTACGTTGTAAACTGGTGTGTGGCTTGTGTGCTCTAAACTGATGTATGTTGTGTGTGCTGTAAACTGATGTGTGGCTTGTGTGTTGTAAACTGATGTGTGGCTTGAGTGTTGTGAGCGTTCGTGCGACTTGTGCATTGTAAACGTATTTATGGGTTGTGTACATTAAACGTATGTGTGGCGTGTGCTGTAAACCTATGTGTGGCTTATGTGTTGTAAACTTATGTGTGACTTGTGTGCTGTATCTAAGTGTATGGTTCGTGTCAAACTGTACATGCTTGTATAAAGGATATTGTTATTATTGTCAGTGGTCTTACTATTATTATTATGTGGCTCGTTATCAGGCTGCATAGTATTGTTCTAGTGTAATAACGGTATGCTCAAGCTGAAACGTTGCGTTATGAAAGCAATAATAACACCATTAAATGTCACGCTAGACGTGTATTACCAACAGTGCAAAACAGGAGGTTGGGCAAACACGTGATATATTTTTCATTTGTTAATGTTCTTTGTCTGTAGCAGGTCATATGAATTTTGCACCGGTACATATGGTGTGTACACGTTAATATTGAAACAAATACGTAACATATAGACAAAAGGATGTGTCACTAATCCAAAGTTATCCACAGTGTTCGGATAAACGATTCACGAAATGTATCTTAAAAGTAGTCTTAAATTAAATGTTTCCATTGATACTGGGAGTTGATAACCTGTGTCAGTGCGTGCGTACGTGCATGCGTACGTACGTGCGTGATTGTGAGTATGATAAAACATATAAAATGCAACAGCTGCTGATGTATTAAGTTGTTGTATGATGTGTGTTCTTACCAGTTTTACCACAGACAACGCAATGTGCACTAACAGGATTTCCGTTTTTAATGAATTTGTGACGCGGAAATAAAGTTCTAGAATCTTGAATGCTGAACTTTGCATTAATGTTGGTCGCCCTAGCTTGGCGGGTTTGCCGTGATAGGAGGCGCTGCGCATCTGCGAAGAATGTCCGATAAAGATCTCCCGAACGTTCTGCCCGAAAACGGCCATGCAGTGGGCAGTGGACCTGCATTCGACGAAGACGAAGTGACGTCATTTATGTCTTTCTGGTTAAACATGATGCTTTTGGTTGGAACACTTATTGTCCTGATCAGCTTCAATGGAGTCATTGGGGCCTTGACTCGTACGAAGTGGCAGCTTGTTATGGTTAGTCAACGTATTCAACTCTAGTTTCTAGGAACCATAAACATTACATATTATTTTAGTTAACGTATTCGTATAAATCTTGCAATTTATATGATTTAACGACTCAACTAAAATGCTTTGATGATTTTTAGCAAAATTACGCAGTCAGTGAGTTTTACTGAGATATTCACACACTACATATTTAAAAATAAATTAACCTAATTTGCTAATGTAATTGCGTTATTGACTATTGTTATTTGTGTTATTGTCTGTTGTGATATATGCGAGCGCAATATCCATATACACTAACATTGAACATTGTCTATGTCACTTTCTGTGCGTTAGCACGATTACCGTACTTTATCTTGACGTGATACATTATCGTGCACACCTGTTGCATGATGTGTTATTTCCGTTGTAGCATATCGTCATATTGACGCATTTCGCCATCTTCTTCCTTGTCCTGGCCATCAGCATCGCCACTTATGCGGTATGCGCTTCGGACTTAACACCTATCATTTGCAAAGTGATGGTGATGATGATGATGATGATGATAATGATGATGTTTTTGTTGTTTTCGATGATGTTGATGACACCAATGATGATGATGACGACGATGGTGATGATGAAAACAATGATACCGATGATAACTGGGATAGTGTTTAAGAATTAATGCGCACATAAACCATATAACGACGACGAGTACATTTTAAATATCGCAGAAACAAATAAGGTATTACGACGGTTGTGTGCTACATGTCATTTTGTTTTCTGGATACTTACAGTGCACGAGTGATGACATCGACATGAACTGTTTCAGCTGGATTCGTTTTTAAAAGGCAGAATCTATGCAAGTATAGAGTCCAGTTACATAGGCATATACTCATTCGATACGACGTCTCTGGCACTAAACTATTACATGAGCAGGGTACGTATTGGCACGTAAAATATAGTGAATACATATACTTACAATAATTGGCTACTAAGAAACATAATCGTATAATTATTGACTGTTCCTGCTGTGCGAGATGATATCTACCTAATGCTAGACGATATCTACCTAATGCTAGACGATATCTACCTAATGCCGCGCATAACGCAATACTGTCAGCTGCAGCATACAAATAACACAACCCATCCTTTTGCCAAGCTTAATAAATGATATACGCGGTTATCGACATAATTTACACAAATACATATGTAAGCTTTAAACCAAAAGCAGGACAGTATCGAAGATAACTGGTAATATTTGTTACAACATATTTATCAAGATTTATATACGTCGAAACGTCGACCAGCACAATGCGTATGGACAAGGAAGCCATCAATAAGTCCAATTTGTCACATATATGTAAAAGAGTCCAACTTTTCACATATATGTAAAATATATTTTTACGTATGTACACTATTTTTCTATTATTGTTTTTCCTACATTAGAATAAGTACTTTCTCATATTAAGCATCTGCAATTATTTTACTAAACCGCTACATATTTCATTGTAGTTCTGCTGCATATGCATTACATTTTAAGTACGTATTGTCATAGTATTTAGTATCTAAATATTCTGGTCGGGGCGAACCAACACACTGTAATTAATAATACTTTATTTATTTATGTTGAATATGATATCGTATTGTATTTTTATTATTATGGAATTTGAATTGTTTATTGGGAAAAACAATGTATTGATTGATTTATTGAATGATTGGTTGATTAATTGATTGTTTGACTGACCGACTGACCGACTGATTGACCGATTGATTGGTTGATTGGGGCCGATATATTCGATCATGACTCGGCCCCCTTCTCCTCGTTGAGGATGCCTTGCCTCTATCTCAGCCACATTGTCAGCCCTAGATCTATCGGTCTGTCATTGCTGCCTCTATCTCAGCCACATTGTCAGCCCTAGATCTATCGGTCTGTCATTGCTGCCTCTATCTCTGCCACACTGTCAGCCCTAGATCTATCGGTCTGTCATTGCTGCCTCTATCTCAGCCACACTGTCAGCCCCAGATCTATCGGTCTGTCATTGCTGCCTCTATCTCAGCCACACTGTCAGCCCCAGATCTATCGGTCTGTCATTGCTTGCTCTATCTCTGCCACACTGTCAGCTCCATATATTTTGGTGTTTATATATATATATATATATATATATATATATATATATATATATATATATATATATATATATATATATATATCGGTCTGTCATTGCTGCCTCTACCTCAGCCACTCTGTCAGCTATAGATCTCTCGGTCTTACATTACTGCCCTATCTCAGTTAAACGGTCAACCCTAGATCTATCGGCCTTCAATTACTGCCTCTGTTTCAGCTACACTGGTAGCCACAAATACAGCGGACTCTCAGTTACACTGTCAGCACTGTCAGCACTGTGTCCCTTCTTAGGAGTTGTACGTTATCCAGACAGTCCACGTTTGAGTTCCCAAATAGTCACCTTTTCTACGATCTCTTATTTGCGGCGATCGTAACGTTATCCATAAACAGGGTTATTTAGAGTTTATGTCATAAGATATATGACATGACAGCATTTACCTGTGATTATCATGTGCAGGGCTTGTTTCAGTTCCATTGCTGCGGCTTGACGAACCACAAAGACTTTGCGAACGCCGACAACTGGGACAGTGCACCGACAGTAGGTGGAAACAAGATGACACTGAAAGTGCCAATGGCATGTTGTATGATAGTCGGCAATTTCCCCAAGGCCACGCTCAGTGATGCCACTTGTCCGTCGTCGCCTAGCCCAAAAAATTCCTATATGAACACTGTAAGTTATGCAATAGTGATAATTATAGTAAAAATAATGATAATACTAATAATCCTAAGAATAACATTAAAAAGAACAATAATAACAGCAACGGCAATAACAACAGTAATATTAATAACAATAATAACAACAATAACAACGATAACAACAGTAATATTAATAGCAATAATAACAACAACAACAGCGATAATAACAGTAATATTAATAACAATAATACCAACAACAACAGCGATAACAACAGTAATATCAATAACAATAATAACAACAATAGCGATAACAACAGTAATATTAATAACAATAATAACAACAACAACAGCGATAACAACACTAATGTTAATAACAATAATAACAACAACAACAGCGATAACAACATTAATATTAATAACAATAATAACAGCTATAAAATAATAATATTAATAATAATAAAAACAACAACATCAGTAACAATAGTAATATCAATAACAAAAATAACCTTAGTCATAATAATAAGTATAACAAGTATAATCTTTTTAATTTAGATAATACTTGAGACTCACACATTTAGATGATATGAACATTGTAATGACTCGCATTATGTAGTATCTCCCAACTTTGTGCAACGCATAAAGCAGTGTATATGTTGCGTTATCACCCACAGATACTAACTCGCATAATGTCGGATTCCCGCATCGATGAGTTGATGATGTTGCAGGGTTGCGGTGGTGTCCTTACGAAGCAGATCGACATAGTCCGAATTAAACTTATTCTGTTCTTTTGCGGTCTACTAATTTTTCTGGTAAGCATTCGTCAGTAAGAGCACAAGCGATTATCGCCTCGAGGCGACAGTTAAATGTATGTGTGTGTATGTCATTATAAAATAAATAATTTATATTAATATTATGTCATTTTAGATTTAAAAAGATTTAACAAGATTTGCCATCCAAGCCAAAGGCCCAGATGGCAAATGGACAAGGAAGCCATTGGCTTATCGAGAGGCCAACAATGTTCACCTACTTATAACCCGCCCTCCTGATATATGTGTCAACCTTGTTTTTAAACATATTCACGCTGCTAGCAGTTACACAATCTGTAGACAATTTGTTCCATTCATTTATTGTCCTCTGTGAGAACGAGTGCTTCCTGATGTCCAATCTGCATTGATCCTTTACTAATTTTACCTCATGTCCTCTAGTTCAGCTATCCTTCTTGAGTGAGAAAAACATATTTCTATCAATATTTTCATACCCATTCAATACCTTAAAAACTTCAATCTGATCTCCTCTTAACCTCCTTGTCTCTAGAGTTGTTAAACCTCATTCTTTTAGGCGTTCTTCATAACTAAGGTCTCTAAGTTCTGGAATCATTTTAGTTGCTCTCCTTTGTATGCGTTCAAGCGTATCTATATCCTTCTTACGATATGGTCTCCATGCTTGTATACAGTATTCTAAATGAGGTCTAACTATTGCTTTATAAAGAGGTATAATTAACTTTTTTCCCTTGTATGTTATGTTTCTTCTAATCAATCCAATAATTCGATAACCCTTTGAAGCTGCAATACCACACTGCTCTGAAACTTTCATATCAGCGCTTATTGTAACTCCTAAGTCCTTTTCTTTTACAGTAGTACCCAGAACAGTATCTCCCATTTTATAGTTTACATTCAAGTTCCCATGTCCTGTATGTAGGCATTTACATTTCCCAAAATTGAACAGCATCTGCCATTTCTCAGACCATTTCACTAATCTGTCTAGATCGTTTGGTAAATATTGTTTATCACCATCTGTATTAACCTTTCTAAACAGTTTTGCGTCATCCGCAAATTTCAGTACGTTACTTGTTATACTGTCGTCCAAGTCATTGATATAAATTAAGAATAATATAGGTCCTAATACTGATCCTTGAGGTACCCCACTAAAAACCGATTTCCAATTTGAAACTTCTCAATCTACTACAACTCGTTGTCTTCTGTCAGTCAGCCATTGTTCTATCCAGTCAGTTATGCTATCCCCGATACCATGGGCTTTTAATTTAAGTAGCAATCTTTGATGTGGCACTTTGTCAAAAGCTTTCTGAAAATCTAAGTAGATAATATCTACTGGCGATCCCACGTCTATCCACTTAGTGATTTCTTCCAAAAAACATAACATATTTGTTAAGCATGACCTCGCTTTAAGGAATCCATGTTGAGATGAATTTAATAATTTATGCTTAACGAGGAAGTCCACCATATGGTCTTTAATTAACCTTTCTAATAATTTACAAATCACTGACGTTAAACTCACTGGTCTGTAATTCTCTGACTTATTTCTCGAACCCTTTTTAAATAATGGTATGATGTTTGCTTCTTTCCATTCAAACGGAACAACTCCCTCTTTTAATGACAAGTTGAATACTCTTGCAAGTGGTATACTGATTTGATCTACTGTTTCCATTAGTAATTTTGGAGAAATCCCATCCACTCCCGGTGATTTGTTATCCTTCATTGCCTTTATTTTCTTAGCTACCAATTCTGGAGTTACAACTAACGGTCCTAAATATTCAGATTTAGCCCCCTGAAATTTAGCATCATCAACTGGTAATGAACTAATATCTTCTTTGGTAAACACTGAACTGAAGTAACTATTTAGGTCTTCCGCCATTAAAAACCCCTGTGATATTATATTTCCAGCACTGTCTTCTAGAGTTCCAACCTTGTCTTGTACGTTTCGTTTACTCCTGACATATGCATAAAAACTCTTGCTGTCATCTTTTATGTTACATGCCAGTTTTTGCTAATAGCTTCTTTTAGATTGTCTGATTTCAGTTGTAGCTGCATTAAGTGCCTCTTTGTATTTTGCATAGTCTTCTTCCTTTCTGGTACGCCTATAAACCCTCCACATAGTTTGTTTTAGCATTATTTTTCTAATAGCCTCTTTTGACAAGTGTTTCTTTCTACACCGTTTTCCTTGTTTTCGGAAGGGAACAAATTTATCGATGATACTCTCAATTTCATATTTTAGAATATTCCAACATTCAACTGCGGTCTTATTCATCAGCATGTTATTCCAATCTAGCTGTGCTAAGTATTTTCTCATATCTGTGTAGTTACCTTTGTGGAAGTTTCTCTTGTACGTTTTCTTATTTTTACTTTCTGATTTTACCTTAATGTCAAAATGTATTTGATTATGGTCACTATTACCCAATGGTTCAAATATTTTTACATTGTCCACTAATTATTTTTGTGCCTCCCGTCTCCCCCACTCCCTTCTCCTTCCCTCCTTTCTCCCCTACTCCCCTCTCCTTCACTCTGGTTGTCTTCCCTCCCGTTCCTTTCCTTCCCGTCTCCTTACGTCCTGTCTCCCTATGACCTGTCACCTTCCCTCCTCTCAACTTCCTCCCAGGCTGAGGTGAGCTCTCCCTAGCATCTCTTGTGTCTTTCCCCACTTTATCGTCTACAGTTCCACCACCGGAACCACTGGCACAACTCCCCTGTTCCCTTCCCACCGTTGTCACAACGAGCAGCCTCAGCTCTTCCAACTCCACCTCTAGTTCCTTCATCCTTGCGCATCCCCTACACTCAAAACTAAAACTATCTGCCTGGACCTCAGCCCAGGACTTCTCGCACCCAGACTTGACGAAATCCACCCAGTTACTGCAACTGCCACAAATGAAGTGCCTTGTGGCCTTTAACTGCCGTTTTCACGGCGCCATCATACAATTTAGTTTTAATTAGTTTGCTACGTTAGCCTTGAATAAGGCTGTTTTGTGATCAATGCTAGATGCTTTTAATGAATAATAGACGCGTAAGTGTTATTGCTAGTTCTCTCTGTTTAATTTCCGTGTGTGAAATACGATAGCGGGCACAGTGGCGTTGGACGCCGGAAAAGACCATTTACTGATACATTTGCATAAAACTAACATGGCTGACTAGACTTGTGTCCTCTATTGAGAATACCCGAAACAACCCGTGGCGCCTCTGGTGCATAATATAACACTAATATAACAATGAAATCGTGAGTATTTGTCGACGGGTGTGCAACACGTAAAGTCGTGCTGTAAATGATATAGTGGGTACAACGATGTATCCATGGCAACATCAAGAACGCAACTATTTAAAAAATTATTAAATCCGCACATATTATATCGTAACAACAAATTGCCTACTGATATTAAATAGAAATCACAACGCTATCACCAGAACGCAACAATCTGTTTTTTTGACGCTTGGATAACTTCGAACGCTATTGTTTCGGTGCAAGATAAAGTAATCGTGCACCGAAAGTAGTTATATTTTTTCGTATGTACCATGTAATCTTAACCGACGACCTTGTTCTACACGATGATGACAATTGACATAGTTTCACACACACACGCACGCACGCACGCACGCACGCACGCACGCACGCACACACACACACACGCACGCAGGCATGCACGCAAACACACACACACACACACACGCATATATATATATATATATATATATATATATATATATATATATATATATATATATATATATATGGTCGATTCCCACGAAACGTTGACAAACAGGTTCCAGGTTTCTGGGGAACCCATTTTTGTATAAGTACCATGGAATCTCTGAATCAGGAATCCATCAGTACTTTAAAACGCATTGTATTATTCGAAAAACAAATGCAAGGTGTATAGTTAATGTTCGGCTATGGAGGTCGTTGTCTCAGGCATTATTGATAAAAAATTAAAATTTCAAATCAAAACCCTGATTTCTCCTGATTATTTTCATGTTGGGGAAATGTTCTGAAACCGTTCGTCTGTAGTCATTCATATAGGAAAATGCAGTACAACAGTCCATTAAATAACACAGATTTCACACTCAACTTGATGCCGCAGCTGGATACATAGGTAGATGCATAGGTAGATACATAGGTAGATACATAGGTAGATACATAGGTCCTGTGCTGTTTTAAACCAAACGTGTTGGCTAATAAATTGGGTCGAGATACGAAACCGATTTGGGGAAGTTTTTCACGAAACCGTACGTCGCAAGTTTCAATACGCATTGTAAGCAGAGATTTGTAGATTAGTAAGACATATTAGTTGGTCATAAATAACATATAACAAGGTAACTATATGACAAAATTGCAATTTTCAGATACATTTCCCTTCGGTTTATTTTGTTTTTACGGGTATTTGCAACCGTACGTCTCCCGAAACCGTACGTCGGCTCTAACTGCCAGTTGGTTCATCGGCCCAGTCACCCCATGAATTGGATTTTCATGAACCAGATGACGCCAAACGAAAACAGCAAACAGCGTTACTTCACTATACTCCTGATTCAGCTATAAAGTAAGTATTTTTTGTTCACGATACTACCGATTTTGTAATATTCACTGAAGTCACGGACTACTGTAGAACAGATGGACCCATGCGCGAAGGTTATTTATATCCGTTAGTGGGTCATTTGGCAATGATTGTCAACATATAATGTGCCTGCATCGTTGCGCTTGGTGATAATCGGTGATTTACAGTGTTTGGGGAACAGCAAAGTGTAAGCAAATGCGACGTACGGTTTTTGAGACGTACGGCTTCACCGCTTTAGACGTGTAACGATTACAGCCTTACTGCAACAATGTCGTAATTCTAATAATGCTTTTATTTGCATATTAGGTAGGCTAAGCATATATATATATATATATATATATATATATATATATATATATATATATATATATATATATATATATATATATATATATATATATATATATATATATATATATATATATATATATATATATATATATATATATATTGCTGATGGAATAAAAATGCAACCATAGTTCACTTGTTTAGACTGAAAAGTGATGCACAAAAACGTATGACATATTTATTTTGATGATAAGCATCCACGTTACAATGTGTACTGTACTTGTACTAAGTATAGTATTTTAGTGGCATAGGCCAATCTATCCACGTGTAGGTGTTGGTGCTGACAAACTTCATTTCAACAGTATAATATGATATGCAATATAAAGTGTAATGAACAGATGTCCGACGTACAGTTTAGGGTGACGTACTGTTTCCCGATTTTATGTATGTTCTGAATACACATTTTAAAACCTATTTTTCAGACGTGGGGACGGGTAAGGAGTTCAAGACCGTAGCCCACAGGGAGGCTGACGAGCTGCGGGCCGGAAGTATCGGCAGATACAGAGAAACGGGCGGGCAAAGGAGGCTGAGAGACACGTGTAAGTGATTATGTAATCTGTAATTAATATTCATCTGTTCTGGCCTATCTATCAGGAATTATTGATCACAAAATTCAGAACTAGTTGTGTTTCTTGGCTTTAGCCTAATATGTGTAACTATAGAATTTTTTTTTATTATTTTTTTACTATACAGTTTTACTTTACTCCAGGAGAACCGGAACCTTGCTGCCCCAATGCTCCCTGGGAAGCTGGCTGCTTGTAGACCACGGAAGTACAGGAACTTGCGGCCTTCCAGGCGAGAGAGCAACGTGATATATTGTTTTATTATGTTTACCGATATGATAAAATGTTTACTTTGAAAACGTAATTTGTAGAAATATAAATACTGAATCATATCACAATTCAAATAAATATCAACCCTCTCTAAACGTGTAAACGTTTCAAGTAGATTCATAGTTATATAAATATATTATAAATATACCCGCGGCAACGTCACAGAAGTACTGTTATACATGTTTTGTCTTACAGTGAAAGCTGCTGCCACCGCAGCAGCCGAACGGAAGTCGGCCAGACTAGCTGGCCATGAGCCCGAGGTCATCGAGATCCCCTTGAGAAGGAGACGCCCAAATGGTATGGATAGGATGTAAGTTTCCTTTCACCTGATACTACCCGTCAGTTAATTAATTAAATTCAATGTCATTATTAAACGTATAGGCATATCCTTCGCTGTCCTCCTGGATGTTACACCCTTCCATGTCCTCCTGGATGTCACACCCTTCCATGTCCTCCTGGATGTCACACCTTCCATGTCCTCCTGGATGTCACACCTCTCCATGTCCTCCTGGATGTCACACCCCTCCATGTCCTCCTGGATGTCACACCCTCCATGTCCTCCTGGATGTCACACCCCTCCACGTTCTCCTGAATGTCACACCCCTCCATGTCCTCCTGGATGTCACACCCCTCCATGTCCTCCTGGATGTCACACCCCTCCATGTCCTCCTGGATGTCACACCCCTCCATGTCCTCCCATCTAGAGCACTCCACTCTGCTGTTAGCAGCGGCAGTCTAGTGTCATGTCCCACTTGATCATTCCGTCTCTTTCGTGGTCTTCCTCTTTTTCTCGGTCCTTTGAAGTCTTCTTGTAGGCTGTTTTAATGAGACTTTCCGTTGGCATATGACGAACTTTATACATGTACATGTTGTACATGTATAGCTAATAAATGATTGATCACTCTCACAGGGTCACCACACAATATCACGAGATCCGCATCTTGAAGCAGTCTATGGTGGAAAAGACGAAGGCAACAGTCCAGATGGACTATGGTGAAAATCGAGTGTGCATATGCTATGAAAAAATAACGGCAGTGTACTATGAGAAGCCCCAGTGGTGGTACACTTGCTATGACAAGTTCCAGGTGACCATACACCCAGTGGTGGTACACTTATTATGACAAGTCCCAGGTGACCATACACCCAGTGGTGGTACACTTACTATGACAAGTCCCAGGTGACCATACACCCAGTGGTGGTACACTTACTATGACAAGTCCCAGGTGACCATACACCCAGTGGTGGTACACTTACTATGATAAGTCTAAGGTGACCATACACCCAGTGGTGGTACACTTACTATGACAAGTCCCAGGTGATCATACACCCAGTGGTGGTACACTTACTATGGCAAGTCCCAGGTGACCATACACCCAGTGGTGGTGCACTTACTATTACAAGTCCCAGGTGACCATACACCCAATGGTGGTACACTTCAAGCAGGACGGCAAGCTTTGTGCCAAAAGCTACGTGGGGATTACAAGTGTCACTGATCACAGTGTGTCGACAACTTTTGCTTTCATCAAAGCGCTGATGAAGGACGTCAAGGATCTCTTTCCAGATCTGTCGACCCTGCACTTCATCATAGACTCACCAACTTCGCAGTACTGGAACCGTACAATGTGTGTCCTAGTAGCAAAATTGCCATCACTGTTCGGTCTTAGAGCTTCATGGATCTGGTTGAAGACTGGCCACGGGAAAGGCCCCTGTGATGGAGTGAGTGGTGACTTGAATAGGAAGGCTGACAACCTGGTGAAGACTGGAAGAGTAATCACCACGAGCCAAGAGTTCTGACAGGCAATTCGTGCTAGTGGCACGACCATGACCCTACTGGAGGTAACCACCGAAGTCACCCAGGACTGCAAGGATGAGATTGAAACATGGAATGTTCCAGCAGTCCTTGGAATAATGTCAGCCCAGGCTGTTGTGGTCGCGGGCCTAGTCGTGAAGATTCGCGGTACTTCCTGCTTCAGGGATTGCTGCTGCACGAAGGGCGGAATGTTCCATTCAACATGTCCTGGTTGGGAGAGCACCTGACTGGCACTGGAGGGGGGAGGAGGAGATGGGTGACAGACGTGGTGGTGGAGGAGAGGGGTGACAGAGAGGTGGTTCAAGAGAAGGATGAAAGACGATGGTGCTTTCATTCAGTTAAAATTTATTTTATTTTTCTTACAATTAGCTTTCGACAAATTACAAAAGTGGTCGGTTAGACTTTAAATAAATAACGTTATGAAAACATTGTACATGTTTATGTTGTTCAGTATATTAAACAAATGATAAGAATGATTGAGAAACACATATGTTGAACACTCGCATGAATAGTTATACACTCGGGTATGTACTTAAACAAAGTTTAAGTAAAAAGTGGTAAAATAATTAAAAAAAATACTCTATTCTACTGAAACCGTACATATGCATGAAACCGTACGTCTCCGACCGTTTCTTATCCCACACATCAATATTTGTTCAAGTGTTGAGGTAACGTCATATTAAGTATATGAAGTAACGTCAGTGCTTGGTATCTATTAACTTTGTACAACCAATTTAAATACATCCTGACCTTTTGACAGTTGATACACATTATAAGAGGAGGTGCATGGAACAGTACGTCTCCGGCCTTTTCTCAATTAACATAATAATAATAAGACATAATCACTTACATATCATTAACATAATCAAATTAGACTGTCATATATGTACAAAAACGTCCGTAAATCAAGTGAAAATTGTCCAGAGGTCTTGCCAGTAATTTACTCCATTGTACTGGAAAGTATATTATATTAAACCGTGCATCTGCAAATTCAAAACCTTCTACAAATCTATAGTTATAAATCAGTGCGTATTAAGGTATACCTTATTGAAAAGCGCAATGTGTATGTCTTGTCATTAATTTTAACGATAAAACATGCATTCCCCTTGTAGTGGTAATGTGTAATAGAAAGTCACCTTTATAAAACACCGTAGTTTGAGAGAGTGCAAATTACTTCAAAGCTCCCCCTTAAAAAGTAGTCCAAATTTTTACCACAAATGTGTTTCACATACATTGAAAATGAAATTTCACAGGTAAATGTGAGATGAAACAGTTGTAGCTGTTTCCAAGTAGAGGGACTTGTGTGCAGACGTATGGTTTCAGAACTTAAACACTTGCTATTTCTATTAGCTGTCAAATGCTCAATTTGAGGATTTAACTTGCCAAATATTATTCTCCGATTACCCCAGTATGTTATTTATTATTCTCCGATTACCCCCAGTATGTTATTTATTATTCTCCGATTACCCCAGTATGTTATTTATTATTATCCGATTACCCCAGTATGTTATTTATTATTCTCCGATTACCCCAGTATGTTATTTATTATTCTCCGATTACCCCAGTATGTTATTTATTATTCTCCGATTACCCCAGTATGTTATTTTCGTACGACAGAAAGTACGACTTTATACGCATAATATGTTTATTTTTGTCCCCTAGGAACACCATTTGTCAAAGTTTCGTGGGAATCGACCATACGTATATATATATATATATATATATATATATATATATATATATATATATATATATATATATATATATATATATATATATATATATATATATATATATATGCATCCAAGTGCCCACTGGATCTGGTTACGCTATCGACGAATGTAAGCGACTGGCATTCAGACCATCAATTATGTTTACAACGAAATTTAGAACTAATTTAGCTCTCCCTAAATTATGCATAAATTTCATATATGTTATGAAGAGTCAAGGAATTAGGAATCTCGTTAACGGCCGTTTGACATGTATACAAAAAACTTAACGATATCTCATCAATGACAACTCATAATACGTAGTTGATGTAAAAGCAATCCGTCCAAAACAACTGTGTGAAAATATTACATATCACCCTTGTCATACCTGAAATTAAACAATAGTTTTTGTTTTCGGTTTGTATACACGTAATACGTGTCAACAAGTCTCTTAATTTCAATTGCATACAAGTGTGAATAGCATTACTTGTGGTAAACAAAACTGTCGTCTCCCAGCCAACCAATCATTTATACCACGTACATTTTGAACTGATATTCAAGTTATGAGAGTTGTGATACGTAGAGTGGCGCCACTGACGGGTCCAACATTCAGCACATTTGGTGTTCAGTAAAATCCGGTGATTGAAAACTGTATGTTCGGTTGCAATTGTAGGTCATGTGCGTCGCCATGGCAATATACATCATCATCGCAGAGAAAGCTGAGAGGGCTCTCAAACGTCACAAATTGGTAGATCCACCATCGACAATCAGCGCTTTGTCAAGAATATCTGATGCCTTGTCTGATCTCGAGATAGTGCTCGCCTAGATGCGCAATAATAGTAATAATAAAAATAATTATAAGCATTATTATTGTAATAATAATAACAATAGCAATGCTAATAATACAATATTTATTCGTACTATATGCTGTGCAATTAAAATAAAACAATGCAATTACTTTGTACGTAGACTTACTGTATACATACAATCACATTAGCTCGTCATTGGCTAACATAGAGGTGAAACATACATTATCTGTATCACGCAAAACATCTTTTTATAAATTTTATTTTTTTTAAGTCCCTCATCAAGCCCTAATTAATAATAAATTTGCTTCAAATTACATACGTATATTATACACATATGTCAACCACTACTGGGAAGAGCTGCACGATACAGCACCTTCAAACTGGTGTTGTTTTATTGTGAGACAACTCTACATAAGATACATTATTATAAACAAATTCTGAGCTTGCATTGGTCGACATTCCGCTAAAAGTAGCACAATTTTATAGTAAATGTAAAGGTCCCTCCTTTTAGAAATATTGTTTTTATTCACCTGTTGTCCAAGACAGGCTAGTTTGTTTGTAAACAGTTCGTATTTAGTTTTGGTGAAATAATCCGACGTACCATTCTATCATTGTTGACTGGATCAGGTGAAATTTTGGCAAACAAAGTGGATCAAGTAAGCCGGTTCTATTTACTATGTAACGTTATTTATATATGACATTAGTTTTCCATACTGTCCAATTTACCCGATGTACCGATCAAAGTGACTTAGTTATATGATTTTAATAATAGTATAGACTATTTTATTAAAGGTACGGTAGGTGTTCGTAAAATAATTGTTTTTATTATAAAATCGCGTTATTTAGTGTCAATTATACATACTGTAACATATGCCGACCGGCCAAACGTGTCGAAATGAAGAAGACGCAATTTTTAAATCGACGCTTCGACGCTTACACCACTCGACGTCGCTGCTCAGTGCACTTCCCGAACAGCTTTCGGCAAGTTCCGAGAAGGTCGCGAACCGAGGAGGCGGAGCTTGTATTATGTCAGCGCCTGTCACTGATAAGCAACATCGCTTCCATAGTAACATATGGTTCGTCAACGGAATTGGAAGTACGTTATAACATAATTGTCGTAAATATTCCGTTTCTCACTGTATCTGAGAAATTACCTTCGTTTGAGATTTGTTTCATTTCAATGATTGTTATCAACAAGCTGTGTCCGTCAAAAAGCATTCTATATTATTCGTACATTTGATTTGTCCGATTATAATTGATGTTCGTCTCGAGCGTGCCGTTGCCTATTACCTATATCGTATTACTAGCGTAATTAGGGACCTATATATAATACCAGAAAAGACGTACGTGTAAGGCCTATTTCGTGTATACGGTCTATCGGTTAAACCATATATAATAAGTGTCTATATGTCGCAATAGTTTTTGAAGTTGTTGACATCATTTTGGTTTGCTTGCCTTCGTTTTCGGTTCCCATATCGCGGAATAAGATGATTCTTTCGCACATAACTGTTATAAAATAAAAGTAAATAAGACAGCACATTTTATTTTCTTGTGGGCCACGATCTTCTGTGAAAACTGTTGCATTTGTGTGTCCCACCACGGTAAAATTTCCCTTGTTTATAATGTAGCAAACAATGTCAATAATTGTTTTCTAAAGTGGTGATAAGATGTATGTCATGAACTGTATTGGTTATAAACGCAAATTTAGCAACATCACATCCTTTCACCCACAGAGTTTCAGTGGTTCTGAGGAAAGAAATGCAGGAAGAGAAAGAGGTGGCACGAAAAGAAGGGGTGCATGAAGAGGAAGCGGTGCAAAAAGAGGGGAAAGTGCATCGAGAGGAATGGGTGGCAGGAGGCGTCGACGTGGCAGAGCAAGTCTAGTTACACTGAACAGAGAAGACTGCACGCATGAGGAAACTGAGAAGCCAGAAAAAGGAGAGACTACAGGTAAAACTGTATTTATATGGAATTACACAATTGTAGTAAAAAAATGCAGCTGATAAAGGTCTCTATATTATTGTTTAGCCTCATTTGTGGTATTTTTATGCATGCAATAAACTGCAGTGACATAAATTATATCAAATAAATTATGAAGTGTAATAACTGAAAATTATATGTACCCAATACAACTGAATTTTTATTTCATTACCCTAATTAAGATTTTAATTCATTAGCATAATATATTACACTTACATCTAACAAGGTAGGAGACAGATCCTTTAACATTATTAAATGAAGTTAAGTGTCATTATGTGGAATGAATTGTACAGTATTACTGTGACATGGATCTAGCACAATGCAGGGGTGGGTTCAGTTACACATAATTATATCAATTACAATTAAATTTTTAGTTCAATTACAATTACACTCATACTTTTTCAATTTAATTACAATTACACTGTTTCAAGTTCAATTACAATTACATTATGCGGAACCAAATATATTCAGCATTTGTTAATTATATCCCAGCAGGCAAAATGACGTTATAAATACGTTGTTTCAAGGTCAGGTACCACTTTGTAGCAATGTAGGAAACTAGTTGGATTTGAAAGTTATATCTACGTCGGGTGTCAACGATGTATCGACGTCGGGTTTCCACGTTGTATCAATATTGAAAACTAGTTGGATTTGAAAGTTGCACTGACGTCGGGTTTCCACGTTGCATCGACGTCGTAACAATGGTGAAAACTAGTTGGATTTGAAAGTTGTATCTACGTCAGGTTTCATCGATGTATCGACGTCGGGTTTCCACGTTGTACCAACGTTGAAAACTAGTTGGATTTGAAAGTTGTATCTACGTCAGGTTTCAACGATGTATCGACGTCGGGTTTCCACGTTGTACCGATGTTAAAAACTAGTTGGATTTGAAAGTTGTGCCGACGTCGAGTTTCTACGTTGCATCGACGTTGGGTTTCAACGTTGTTGCAATGTTGAAAAGTAGTTGGATCAACGTTGCAACAATGTAGCAAACTGGTTGGATTTCAACGTTGTGTCAACATTAGATCATTACTGTTTTCTGATAACCAACTTAAATTGTTTACAGGTGAAAATTTTAGTTCCCCTTCGTCAATGCTATGTATCTCGGCGTCTACACGTGGGTCTGTAAATCGTGTACTAGAAGAGCTGGACTTACCGGTGTTACACTTTTATCGTCGAAACAGCCAATTAACATGGTTATGAAATACGTGTTGAACAACATAAAGACAGATATTCAACTTATTCCGATACATGAGACATTTTATTTAACAATGTGTATATCAATGAACCCATGGAATACAATGTAGACCATTACATCTCTTGTTTGCCCAATTCCTAGTACTCAGTATCAAGCAGACATTAAAAAGAGCACAAGGAGAGCATTAATCACCAAGTTGACATTTTGTTTCAAAACAGTCATTAAATATTATGTTTTGATAATAAAACAAACATTAACAATATAAAGATATTCACTGTGTTCTGATACAACAAATATGATTTTATTTGACAATGTGTACATTCCTGAACCAGTGGAATACATTCAATGTAGATTAATTCCTCTAGTAACCAGTATTCAGCAGCAGACATAATTAGTATGTGTTTTCCCTACATCTGTCTGGTAACAGCCAGGTAGTTGTAAAGAATGTACAGACAATGGCTAAGCCATTATTGAAACAATGTGACAAGATCAGTAGGCTGACCAATTCATGGCTTCAGAAACACCAGCTCAATGAAACAGTGCACAACAAGCAAGTTAAATACTCCTTCATGTTGTGTTTGGGGATCTACTATGTATATGGCTTCCACACATTCTTAACACACACAAGAGGCACAATTGTAAATGTGTATTTAGAGCAGGAATTACAACGTATTTTGATAACAAAGAAAGCTCACAACACCATATCATCCATTAAACTGCGCCGACCTTAACATCCGAAAAGTAATAATGGCAAGCTGACTTAACTTTCAATGGACCCCATGGCTGACAAAACATTTTCAAACTAACCTTACGATCTCATTTTTATTAAATCACACAATAATTATAGTTTCCTAACTAACACTAAACACTACCAATGAAAGCAAAAGTGTGACTTCAGATTTATCAAGAACACTGTTAATCCATTCTGTTTAGTTGTTCCTCAGACCAGTCTTCAAAACCACTTTGGTCGAGTGCGTACTTCGGCTACACCCACCTCTGCTTCTTCAGGTCACTCGCTTAAAAGGAATTAAATAAAGGGATTAACCGACAAATCTATTTACAACGAAGGGCAGATGAAACGAATACAAAGCACACTGCACAAGCCCCAGTCAGTCAACTTGGCCACGGGCCATGGCTGCTCTATTGTCCGGTAAATTCCCGATACAATTTATAAATACTGCAGTTTTATTCCAATGGCAATGACTTTGATAGTTATATAAAAAGATTGTGCAATATATACTTGACACTACATGACCACATTTCACTGGAACAAGTGCAGGGTATGATCGAATACCAGAGGGATGCGACGACACCGAGTTTTGCGAAAGACCATATGTCGGAAAACGTGCTCAGATTCAAATCGGTGAAAGCATGCAAAATACATCACGACAAAGACAACATTATGGTTGTGTGTGTTCCGTACAAACGATAAAACTAAACAGTTCAACAAATAAAAGCGGATGGTGACACTTACTCGCATATATTAGTGGATTGTTTCGCTTCCATCGATTTCGTTCGTTCGAACTCAAGACAGCATGGCGGCACGCGCAATGCATGCTGGAAAACGGTAGATATGCCGCTGCCTTACTCAATACCAAAATGTGTGGTGAAAGCTGCCTTAAATTACCTAACATTACAAATATAAAGGGTCTTATTATTTGTAATTTTAGTTAAAGGGGGGGTGAAGCACTCGAACAACCATAGCCCAAACATAATAACATAACATTTACAGTATATATCACCCTTATATGATGGGCGCAACGCCACGGTAATTTTGTAATATCCTTTTAAACTTTGCCATTATCTTCGCTGGGCGGCGCCATATTGCTCTGCGGGGGGCTCAGCGGCAGATTGGTTTGAGTACGAGCTCCTGGCACGGCGTTCACACAGTAAAAACCTCTCGGAAAAACGGCCGAAACGCATGGAAAATCGGATAAAAAGAAAACTGGTGTACACTGGATGGCTCCTGGATATATCAACTAGTACTACAAATGCAAGGAAAAAACTTTTGATCGACTTCCGAGGAAGAATTTGCAGCGGAAAAGGTGGTTGCAAATGCGGAAATTGCCGTGTCCGCCAGCCGCTGGCACTGCGAGTGACCACTTTTCCGATGCAAATTACAAGACAAAAGACTGTGATGAGCATAGACAGACGGTGAGCATCAAGATGTCATTCTTGGTCAACGACACCGTTCCATCTTAGATTTTTTTCCGCATATGACCATGCATCTACAGACTATTCTGCGACAAGGAAACGTCAGATATCAAAGGGCAGAGCGATGCGCAGGAAGCGACGAGCCGAAACCAGGTTAGTAAATTGGATTACCGTTACCATTGTGACTTATCACTACGATTACAATATAGTTCCACCCCAATAAGCACAGCTGTGCTTCAACGTCAGCATATATATGACCCACAGTAAATCGAAATGTATGAATACAATAAAGTGCGAGTAAGTGTTAATAGTTTGATATAATTACGAGTGTTTTCCTATCCGCCGATTTATTTTCGACGTGATCAGACGTACCGTCAATACGTGGCCGTACTCAAAACAATAACTCAATAAGTGCTACATGATATACTGCAGCCTTATAACATGGGCCATGGCGTATGTAATAGGCAAAATTATTCAAGAAAATAATTTGATATTATTTATTGACAGTCATAATAAGTCTCATACTCCAGTGTTCTAAATGCCTAGAGACCAAGCGGCAAGCGTAAGGCTAAGCCTAAGGGGGTAGATGCATGGCCATGGGAGAAACACACCAAAAGACAGTATAGACTATAGCGCAACAGAAGCCTGCTGTTGCTGTTTACATTTCAAATTCTTTATGGAAATATTTAAATATACAAATACTTTCATTGTGATTAAGTGCAAATGCAGTTACACAAACTTTTAAAAAGTATTTAAATATTTAATAAAATGTAAATTTCACCCATGCAATGTCTAGCTGGAGAGGAAACTAACTAAGGCATCGTCATCTACCCAGTTGAACACTGTCAGGTTACATGTCTGCTTTCTATAATGACACTTTACAATTTTTTTTGAATTCTTGTGACTTGACAATAAGGCAAAATTAAATAAAATTAATTTCCTTTATTGATCCGATTAAACCCCACATGTAATAACCGGAAGTTCATAAAGAGATGTATTAATTACATTTTATTCTGAGTCGACTGATAACACTGTAATGAATATCGTGGGGGGAGGGGGCAACTATCGGCAACCCACAATAGTATTAGTACAAGCTATACATATGAAGGAAGTCTATCAGGCATGGGGGTCAATTCTGTTTTGTCAATTCCAAAAAATCATTTCTAATTCCGCCTTGCAAAAAATCAATTCCAACTGTTAAAATCCTAGGCTAAAGAAAAATTCAAATTCAATTCGTTTTAACACAATTTTATTTGTCACGTGTGCACAATCATATTTAATTAGATATGATTACAAAATTATTGTTTGTTAAATACACACACACACACACATATATATATATATATATCAGGTCCAGGTCATTTGCCCCGCTCCCGGACATTTGCCCCTTTGTCACTTGCCCCCCAGACATTAGCCCCTTGCCTTATTCAAAATCTGGACATTTGCCCCCTGTCAGTAGCCTCTGGATTATTTGTAAGTTTTTTAAGAAATGATTTTTTTAACTTATTTTTTATTTCTGAACATGAATTCAAGATATATATTACCCTAATTGCAATTAATGTTCTTTGTGCCAGATCAGCCAAGTAAATTACTTTATATAGTTGGAGATGATCCTGTAATCAAAGGATTATCTTTATTGCAATTGTGGAAGAAGCCAGTGACATTAGGACCTGGACCTGTTAGGACAATTGAGGATATTTGAAAGAAGCCATCTCAACAAGGTTTCTTTTGAATTGCATTAACCATGGAGAGTTGGAGTGACTCCATTTTCCTATAAAACTGGATGCACAAGCCGGAGTTGTCAGAATTCACTTATAACTTCACCATGGAAATTACTACTAGCATCTGAGGAGGTCAGAAGCTATGTTTTGAGTGTCATTCCTACACCAAGAAGGGGGACCAACAAGATTACTCTTCAATGGGAGTGAAGCCAGCGTCGATCCTGATCATGCAAGGGTGCTGTGGTCACTGATCTGATCTCCAGATCCAGAATGCGATCAACAAGACTGCCTGCAACCATGATGGTGACACGGCACAGATAGAAGCTGCCAAGGTCGGTGAGGACCTGAAAACTAAGGCAGCTAATACCAGGGGCACTCCAAACCAGCTGATCTCTGACTCGTTACTGTCCACCACTGTTTGTGGAAGCATCACCCCAAGAACCCATCTTCCACCACTGATCTGACTATCAATGATACCTGGAAGACAACTGGTGACAAGAACATCTCATACACACTCCAGGGGATAGGCCATTGCATTAGGCTAAAGTGACTTTGACTTGTCATTGAATGTTATGTTATTGTAGCAATAATGATAAAACTGCAAACTGATTTTCACTTGTCGACTATCATAGAAAAAAGGGGCAGATGTCCGGGGGGGAGCAAATATGCTATCAGTGGTGGTATCATAATTTTACTGGAAAGTTTGAGTCTTCAACATCCTAATCTCCAACATGTATTCTCCATGGGGACATTTTTAATTACTACAAAGGGATACCCTACAGCCACATGTAACAGCATTGTACAGATTACCAGTGACATGTTTATTATGGGAAACTTGTGGGCTGAACATTAGGCTTGGATAAACAAGGGGCTGCATTCAAGTGGGGTAGCCTTCCTAAA
Source organism: Lamellibrachia satsuma (assembly GCA_033239005.1). Classification (NCBI taxonomy): domain Eukaryota; kingdom Metazoa; phylum Annelida; class Polychaeta; order Sabellida; family Siboglinidae; genus Lamellibrachia; species Lamellibrachia satsuma. The sequence goes on from BSQZ01000059.1 coordinate 1,795,632, forward strand.
AGCAAGGTCATGTCTAACCAATTTCTTATGTTTTTTAGAAGAAATTACAAAGTGGGTAGATGACGGGTCACCAGTTGTCTACTTAGATTTTCAGAAAGCTTTCGATAAAGTGCCACATCAAAGATTGTTACTTAAACTAAACCACAGGGATCAGTATTAGGCCCTATACTGTTTTTAATATATATATATAAATGATTTGGAGGATGACATATCTAGCAAAGTACTCAAATTTGCAGATGACACAAAAGTATTCAGAAAGGTTACTAATGATATAGATAAACAAAGTTTACAGGATGATCTAGAAAAATTGTTTAAATGGTCAGAAAAAATTGGCAAATGTTATTCAATTTTGGGAAGTGTAAATGTATACACATAGGACATGGAAATATGGACGAGGAATATAAAATGGGGGATGCTGTACTAGGTAGAACCACACAAGAAAAGGATTTAGGAGTAACATTTAATGCTGACATGAAAGTTTCAGAGCAATGTGGGATTGCTGCTTCGAAAGGAAATTAATTTCTAGGGCTAATTAGGAGAACTATCACGTATAAGGAGAAACATCTAATTGTACTCCTGTACATAGCAATAGTTAGACCACATTTGGAATATTGTATTCAAGCATGAAGGCCATATCGTAAAAAAAGACATAGATAAGCTAGAAAGAATACAACAAAGAGCAACTAAAATGATTCCAGAATTAAGAGACCTTAGTTACGAAAGTTGCTTATTACAATGTGGTTTGACAACACTAGAGACCAGGAGACTAAGAGGAGACCAAATAGAAGTGTTTAAGATAGTGAACGGTTATGAGGATGTTGATAGGAATATGTTCTTCAAACTTAAAGAAGGCAGTAGAACCAGAGGACACAAAGCAGCATTAGTTAAGGAGCAGTGTAGGTTGGACATGAGAAACTACTCTTTCTCACAGAGGGTGATAAATGAATGGAACAAACTGCCAAATGATTGTGTTAATGCTAGTAGTGTGAATATGTTTAAAAATAGAATTGACAGATATCTGATAAGGGCGTATCTCTTTTTGATGCAAATGCTTGATTATATTGTTCTTGGTCACAATGTTTCAATACCAGAGTAGACAGTGTCTATGCTGTAATGTTGACAACTTCCTGGCTGTTACCAGATTCAGGGTGACATGCTAGTAGCAGACAAATATGATTTTAAAAGTAATATTTTTATATATAAATAAACATAAGGGTAAATATTAACAGTATCAAGTCAATAATTCCAACAAAATCAATTCCAATTACCAAAAAATATATTTTTGAGAAAAAAAAATTCCAATAAAAATTTTTTTTTTAGTCAATTCCAATTCCGGAACTGGAATTGAGGGTCAGTTCCAATTCTGGAATGGAATTGACCACATGCCTGAAGTATATTCATGACAATATCTTGTCTCTGTGTACTACAGCAACAGTCATGAACAGTATAATTGAATTGAAACAAGCTTATGTCTGTGGGGCTTTTGTCCATGCACCATACTATCTAGCAGATGCTTTCAGTATAATACCTAATAATTATATATATACATATACACACATAGATATATATATATATATATATATATATATATATATATATATATATATATATATATATATATATATATATATATATATATATACGTGTGGGCAGATATGTGTGTGTTTTTATAAGATAAAGATGTCACAAACATAGATCTGCATTTGGTCCAATAACAATATTCATGCATTATGTTATCTAAATCGAGTGTCAGATATAAAATAAGGAACCCCATAGAAAGTGAACCTATGGGTCCATATTTTATTATGGAATTTGGACCCCTTATAGAATTTTGACCTCCCTGGCCCATTGAAAACAGTGCAATGTTGATTAGATAATATAATGCACATTTGAGCTAAGATGCTACAATTTTTTTTACATGCGTTTGGTTATGTTACCAGTGGCATTCATCAAACTGACCAAACAGATTCATTAAAAACATTAAGAAATCAGTGAAAGACCCATTGGTTGAATTAACATGGCTCCATAGGGAAAATGCTTTTCCCTGTGATTGATTACTTTATACATTCTATATGACACTGGCACTCTTATATTCTAAAAATAATATATACAAGAGAAAGTTTCTCACATTGTGATTCACTTTTATTATGCAAAAGATGAATTTTGTAAAATTTTCAAGTAACCGTATGTGTAATCTTTTCAGATGAAGGATTCACCATTGGTTCGTACAAGTACAGGTACTAGTTTTGAAGCATCCAGCGCTACGGGTGATGCCGTCAATCTTTACATTACGGATGTCACCTTTAGTGCCATCACTGCTACTACTGCTGTGGCACCACATACAACTGATGCTGAAATGCAAATCGATCCGGTAATGATATTTCAAGTGCGACACTTCGCGAATACTGCTGTAGTCACTGATGACATTATTGCACCAATGAACTACTCCTATGTGAAGCTTCCATCAGATTCAGTGAGAACAAAGACATTGGTGCAGATGATGCACACTATGTGATAACAGCGACATAACCGAGGGTGACTCAAGCAGCTCCGACACCTATGAGAAAGAGAAGAAGTTTGTCATTCGTGAGAAAAACTTATGTCACTTTTCTGCACCTGCCACACACCAAACAGCCATAAACTGTGACACAGGTTGTACTCATGTCTGATCTATCAGCCAAGGTCTTTCGGATACTGGGGTGTCTGTCAGAGGAAAGGGTGCTGATTTCTACCCCTGGATAAGTGAAAGGTGAACTGAATATGTTAGGTGTATGTGTACTATCAGTCAGAATAAGTAGTGTATTGGTGTATATTTAGTGCCAGTAGTTTATTGGAACAGATGGCTGGTGTGCAAGTACTATCAGTCAGAACAAGTAGTGTATTGATACATATGATTGGTGTACATTTACTGTCAGTACAAGTAGTGTAGTTGGTAGAGAATGAGATGCTTGGTTTACATTTGCTGTCGGTAGGAACAAGTAGTAGATTCAGTCAGAACAAGTAGCATATTGGATACACATGATTGGTGTACATTTACTGTCAGAAGACGTAGTGAAATGGTGCAGATTCCAGAATGAGATCATTGATGTACATTTACTGTTGGTAGGAATAAGTAGTGTATTGGTATGCATGATTGGTGTACGTTTACTGTCAGTCAGAACAAGAAATATTGTTACACATGATTGGTGTACATTTACTGTCCAATCAAAACATGTAGTCTATTGCCATTGGTACAGATGATGATGGTGAAACAGTTAAATGCCTTGGCTTTATAAAGATTAATTATTTCCTAAGCTAAACTACCAGTATATTTGATATGTTGTGGCATAATAATGATGTGTGTAACTGTGATATCCATGTTCCAGGTTGTATTTCCCTGTGGTAGAAGTCACTGTTTTTAGTCAAACAGTTAAATGCCTTGGCTTTATAAAGATTAATTATTTCCTAAGCTAAACTACCAGTATATTTGATATGTTGTGGCATAATAATGATGTGTGTAACTGTGATATCCATGTTCCAGGTTGTATTTCCCTGTGGTAGAAGTCACTGTTTTTAGTCAATGGTTTCAGTCGTTCTAGTTAGCCTTATTTCTTTGGTAATTGTTTTTCAGAAGTGGGATATGGATAAGGAGGCATTCACATCATTCAGTTATTAATATTTTAGTGGGAATTTTTTTAGTTTTCCAGGTTGTTTTTCGACCTGCTGCATACTGTGGGTGCCTCACAATTTGTCTATATCAGACTATCAGTACACTCACCTGTGTCAGGTCAATCTCCATAGCTAAACTTTCCATCAATTCAATTCGGTTCAGAATAGACATCACAGATCCTTCCCACATTGCAGGATGGGATTACTTGTCTTGCCTTTCCTGAGCCTGAAATATAATTTGTCAGGGTTAGTTGATAGCACTAATTCCATAATTACCATAATAGTTGCAAAACTGTGAACATTACATACTGTCAGTAGTTAATTATTGTTATTTAAATGATTACATTGCACCAAACAACAAGGTGTTGTGGTGTGCTACAGAGAGGGGTGATTACAAGTACGAATATTAATGTAATCATGATTACAGTAATTATTGCAATCACAATTACTAATGTAGTCATGATTACAATCATTATTACAATCACAATTACGGTAACATTTAAGAATATATATATATATTCACATAATGAATTAAATAAACCCTCATGTTATTATTGTCGTCAATGTTATTCAACACAAAATCAAACACAATATTAAAATACAGTCACGGTACACTTCATTAGATTAGATACAAAATAAAGAGAAGAGCCTGCTTGCATTGCCATTGTGGTTCGGACCTCGCCCTCGGGTTAGGTAAAGGAAATATGCAGAAAAAAATATGATTATTAAAATGGCAATGATTCGATAACAATAGTACTGACCTGCTAGCTATAGGCCGAATCAATGAGTCGGCACGCAAATCATGCAATGACAGCAGGCCAATGTCTAGCACCGCTCTGTTTGTGCATATCAGTACAAAATCATCGTCTTCGCCTTCGTACGGCGATGGAAGCACCAATGGCAATGCGGTCGGGCACACGGTGCTGCATAGCCATAGCCTAGCCCTAGGAATGGTAGCTTCCTCGGCGCAGCATGATGACTCAACGTAAACGTGCGCAGACAGCGGGACGTAATTTCCACAGGTTCACCACATCACATTACCTAGTCAGGAATCGTTGACAGTCAAAGCGCTTTTGTAATTTTTCCTGAATCCAACGTCAACAAAGGCAAAGCCGACCTGGAGTCTGGAGCGTGACTCGCACACTCGGTGACACTTTACGACTATTAACCGTTGTTTCCGTGTGGCCTGTCGAACTAGACTCTTCGTCTGTGGTTTCCATTTCTCCAAAGATAGACAACTATTACGGAAGTTCAGTAAACCACTACTCGCTAGTAGCAGATCTGGTAAAACTGTCACAAGCGATGCATCCATCTTGTCAACAAGTAAAAAATAGTTCCGGTATTCCGTTATCGCATATTCTCGTTGGTTGGCGTCTCGTGTGTTCGAGAAGTGTGGCGTTTTCCACGATTTTTTGCGTGTTTTGTTGTAATTTCTTTAACTTTTTTTATTTGGAACGAACAAAAACGCTATTTTGTTGACGTGTGTAAACACTTGTATATAACAGAGACCCATATCTTTTTTTTCGCTCCAGAATGCCTATTTACGAAATAAATCGCAAAAAATCGAAAATTTACATTGATTAGATATACGCGACTCAAACCACTCGTTTCGACAACAAGATGGCGATACGCAGTGATGTATTTTGTCGATTTTTGTCTCGAACAAAATCAGTTTTTCAGTTTATCTCACAAATTAGCAGGTATCTGTCACCATTAATGCATAGTTAGATAATATATATTTAAATATACGGCATAACACAAAATTGCTTCAGTTCCCCTTTAAGGCATCTAACACCGCACGTGTTGTGTTGTCTTAGAGAATAGGGATGTTATAGTTAACATTCGCAGCTTGAACAAATAAAAAAATTGCAACATTGTATGAACGTCAAATGTCCAAGTCCTTATAATGGTGATGACCTTATAATTGCGTTGTCGACGTTATTTCAACGTTGTGCCAACGTCACATACATCCACGTCGTTATAACGTTGATGGTCAGACATTGTAAAACGCCGTATTTATATGTATGTATCTAGTTGGTTGGGCTGTCGACGAGATTGCAACGTTGTATAATCGTAAAGTTGTTGACCAGACGTTGCAAAGACGTTGGGTTGGGTTGTCGACGTGATTTCAACGTTGTGCCAACGTCATATATATCTACGTTGTTATCACGTCGATGACCAGACGTTAAATCATGATTTAAATCAATGATTTAAATAAAATGATTTAAATCAAACAACCCTGAACCTGTATGAGACTTAAATTATATTTTATTGACAGTTTGTTCAGGTAGTTTGTGATATGAAATGTACTGTAATTTATTGTAATTGAAATAAATTTTCAATTATACAAAATATAACAATTACAATTACAGCACACATTTGAAACCATAATCAATTACAATTACAATTGCACAATTTTGCTGTAATCAATTACAATTACAATTACGTATGCACAATGCATTCTATATATACCGGTATACATAATTATGAACTTTGTGTCATCTACATGACACCTATTTGATAAATATCCACGCGATAGATGTAGCCAGATTACATTGACTGAATGTAAGCTGTCTGTATTGTACAAAGGTTAAGGGAGATGGAGATAATTTACATGATGTGGACCCCTGCATGACATTAATTTGTTATTTAACAACACTACATGACATCTGTATGTCACATAGATGACAAATGCATATTTGATAATATAATGCATATAATTACAGCCCCAATCACTCAGTGATAGGTAGTAATATTATTAGTCAATATATTTATGCAAAAAAATACAGGAAACAATATGTAGAATAGTTGTCACATAGTTTACCTAGTGACAAGATGATAATACAAATTATAACAAACACAGTATACTGATCACAATGAACACTCTTAATGACTCTGACCCTGTTTAGTAGCATTATGTCTCTGGCACAGAATATGTTGTTGAGTTTTTGTCCTATATCTTACTTTCATATCAACATTATTTGCAACTGTTACAACAAATCAGACCTACAATGAATATAATATTCTCATAATATAATATATAGGGCATCTTGTAGCAGTACAATTATTATGTATATATATATATATATATATATATATATATATATATATATATATATATATATATATATATATATATATATATATATATATATATATATATATATATTCATGTAACAACACATGCATAATCACCTGTCATTTTATGCAAACAGTACAGTTAAAATGCCTAAAATTTAATAATTATATATTTTCTACAGGAAATGGATTTACTGGTACTCGACCCTACAGTATTGACAATGGTGGGACGTTACAGAGCTGACGTGTTTGGTGTACCAGCACAAGAGGACAGTGATGCTATGCGGCATTATGCATACCACCAGTTTGTTCTGTGGCGACATGGCAAGCTGGGAATAGGTAACCGCCGTGTTATACTAAGCTGTTGTGTGTGGCAAATTAGACAGATATTTCCAAGTGAAAATGAACAATACACTGGGTTCAAAGTTCATAGATTAGGTTAAGTCATTACTTATTAAACATGAATGCACATTCATATGCTTTGTGAAAAATTATCCAGACATTATAAAGTTACCCAAGACAGTTTTGAAACCACAGTGTTTTCATAAAAATTTTACTTTTGAATTGTTTGATATTACACAACAAATACACAGGTTAAATGGCACTTTGGTTACCTGTTCCTACCTTGCTTCTCTCCGTTACACTGGGAACTAATGTCAACGACATGGTTAAGTCTTTGTAAATCGAGTACGATGCCTGGCAACTAGCTCATATATTGGTGGAGCAGGCACTGTTGCGATGTTGGGTGCAATGTTTCTGGGATTGTCAGGCTTGATGCCACGCTTCCTGGCTTTGCGCAATTCATCCTCTATGCAGGCACAGATGATTGTCTCCTGCAGGCTGACAATGTACTCATAATGTTTCAGTTGCCGCTCTGGCACAATTGTCCTGTTTTCCCCTCTTTTGTTGAATACCTTGTGGTAACTGTAAATTAACAAACAAACTTAATGATGCGTTATACAACAATTAATAACTCTTATTAGGCAGGATGGCATTTGCAAGACATTCCCACATGCTGCTGCTATCATTGCTATGTACTGTTTCAGCGTAAATAGCTAAATGATTTAATACAAATGTAATGTTATTGAAAATAGTGGATATGAATGCATATGCATAACATGATATACACATGCTGTTTTTATTTTGCACTGTATTACTGGTTGTGTATTGCAACGCAATAAACCTCCCATTGGGAATATCAACATATGTGAATGATGTTTCTTTCTTTAATCACTATGTAGTCTTCTTTACAAAATACTAAATAACCCAACGGGCTAAGTAGAAACATAATCCGTGATAATCGCTATTTGTGCTGTAATGGAATGTCATTATTGTTGTGTCTAACAACAATGTATACAAGCTATGCTTACACAGTGTGCCTTTAGCTGTTTGTCTTCAGTGGCAAATCTTTGTGCTTCTTCTATTGCTGCGAGGAAATTTCGTGCCTGATACACTGGGAAGCTTCAATAGATAAGTTTTAACTGTTATGTTTCATAAGCATGATCCAGTTGCCAACTCCACCGCTGGTGGACTTTGGAGCACACACTGTGAACATGGACATTCCAGCTAAGTTTGTTATCAAGACGGACACCTAGGTATATTCTGGGCAATTTCTTCATGGATAACAACAGACAAGTGATCATCAACAATACATTTAGCATCAAAAATCATCTCTTGAGTCTTACTAAAATTGAGTTTGAAGTGGTTGTTGTCACACCAATGTACAAAGCTTTCAATTTCAGAAGTGTACATACTGATGTCAGAATCAGCATGTAGCAGACTAAGAATAGCCGAATCATCAGAAAATGTTATTATGTAGTTGTTAGTATTGCTGCTGGTATAGTCGTTTGTATGTAGAAAGTATAAAATCAGCAAACTGACACATCCTTGGGGTGCACCGATATTTGTTACGTCAGTTTAGGAAAGAGTCTGATTTACTTTAACAAGCTGCACTATGTCTATTAAAAAAGGATGATACCACTTGATGATATATGGATTGACATTCATTTGTTTCAGCTTACTGAGCAGGGTGTGAGGTTGGATAAGGTTGAACGCCGAGCAAAAGTCTATAAACAATAGTCTAGCATAAGCCTTGGGCTTGTCTAAGTGTTTCAAAATTAAATGGACAACAGTATTGACAGCATCATATGTTCCTCTGCCCTGCCTGTAGGCATATTGGAATGGGTCAAGATAGTCCTGAACGTCTAACCTCAGTTTACAAGCCACTAAGCATTCCAAACATTTCATGACAATTGATGTAGTGCAACAGGTATGTAATCATTGTTTTCTTTTGGGCAAATTATCTTTGGTACAGAAGTAATATATGAGATTTTCCAGAGTATTGGTACCCTGTGGCTATCGACCGAAAGTTGGAATATGGGGCACCAAGCCGGTGCCAGCTCCTCAGCATATGTTTTCAATAAAAAAACTGGAATGCCATCAGGACCAGTTGCTTTTCTACTATATACATGTTTGAAGACTTTAGTAACAACATCTACATCAATTTCAAGCCTATCGGCATTACTGACAAACACATCGCTGAGAACAGAATCACATCTACTGGAAGAGTCCTGAGTATCAGAATGTCTGTACAAATCATTCATTTCATCAGCAAAAGCCTGTTCATTTGTATATCTAGTTCTTTGCATTTATAATACAAGTTGAAATACTAAAACAAAATAAACAATAAATAAACATGATTACAGATCACCAAAGTGTTTGGTCACCTTTACTTTTTTGTTAGTGACACTTGAGAAGCCACTTTCAAAGCTGACTCAACCACTTGTTTAAGCCAGTTAAATGCCATGTCTAAACCAGAGTGGGTTGACGGCTCCAGTGATATGTTTATTAAATCAATAAATATTATCACTTACTATTGTATCAAAATATAATTATTTTTTTAATCCTAAAAAATTATTGTGCTCAAGTATCATTGAAAATGTGCAAGAATGCACATTTGGATTTAGTATATGGTATTTGAATAGCACAATAGTGTTACTATATTTCTCTGTGACTTTCTTTGGCAATTTTGTGACTTTATTTTTATGTAGCTTTGTTTCCACTCACTATCCATACATGTATATCAACATAGACAAATATTTAGTTGTATCTGTAACATATATGTAACCTTTCATTAAATAACTATTTTATTTGCATATGTTATGCCCCATGTTACAGTGGCCTACTTTCCATTTAGTGATGTTCCCATCAAATTGACGTTGGATGGTAGCAATGTGCATGTATGTAATGGGTTGTCCATGGTACAATCAAATAATTTATTTCCTAAATATGTGGTGAGTACCCATAATTGATAATGTTTATACTGTTTATATTCTATACTGTAGTTAAAGTTTATGTAGTATATAAAATGTTATTCGCTTTGATTACCCGTTGCTTTCTGGATTTTTGTTTGGGTCAAATGCTGGTTTTTTGTCTGACATAGTTATATGAACATCTGTCTACATGTCCACCAGGAGGGCTGGTATATTACTACCAGTCACGGATGGTTTTACATTACAACCCATTTGGAGACATTATGTTTAACAATGAGACAATGGATGTGACAATGAGGCAGGGCAATAGACAACACCATAGAAGCTGATAACAGATTGAACTGATGCTTATCTGTGTGCACTGATGGGACAGCAGTGACTCACTGAAGCTTCCAGTGTTATTACAACAATGATTGCCTTTTTACTTACAACAACCATTCTTCCATAACTGTTCTTCATTCCACATCTTTAGATGAACATTTACGTGTTTGTTCATATTATGATGTAACTTTTATCAATTTGCTACATTTCAATGGGCCAATTCTTTCCCACCATAATTTATCGAAGCATGAGCATGAAATAGGGCCACACTTAAATGCCTTGCATTTCTTGGACAATGACAAATGTACATAATTTCATTGAAGTGGGTACCAATGTTTTGCTGACGTATTAGACATAATAATAACCGGCAATATAAACTGTGCTTAGCCTTGGTGCCTGACAACTACTTAGTGTACATTATTCATCAGGCATAATATTTGTATAACAAAATGTGAATCCGAAAAGTGGAGGATAGAAGGGAGAGGAGAAGAAGAAGACCGAGACTGAGATGGGAGGACTGCGTGAAGAGAGATTTAGTGGGAGGGGAATGCAGAATGAGGGTGAGGGATAGAGGGGGGTGGAGACAATTGGTGGAGACGGTAGTAAAACGGGACTAGTTATGAAGAAGCGGGAAAATAAATCATCAACAAGTATCGGTGCCAGCCTCACCCGGACTACAGGGAAAAAGAGGAGAGCAACAATAATAACTAGTCTAAGCACATGGGTGAGTTTTTGCTACACTAAGCCTATGCCATGGAGATTATCAACATGCCACATATGCAACATGCAGGCACTATATTTTATGTGGGTGTGTGCGTGCGCTCGGCTACAACAAATCAAATGGTATCCTCGACCAGACCTGAGGCGGAAGTATTCGGTACACGAGTAATTTTTTGAAAATACTCATATAACTTATGAGTTATGTGTCAGGTACTCGTATTCATACTCAATGTATGCAGAATTTATGAGTACATATGTGTACTTTTCAATATATACTGTGAAAACTAATTTATTTGTAGTTAACAAAATGAAACTTTCCTGAAGTATTTCAATGTTCAATTATTTTTTTTAATACTTTGTTTTTTTTCTGATTGATTACTGCCCTTTGGCTTGGGCCTTGGCCATTCCTACACATAGCACACCCCCTTTTTCCAATAGCCATGACTATGATACCAAAAAAAAGACAACATACAGCAACTTTTCCCAGAAAGAAAGACCCTGTTAAGCAAACAGTTGTTTAATTTAATTTATATTGTTGTAGCCTGTCGGGTTGCGTCGGTAGGATCGTAACGTTAGTTCCGTTACTTAGTTCCGTTACTTTACATTCCTCTCACATACACATGTTCATGAACGAATTACACATAAACCCACATTCTGGAAACAACTTAACTGGTGTTAAAACTGAATTGTGTGAAGGCACCACATGCGACATAGCCAGGGCCGGGGCTCCGAATATCGATCCAACGCTGATACTCGCGCTAGGCCTAAAATAGTAATAAGAAAATGTACTAACGTGTTGAATAGAATGTTTCCCACTTCACTGTCTTTAATTTTTAAGACAGTCTTCAGGCGATCCCAACGTCCCTTTTGGTTTTTCAGTGTCACTCGTGTTGCCAATCTCGCTTTATCTAAATCCTTTTTCCTCCTCGTCGTCGCGGAACGCGACGGTGCACGCACAACCCGCCTGTCACTGTCAGCCATGTTGCCCGAATGTCAACAAACTCTGAGCAAGTCGCCGGTGCGCGCGCGTCGATCCCGCGATCTCATTAACTTTCGGCAAAGCAAGCTTCGCCTAACTCCGCCCCTGTGGTTTCGCGCCATAAACACTATTCGCAACTTTTCGTAACGAAACAGTAAAATGCAAATATATGTATTTGGCTTATTAAACGCATTTTGGCGGGCAGCATCATTTACAAATGTTTATTCTAGTACCAAGAACATTATATTATTAAATCAGCAACAAATACAGTACCTTTAAATGTTCTTCATATTACATCACATATTGGATATTTGAACATCAACTGACCTGATTCGCGATGGCTTAAATTATAGTTGTGGAGGGCGCTTAAACTGTTTCTACTAATAAAGATGAAACCACGGAAGAGATATAGTCGCAGCAATATTGATCAACACGTTGAAACATCCAATGATTCGTAGCAGTGCAATTTATATAATGTATACACTTTAACATTCGGGACATGCAGTGTGGAAAAGGACAGCGTCTCGGGCGATCAGCACGATACAAAACATTCGGCTTCAACGTTTACATGTGGCTTCGTGTCAATTTGGAAATTACTTTCCTTGTGAATACCAACAATATTACATAGTATCACCGGGACCCTGGAGCTAACTCAATAATAATAAGTATTGTATCCGGATGAATTATAATATTATAATTACAATGTTCGAGGCTATCCCAATAACTAAATTGTCACCAAATATAATGCAGTGCAAATATAATATTAATCGTGGTCTGTTTACTCAATACGATTATTTGTTCACATCTGATTGTCTACGTTTTAGGAATACAGTGTTCTATAAGATAGAGATGATATTTTCACTAAAGTAAAACATTTCACAACGTTGCTTTTTGGCGTGTTTTCTTTACGTGTGTGCGTGCATGCGTGTGTGCGTGCGTGCGTGCGTGTGTGCGTGCGTGCGTGCTTGAGTGGGTGCGTTCTGCCGTTACGTTAATATAGAAGCAACATATACGATATACGAGCATCCTCGAAAATGATGACTAAACCGTAAGAGTTGGCTCCTACGTAAGCATACGAGAGGGAGACCAGAGGCTGCTACAAAGACGTTCGTAGACATCACCTTGAGGCAGCACACATCCCGATCGACAAACATGTTACATCCAGACCCTCCAGGTGTTGATCACACTACGATGTTTGTTTGACATAGCGGTAGTGTAAAGTGAGTATACACACAATGTAAAATTACACAATTATACCATTATAACTGAACCGTTACGATTACATCATTATTACAATTACATCATTACAAATACATCATTATATCACTATTACTATTTTACATTTACACCATTACAATTACATCTTTATACCATTACAAGGACAAGAATTTAAATATCACGCTAGAGATGGCATCCATACAGATGACGAATGGAGCTCCTGTGTCACACCAGGACCCACGATCGACCCTTGGCAGATGTAATCCTCGTTCCAAGAATCGACATTGATGTGAGGTGACGGCGATGCTACAGTTATGTGTTAACATAGCTGACGTGTATTGTTTACATTGTCTTCACAACGCTACTTCATATGCACGACAAAACATCTTGAGTGAAAGTAGTAGATATTCGAAGAATGGAGGAGCTGAGGGAGGGGGATAGTATGAAAGAGAGTTTCAGCAGGAAGCTGGTGAGCAGCCGATTAAAGTTGGCTGGACAAGTGGAACAAATGAAATGTGAATAATTTTCGAAGAAAGCGGCTGTAGTGAAAGGTAACGGGAGAAGAGGAAGGTCGGTACTGAGATCAAATGTTTGGATATCTGATACGGCGTTCCATTTGTTACAAGTAGTTCTTTGAAATCAAACTTAGATAATTGTTGATAAAGTCAACGAATTATGCTCGATTGACAAACCAGATGTCATAGTGATCGATTTACGACAAATGTATCATCATTTCCATTGCCTCGAACAAAGCACATTCGTTGACAATACTTTCATGTCAACATCAATGTTAAAGGTAAATGTTGCTTGAAGTGGTTTATCAAACACAACTACAACATCACTTTCCAAGCCATGTTTCCATTGACAGGGTACAGTCTGACCGACGTACGTTGTTACTACTTAAATGAAGCCTATTTAAGAAGCAACCACGAACAAATATAGATGTATTCTTGCAGGAGGAGCTGATGGAGGAAGTTGGCGTAAGTGAGTCACGGCTAAAGTGGACTGGACACGGGGATCGAATGGAAGGGAACTGTGATGGATAAAGATCCGATACAATATGGGGGTTGCCACTAGAGTGGAGGTTAACATTTTCCGCTTTTTATAGGAGAGCCTGTCTGCTTCTTCACATGGTGGGAGTTTTCCAACCACTGAGTACAAGAATCAGAAAACTATCTTGCTTGAGGCATGCAATATACACAGTAGATTCACGCCTCTCAGCTTACACTCGCCCACACATAAGTGTCGGTATCACTTCACTTGTTTTACACCCTCCATGTGCCTTCATATAAAGTACACAAAGCGGAGAGCAATCGACGTCATCCATCTCTAATCCAGCCATTCTTAAGGTGGTGTGTCTTATTGTTTCTGGGTTTGTTTCATTTGCTCGTCCTGGTTTCCAGTACCACGCTTGTTTTGTTGATCTTGTTGGCGGCATTCTAAATACATGGAACAAATGTGTCCATCTTCTTTTCAACATTGTTGGCTTGATTTGCTCAGTATTTGGTCTTTTTAAGTACTTCACGTTGGCGGTACATTCGTTCCGTCTGATGTTTAGAAGTCTGCGCAAGCATCCGGTCTGGAAACTTGCTAGTTTCAGTTCTATTTTGTTCTTCATGTGTCAGAGCAACACAGAAGCATGGGTATAACATTGCTGTTGAAAATGTTTATATTGGAATTTATATGTATTCCCTTTGAACTCCAATGTTGCCTTAAATGCGATAGGTGAAACGTTCCGATCTGCAAGGGCCTTGTCATTCAGTTGATTTCTGTCACATGATTTCAGCTTTGGAGTCATTGATGTTGAGTCCGACTTTGCATTGCGTGATAAACAGTATGCCTTACTTTGCATTTCTTCAACACAACTGAAGATATCATAAGCAAAATCCAAGTATCCCATCACAGTTTTCACCTGTCCAGCCTGCTACAGTTTGTGATGCCGAATTGATCGTATTGAATCGTACACTGCAATTGAATGGCTTCGATGACACGTCTGTGTAAAACTGTTGCATGTACACTGCAATTGAATGGCTTCGATGACACGTCTGTGTAAAACTGTTGCATGTACACTGCAATTGAGTCAGCACAGCTGGGAGCTGAAAGATAAAGGTTAATGCATAAAGGTAGATGATTACAATATAACTGCCAAACACAGCCCAACTGATGCAAAATATTAGATTACAGATACAATATTTTGATTTAATTGTGTCATAACACTACTCATGCAATGTTATTAAATTACTACTATAATATATTGTTTTAATTGTGTGTCTTTATGAGAACACTTAAATTGCTCCACTTCCATAGGTAGCTGGACACCAGTTGTTTTCAACTATGGACATAGCAAAAATGGCTCCTGTTTGTGTATATATATATATATATATATATATATATATATACGTAAATATATATACGTAAATATATATATATATATATATATATATATATATATATATATATATATATATATATATATATATATATATATATATATATATATATATATATATATATATATATATATATATATATATATATATATATATATATATATATATATATATATATATATATATATATAATGGCGTATAGTTAAGAGAATACGGTGGATATCATGGCCTCACGTTTTCCTGTACCTGGTCAAATAACTGGGGAACAGGAGTAATTTAATAAACGCAGAAGTATACAGGAATTTAAGGCCACACTCACAATAGAGGCGCAAGTCGCAATACTACCACTCTCATATCTTGAATATATGTAACCCTGGTGGATTTAGCTATATCTATATTTTTTTAGGTTAGTCACTAGAAAATAGAGAGAGAAGACGACACACGTTGTTATATGCAACTAACCGTCTCCCGGCTAAATATATATATATTGAAAATTTACCTCTGTCGCTGTGGGCAGAAACACCATTTGTGGCGATTTATGACAATGGGTTTTTTGACGTGCCACACGCCTATTATCAATATCGGTGAATGTTTCGGTTGCTCTATTTCCTCTGGAAGGTTTTGCTTTACACAGTAAACTCTGTCGCTACCCAACAGTCGTTCGATTTGTTTACAAGTGGTGTCAGAAGCGGGATATCTGACACACTAAGGATGGCGTCGGCAGAAAAGAAGTTAGCTCGGCTGGAGGATATGGTGAAGACGCTAAAACGCAACCAACAGCAGCCTGTCAACGTCACGGTGACCGCCACTGCGACTCGAAAACTGAGAATGTTCGAGGATGTTCGGCGGTCGTACTAGTGAACTTCACCAGTGGATCGGGGAAGCAGGGAACATCTTGCTATCTCTTCGGCCGAGGGACTGTCATTTTTGATCGCCCCCTGAATGGACCGGCCCGGGAAGAAGTAAGGTACGCCCCAATTATGAGAAGGACTGTATCGATAAGATATTTACATTACTGTTGTCCGCTTTTGGGGAAACCCGCAGCTAAAGAAACTCCTGGAAATGTCTGAAGGATTGACTGATAAGACTGAAAGTAAGGATAATATGTTGATAGAAGTATTCTGTGAATACCTGTTAGAACTTCAGATAAAACGGGAAATAAAGAGACTAGTTCGGATTGACCCTAACATTTCGTTTGGCGCATTGCGTTCCGAAGCGATTCAGCTAGAGGAGGACGGTTTGAGTGGGCCACACAGGAGCGTACATGTGAGGGAAGTTCACGAATACCGCCACGCTTCCGATGACTCGAGTCCACTGGAACTAATTGCGGCCCAGTTGGAACTACTTGCGACCACTCAGTCGGAAATCGTGTCTTTTTTGCAAGCATAACAACAGACGGCTGCGGGGTGGCTGCGAGACCTAGCAGACCGGAACACTTCATTGTGAGTATTGCCGGAGAAGGGGTCAGACCCAGAATACGTGTGGAAGCTAGCAAGCGATATACGCTGTACCGATTAACACTCAGGTGTTCATGCGTACGGGGAGAAGTCAGATACCCGTGCAATGCGGTGTGGTCCAGCAGCGCGATCTATATCTGGCCCAAATGTGGCAGCAAGTGTGCCAGTGCCCCGGGGTCAACAGGGAAACTAATTCACCCCGTTGCAGAGCGGCAGGCAGGCGGGCGTAGTAGCACTGACTGTGTGTTAGTGGACGCTATAGTTGGTAAGACCCCCATCATTTCACGTGAGATAGCAGGCGAAAAAAACAGTATGGTTTTATATATGGGATCGGAAGTACCTATTTAACAACAATGGTGGTTCAACGAATACTTAATGGCTTATGTCGACCGTTCAGAGGATGCGTCGTCATGGTTACGGCTGGAAGCAGCCAACTCTCTAGTGTTCCCATACATTGGGTACTATAGAGCCGATATAAATGTGTTGGGCACTATCGTTAAGAACAATGGGATTCTAGTGCAGAAAGATCCACCAGGGCTAAATCACCACAGGCAAACCTCGGGGATACTGGGTTTGAATGTTTTGGGTGCTATCCCGGAAATTACTTTGCACCATAGAGACCCATGATCGTAAACCAAAACGGGAAATAGTGGGAAGAGTAGTGAAAATTGCAGGGGACACAAGTGTAAATATACCGGCATGGTCATCGTGTAATGTCGCAGTGTCAGGGACACGTTGCAGCGGTAACGGAATAGTAGAACCATTGGATGAACCTTTAAAGGGAGGCTTACTACTCCATGCGGGAATAGTAGATTCCATTAATGGATGTTTTGGAATAACCATCGTCAACTCGTTACTGAAAAGTTTCGCGATTACCTGCTGGGAGTTCCGTTTGTGTTATACCCGGACAATAAGTAGTCTGGGCAGTTCGCCCTGGGCCGGAGAAGAAGACACACGTAGTTATATGCAAGCAGCCTTCTCCCGGCTCAGCATACATATTGAACATTTATCTCTGTCGCTGTGGGCAGAAACACCATTTGTGGCCATTTGTGACAATGGGATATTTGGCGTGCCACACGCCTATTATTATTCTCGGCGAACGTTGCGGTTGCTATATTTCCTCTGGAAGCTTTTGCTTTACACATTAAACACTGTCAATAGCCTTTAGTCCTTCGACTTGGTTACATATAAATTCAAAACACACGGCGGGCTGATTGACAGAAACGATTGCTAGGCTAGGTGATGCCATTGCGCTTTACGACTTGTTACATGTGTGCAATTTATGAACTTAATTAGTTCCATTCAAAACATTGTTTGGATGTCTATTCAAATATCAACACAAAAAGACTAGGCACAACTGTATGCAACTGAACTTTAGATAATTCTTAACACACTTTACGAGTTTGCCCAGTAAAATAAAACTACATATGCAAACTGTGTTATGTTATGGCGGGCTGGTGAGATCGATGTTCACGCGTACACACCAGGTGGTGTTACAATGCAATTTCGTTATTACGTCACTGTGTTGTGTTGTGTACGTCACTGGGTTGTGTTGTGTTGTGTACGTCATTGTGTTGTGTTGTGTGCGTAGTACAGTGTTCGTGCAAAAAGCGCAGAATTGGCGATGTGTTTTAAAGTACGATATTAACTAGCTACTAGTATGCTGGTTGTCCGTGCTGCGCCCACGGGTGTGATCAGGAGATGAATGTAATTCGCTATTTAGTGTTGTATCTCTTGAAAGTAAGTAATATGTTGAAAGTAGACAAAATAAACATAAACGGCAATGATCGGTACCCTGTAATATCGAGGACCGATTACGTTTTTGACACCCTGAAGGACTTTTGTCCTTCATGACGACTTAGATCCATCAAGCGAACGACACATACATACCTGCTTAATTATACCTTCGGCACCCTGCTTCGTCCAAAAAACCACTTCCGTAATAAACGATCAATGTTAAATTGGCCCCCATACCCACCCTTCCTCACTGATGTCCCTGTTCACCCCTGTAACGGAACTAGCTGGCGACTGAAAGAGAGAGTGTGCAGCGCATGCGCTACAAACTACTCACTACACTACAGCACTGGACGCAACAGTATTACCACCGCACACTCCAAACGACAAGTGGGAATGTTGACACATTCCAGGGCGAATAGGTCGATACATTTTCTGCGCAAACATATTTGTTTTTGAACAAATTTAATAAATCATTCAATACAGCATAGGTGTGAGTGGTGTACACCGGTAATGTTGATGACAATAATCCGTATCATCGCAAACATCCATAGCCGTCGGTCTCACTACCTGGTGACTGTGCCAGGGGAAGTCAAATATCCCACACAAACGTAACAGCTAATTCAAATTATAAAACGCATTGGACTAAATGTGTGTGGGATGGGCACTGCATTAGCTGTTGTCCAAACAAGCATTTATACTGGCGTAATAGTCATCAGCACATTACATGGGCGGATGCCGGCACTATATATAAAAGAGTCGTCATAATCCATTGCAGAGACCCAGTTGCCTCCGACTGATGAATCTCGCTTACGAATCTATCAATTACGCCATTGTTAGAGCAGTGAAGCCCTACTTCATGTTCACATAAGGTAAGTGTAGGACATTCATGTTCACATAAGGTAAGTGTAGGACATTCATGTTTGCTATTGAAGGTAAACGCCTGTTTAAAGTAGCGAGTATTTGCCTAGTTGTCTGCCGGCACGGTGCCGCCCGGTGTCGCGGTGCAAGAATGGGTAAACACCTGCGAGGGACCGATTAGCGAGGTCAATTTTTGTGGCCACGATTGTCTTGGTGGAATTGGAGTTGCGTCCAATTACACCGACTGTTCGGACTTTCGCAATTGTGGACCAATAGCCAATGACCGACCGCCGTGACCATGATATGGTGCATCAGTCTCTACATTTCGTCAAAGCTCAAGTCGGAATTAGCGCGAGTCAATAGGTTGCAGTGTTTAGACACATCGCTCGTCTAAACACGCACACAAAGTAGCTGTGCGTTGTCATCGACACGGCGTCGCCTGACCCACTGAGATAAAAGCAGGATGCGCAAACAGTCCGCACTAACAAATGCTGACCTCGCTGTTGGTCAAACACTGATCGATAGCGAGGTTGATTTATGTTTTGTATTAATACAAACATGGCGTCCACATTTAAATTGGTAATGTTGGATGGACGTTTGCATGCATGATTATATTTAACGAATAATGCTTCGTTTAATAAAGTCTTGGTAATAACAGTTAAATTAAATTAACGTAACATCACCGGATATGAACTGCATATGTTTATGCTATGCATATTATTTGTCTATTTACCTAGGCATTGATCAATTTTAAATGCTTACATTTTATATTTTTTAAATAGTAGTAGTAGTAGTAGTAGTAGTAGTAGTATTATTAGTAGTAGTAGTAGTAGTAGTAGGTGGTGATGATGGTGGTGGTGCTGGTGGGTATGGTGTTGGTGGTGTTGGTGGTGATGGTGGTGTTGTTGTTGTTGGTGGTGGTGATGGTGCTGGTGGTGGTGGTGTTGTCGTTGTTGTTGTTGTTGTTGTTGGTGGTGGTCGTGGTGGTGGTTTTGTCGTTGGTGGTGGTGGTGGTGGTGGTGTTGTCGTTGTTGTTGTTGGTGGTGGTGGGGATGGTGTTGATATCATTAGTAGTATTATCACTATTTCTATCAAAAGTGTCCACCCTATGTTAGGATACACAAGGTAATCACATAAGTATCTACCAGTGATTTGATACTTCGCGCTGCCAGTCATTATGTTTCTGGCTTCTTGAATTTGCAACCGCAACATTGGCAGTTATAGTAACGTGTAGCGCCGTCCTACCTTGTTTGTCATGACACTGTCAACAGCGCTATGTAATTGTTCGCATTGGATTGGAAACAGTTGTACGTAATAACTACGAACGATAATTCAATTGTTCGTACAATGGGGAATGGCTTGAATTTAAAAAAATAATTAAACTGAGATAACCCGACCGTAGGGTCGTTAATGTACACCTGAAAGTTTGACAACGGAGATGCAAAACCATCTAGGAGGCGTTGCATAGCAACCATACAAACAAACAAACATGCAAATATAACATACACATAAACATATTCAGAGTGCGTTGTAATAAGATGAGATTTTAAAAATACGCCCCTAAGATAGTTCGCTGAACGACGTCATTAAATTCATGAATATGCTATTTACGATTTGAGTACGATGTATCATTATATTTGTTTTCAGCATAGAAACAATGTGTTCAGTACACTGTTCCAAGGTCACAGCTGTCATTATACTCATATTTTTCAACACAGTATTTGTGGTACGTATGAGTCAGATTCAATATTAATTTCGAGTCGTATGAACGAGAGCATCCGTTCCATAACGACCACTGAACAATTGTAACATCTGTGTGGCTAACATATCCTTGCCACGGTCAATGTCCTTTACACAAACGTATGTCAATACATAACATCAGTGTATTTCGAATGATTTATGTTTTGGTAAGCCTGAATATTACTTGTGTTGTGATAGAGATTCGGAACATGAAGATTCGTTCTTACACTTTTCCCTATTCAAGATATTTATCTCCCAAAGGGGTCAATTAGATTTCGTGCAATTTATTTACGTACGTACGTGTATACCAGGCTTGTTAACACATGTAAATGTATTCGAATGCGCATTTCAATGTTGAGCATTTGAATGCGCATTCAAATGGGTCCCTGAAATTGTAAATGCATTTGCATTTGAATGCGTACCTTAAACGTTTGCATTTGCATTTGAATGCGACCCACAAACATTTGATTTGTCAAATACACATTTGAATGGGCAATCAGACACATGCGTAATTAAAAAAAAAATTCTTATTGTTAGATTCACTTTCACAAGTTCACAACACGCCATTGGAAAACGTGCTCTGTAGTGAGCAGCAGATTATGAAATCATTGTCTGACATGTGAATCCACTTTCACAACGTGTTCTTTAAAAAAGTTCTTTGTAGGTCAATGGTCAACCGGTCAATTGCTGAGCGGTTATTCATATAACATGAACAGACCAACTGGTCTATAAGTTGATGGCTTCAGAGATTACCTGTTCAATGAAACAGTGCTGACAAATGACCCCCTTGTGTTGTGTTGACACTGTTGGGGTGTGTCGGAGTGGCAGCTCATTAGAGAGAGTAAACATTAGCAATGTCAACCCTAAATATTTACAGGCAGTGATAATGATTAGCGGTAGTAGTAATTATCCACCAGGTAATCATTCCAGTGACCCCACCAGTGACCAGTCTATTGTCTTGGGTTCCCCTTCCAATCTGGCCTACCTGAATGATTAGCCTTTCATTATCTGCAATAGTTTGCAGTAAACTGTCAATTGTCTATTCCTCCCTCCCATTTCAACCACCTCTGCAGGCCTGGAACTGTGTGACTCAGTGTATGACTCTACAGACATGTTCAATAATGTACAATTGCATTTATTAAATAAATTAATAAAGTGTTTGTATATATTACGTTGTTTTTCTCCAAATAAGGAAAAGTGAATATAAAGCTGAAACATTTGACACTTAATCAAATGCATGTGCAAATGTGTAACCAACACATTTGCGTTTGAGTGAGACCCAAAATATTTGCATTTACATTTAAATGCGTTCCTGGAAAATGACAGTTTGCATATGTATCAAGTGAAACATTTGCATTTGCATTCAAATGCGCTGACATGCATTTGTTGTCAAGCCTGGTCTACATACATACATACATACATACATACATACATACATACATACATACATACATACATGCATACATGCATGCATGCGTACGTACATACATACATACATACATACATACATACATGCATGCATGCATGCATACATACATACATACATACATACATACATACATACATACATACATACATACATACATACATACACACATACACACGTACATACATACATACATAGATACTTACACATACACGCATACACATACACGCATACACACATACACACATACATACATATATACATGCATACATACATACATACATACGTACATACATACATGCATACGTACACACATACATATATACGTTTATGTATCCATACACACGCACGCACGCACGCTCGCACCATTGCATTCATGCATGCACGCACACACGCTCGCATACACACACGCTTCTTCGTCGTCGTTTTTTTGTGTCATTGCTGCTGCTGCTGCTGCTGCTGCTGCTGCTGCTGCTGCTGCTGCTGCTGCTGCTGCTGCTGCTGCTGCTGCTGCTGCTGCTGCTGCTGCTGCTGCTGCTGCTGCTGCTGTGGCCGCTTCCGCTGCTGCCGCTCTTGTTGTTGTTGTTGTTACTGTGTTATTGTTGTTGTTGTTGTTGTTATTGTTGTTGTTTCGCTGTTGCTGCCCGTTACAGTTGTTGAGCGTAGGCTTGATCATTGGCGTGACATACATGAGAGGCGAGGCGGAGGAAAAACTCGTTGATGTACTGCCCACGCGGAAAGCCTTCGGCACGAGCATAGCCTACAACTTCCAGGAGGTGGGAACGTTCGTCAGCCAATGGATCATTTACGCTACTATGTTTGCAACAATGTTACTGATACTTGGACTGCTCGGCTGGGTCGCCTGCTACAGTCTTCAAACATGTCTCTTGTTTACGGTAAGTACACGTTGGCGTGTATTTGATCGCGTGTAATAGTCTTAAAATGTGTCAACGTTGGCGTGTATTTGGTCGCGTGTAATAGTCTTAAAATGTGTCAACGTTGGCGTGTATTTGATTGCGTGTAATAGTCTTAAAATGTGTCAACGTTGGCGTGTATTTGATCGCGTGTAATAGTCTTAAAATGTGTCAACGTTGACGTGTATTTGATTGCGTGTAATAGTCTTAAAATGTGTCAACGTTGGCGTGTATTTGATCGCGTGTAATAGTCTTAAAATGTGTCAACGTTGGCGTGTATTTAATCGCGTGTAATAGTCTTAAAATGTGTCAACGTTGGCGTGTATTTGGTCGCGTGTAACAGTCTTAAAATGTGTCAACGTTGGCGTGTATTTGGTCGCGTGTAATAGTCTTAAAATGTGTCAACGTTGGCGTATATTTGATTATTTGGGCCCGTGTTCTGGGAAGACATATGAAATCGTAATTTAAGTGTTCCATATATATGGCGGCAAAGTTGCCTCCGATGCGATCATTCACAGAATGTCTAATACCAAAAACATGAATGATATTATGAATCATACGTCCTATAGTAGCAGAAACATGTTCCATTGTTCCAGGGTCAACTCTATTTTGCACAGTTTGCAACCGGAATAGTAGTAATAGTAGGACTATTCAGTATTTAACACATCGAATACTATTTACAAAGATATTCTGTGAGTGAGCTCACCGTGACAGTATTGTCCCCACATTTACGGGAAATTTTACTTACGAATTCGTAATGTTTTAGAGAATGCGTACCCTGTTACACAAATATAACATGACTCCTGGTTATGTAGAGTGTACGAGGCAATTAACTTGACAAGTTAATTAATTAAATTACAATTAACTCAGCAATGTTCCAAGTAAATTCAATTAACCTCACACATTTCTCAGGTCAATTAAATTAAATTAAATCAACCTCCTAAATTCTTCAGTTAAATTAAATTAACAATTAACTTTAATTTAATTAACAATTAAATTAATGTTTTGGTAGAAATGCAGATTACATTCGTATGTCACTGTTTTTTTTTTAAGTTTAAGCACTTGATACAAGTTATCATTGAAATAATAATATGCTAATTGTTATATACACATTTTTAACGGTTAAAAAATCACACGTAGGTTAGTAAACGTTACTGTAATGATAGTACAGTGTTCATATATATTGATGGAAATACTTTATTTATTACATCTGAGAAACATTATTATCATCAACATGTAAATCTGAACATTATTGTTGACTTATAAAATAAAATAAAATAAATGTGTTTTGTTTACACAATATTTATATACCAAGACATTTGTTCATAGGGTATTTGGTCACATTTTAAAAGTTGTAGATGCTTGATAAAATTATTGTTTTTCTTTTAAAAGGAAATTAAAGTTGTG
Source organism: Lamellibrachia satsuma (assembly GCA_033239005.1). Taxonomy (NCBI): domain Eukaryota; kingdom Metazoa; phylum Annelida; class Polychaeta; order Sabellida; family Siboglinidae; genus Lamellibrachia; species Lamellibrachia satsuma. Next base: position 1,820,797 of record BSQZ01000059.1, read on the forward strand.
GCTGAAGATTTGCAGGGTGTGGAGTTTCCCCCATATTCAACCACCAAATTAACAAAACCGGGTAACTAAATACATAATTTCTATGCATCAAATTATTATTTATTCAGTGTTAGAATGCTAAATCATTACGTTTCCCTTGATGTTGTAGCATATATATGTGTGTGTGTGTGTATATATATATATATATATATATATATATATATATATATATATATATATATATATATATATATATATATATATATATATATATATATATATATATATATATATATATATATATATATATATATATATATATATATATATATATATATATATATATATATATATATATATATATATATATATATATATATATATATATATATATATATATATATATATATTATATATATATATATATATTTATATATATATATATATATATATATATATACATATATATATATATATATATATATATATATATATATATACATATATATATATATATATATATATATATATATATATATATATATATATATATATATATATATACATACCATTAGTTATGTATCACTAGAATTGGTTTGCTTTTGATTCCAGTTGGCACTGTAAAAATATCCCAAACTGAAGCGTTTTATTTTTTCTGCATGTTATATGTACACTTGCAGATGTACATAAAAATAGACACATAGTTTAATGCATAGGTCCACTTGGCTGCAAGTTGCCAGCCAAACATTTTTACTTTAGACAGAAATTAGCCTTCATTTTGTCAACTTATTGCTCTACATTCTATTGTCTAGGCCTTCCCCCCAACTCACAGGTGCTGAACGACCAGCCCACTCCAGTTGGTACAGACAGTATTAGTGCTCTGTGATGTCTAATGACTGGAATACTGACTGCAGGCCTTTTTGGAAATGCCTGGGCAACATGGGTGTGAACTATCCAGTAATACCAACTGTTAAGTGAGCACTTATTTGAGAGTTAATTGGGAATTTGTCAATTAATTTAAATTAACCCATTTTTGTGAAGTTCATTAATTAAGTTAAATTAATTTAGCCTTTCTGGTAAAGTTGATTAAGTAAATTAAATTAAATTAATTTAGTTAATTAAATTAACAAATTAACAATTGAAATTTTCTCATGCCTGGAGTGTACATGGTCTCGTGTTTTGTATTATTAACAAACACGATCACATGGTTGAGTGATAAAACGTTTGTATTGCTATTAATTTGGTCAACTAAAACTAAGCATAAACTTGATTCAAACACATTCGATCGTGTTGAATAACACGAACACATATCACGACATTTTAATTTAAATGGCAAGGCCAATAGCATTGAAATATACACATGATTACTTGTTTTGGCCTCCTACATCTATCCCGAGTCCGTTTCCGTTTAACTATTTATTGTAACAGCGAGTGAGTTGTTTCCCAATTTCGCCTACACATCCATCAATTCCTATTTCATAAAGTATTGTATGTGTGATTAGAAAGCTCTATGTTGGAACGGCCACAATTAAGTTATTGAACCGACCATCTAACTCGCTGTATTGGTGCCCCGTTAACCTAAACCCTACTTGACCAGCAGCACAACAGTTGACACCTTGAATAACTAACGGTACCTTATTTGATTTAAGGATAGTTGCACAATAACAGAACGAACCAAACATAAAACAAAGTGTTTCCTTTATGCATTTGCAATATTTCTGGTAACAGTAGTTGTGCCGTAAAATAGTTCTCATCGCGTTTTCCTTTTAATATTCTAGTAGAACTAACGTGAATATCGCTTGATGTTTGTTTAATAATGGTCAATTGTTCAACTAGTATGTTACGGTTGGACAGTTGCAATAAGTCATGTGACTTGAATAATAAAGTACGTACAATATGCTACCACGCATTATTTTGTAGTAGAAACAATGTTGTTGTGTTGTTGTTGTGTTGTTGTTGTGTTGTTGTTGTTGTGTGGTTGTTCGGCTGAACTCACGGCAAAAGTATTACAGCAACACAAATGTGGAGGCGTAGACATCGAATAATTACTTACTTGTAAAACCAGTCAAATATTGAGTAAATACGGATGTCAGATAATGTAGAGAGTTACAAAGTCGACTCTGGAGGTTTCTCTCTTGCAGTATATCTTCGTTCTATCGGCGCTGTTCGTTATGGTCAGTGTATTCTTAAGGGTTCTCTCTTCCAGTATATCTGCGTCTATAGGCGCTGTTCGTTATGGTCAGTGTATTCTTTAGGTTTCTCTCTTGCAGTATATCTTCGTTCTATCGGCGTTGTTCGTTATGGTCAGTGTATTCTTAAGGGTTCTCTCTTGCAGTATATCTGCGTCTATAGGCGCTGTTCGTTATGGTCAGTGTATTCTTTAGGTTTCTCTCTTGCAGTATATCTTCATTCTATCGGCGCTGTTCGTTATGGTCAGTGTATTCTACAGGTTTTTCTCTTGCAGTATATCTTCGTTCTATCGGCGCTGTTCGTTATGTTCAGTGTATTCTTCAGGTTTCTCTCTTGCAGTATATTTTCGTTCTATCTGCGCTGTTCGTTACGGTCAGTGTATTCTTAAGGTTTCTCTCTTGCAGTACATCTGCGTCTATCGGCGCTGTTCGTTATGGTCAGTGCATTCTACAAGGTTCTCTCTTGTAGTATATCTTCGTTCTGTCGGCGCTGTTCGTTATGGTCAGTGCATTCTACAAGGTTCTCTCTTGTAGTATATCTTCGTTCTATCGGCGCTGTTCGTTATGGTCAGTGTATTCTTCAGGTTTCTCTCTTGCAGTATATCTTCGTTCTATCGGCGCTGTTTGTTATGGTCAGTGTATTCTTCAGGTTTCTCTCCTGCAGTTTATCTTCGCTCTATCGGCGCTGTTCGTTATGGTCAATGTATTATTCAGGTTTTTCTCTTGCAGTATATCTTCTTTCTATCGGCGCTGTTCGTTATGGTCAGTGGATTTGTCAGCTACTACTTCAACACAGAGGTACGTACACAGACTGCTGAATTGCTATAGATAATTTGACAAGCCTATGAAAACAATATATGTGCAAAGTATTCATTAACTGAAACTAACATCGACGACAATAAGTGGCTGTAACGCAGTGTGAACCGTATTACGTTTAGCCATGTTAGTTTGCATAGACGGGTTTACCTTGTGACTTCTCTCGTGTCTTTAGTCAAGGAGCCATTTGTCATAGGAGTCCAAATAAGGAACATCGTTCAACACCCCCATCAGAAAAGGTTCGACTTGACAGGGTGTTAAAAGAGGCGCCATCTGTGGTATCATGACAACTATGCCAAGGGTTCGTCACTGCGGGCAGCTAAAATTTAGACGAAGGGGTTAATATAAAAGTGAATATCTTTGTCCAGACTCAACCAATTCTCAATATTGAATGTAAGAGCTCACAAGGTTCTGAACTGAGGAACGGGGCAAATACCAAAGGTTTGCCTACTGGAGTGATAACGTGTCCATGGAACAGCTGCTTGCCTACTGGAGTGACTTCGTGTCCATGGTACAACTGTTTGCCTACTGGAGTGACTACGAGTCCATGGTACAACTGTTTGCCTACTGGAATGAGTGCGTGTCCGGGTACAGAAGTTTGCCTACTGGAGTGATTGCGTGTCCATGACACAGCTGTTTGCCTACTGGAGGGACTACGTGTCCATGGTACAGCTGTTTGCCTACTGGAGTGACTACGTGTCCATGGTACAGCTCTTTGTCTACTGGAGTGACGACGTGTCCATGGTGCAGCTGATTCTCCAGTTCATCAAGGCAGAGAGGACTGGAGACTGGCTTAACTTCATGTTCCTTCATTTCACGACCCATCACTTCATGACCCCTCACTTCGTGAACCATTACTTCATGACCCCTCACTTCGTGAACCCTTACTACATGACCCCTCACTTCGTGAACCCTTACTTCATGACCCCTCACTTCGTGAACCCTTACTTCATGACCCCTCACTTCGTGAACCCTTACTTCATGACCCCTCATTTCATAACCTCTCACTTCTTCACAATGGATCGATTCAATCACTCCAGGTGGCTTGTAGTTGACCTGGCTGGCACGAACCAGCTGTCTGAGTCATGCTGTCAACGAGGAGTTCATATATGGGAACCATGACATCAGTCGATTGACTCATGCGTCGTGAGGAAACTACCATGCCTATGTATGGAAGAATGCACTGGACTCTACACATAGTCTGCCGCCAGCAGCTGGACATGGCTGGAAAGTTCATAATGGCGCCCTGCGGCCTGTGCTCATGACCACAGATCCAGCATCACGGGGTCTTCCGGAGCTGACTGTCTGTCACTGCAAGAAGTCAACATGTCACGAGCCACCTACGTCTGTAGAACCAACAACATACCTTGAAAAAAAATCAAAGGACAACCCATGATTCCACTGATGAAGAAGACGCTGACTTAAAGTGCATCAAAGTTAATATACACAATTCCCGGTGTTAAACGTGATAACTTTTATAATCCGCTCTGGCGAATGTGCATCAGTTTTGCCATAAACTAGCCATAGACGAATGAACATTTGCAGTTTTCTTTATGAAAGATAAACATCATGTGATATTTTATATTCAATCTTTTCCAATAATTGTACATATCCTGACAGAGAATTATGATACCTCAATATTGAAAATTGGTTGAGAATGGACAAAGATATTCACATTTACGTTACCCTCTCCGTCTTAGCGGCCCTTACTGACGGACAATTGTCCTGTATAGTGGCCTGTAGAATGTATCTGCTACCACAATGTGAAAGCACATATCACCTGGAGGTGTTCCTTAGAGTCCATTCTACTACCAAGTCAAACCTTTGTTGTGATAGGTTTTGAATTATTTTTTTTCTCAGAGCTTGCTACTATACTACGTGTATGTTCAATCGTTCACTGTGTGCGACTTTCCACACAACGTCATTTGTCGACGGGTTGATTTTTCCTGGATTTGTTTGCAAGAAATTTAAATATCAGGATGGATCACATTCTGACGACCACGACTGTTCTTTTTTTCATTTAATCGTATCTACTTTATGTAATGATGGACCAATATCAACATGTATTGTACTGAATTGCATTTGATTGTAGAGATACTTGTTACATAAATAAATAAATAAATAAATGCCTTCATCCATCGTTGTTTTTATCCGGAAGTTGATATTGTTTACAACATTAGTATGTTTGATATCTTCTTTAAAACGAGAGAGCTTAGTCGCTTGTGTATTTGAATGAAGCAGCTCCGCTTCGTACCAGACTGAGTAGATTTAACAAGATATTACAAAATTACAAGATTGCCATCCACGGCAAAGGCGTAGTTGAAAGGTTTTATAAACTCTATTGAGGGCACGGTGCTTATGTGAGCATGACTTGTCGAGTTTGAGCGCAAACTTGAATTTGATATTATGTACGAGTTATAGATTCCTGGCCACATATAACTTAGTTGTATCCGCACAATCACGATGTTTCAGCTGCTTTCCCTGTTCGTGACATTGCTCATGTTTCCGGTCCTGTTATTGTTCATGATGTTATTCATGTTTCCGGTCCTGTTAATGTTGATGTTGTTGCTTGTGTGCCAGTTTTTGTTCTGCTCTTTTTAAAGACTACACATTAAAATACACTTATTAGGTCGCTGGTTTTTGTCATTTTGGTAGATGTTCATAAAAGGCCAATGAGTAAGACAGTTGCAGTTGGTATTTGTAATTGTTAGTTTTTGGAAAGAATTCAGACAAATTACCAAACGTATATCCTCGTATTGTTATCCCTAATGCAATATTTATATGTTTCGTGTTAAGGTTATTGCGTTGTGCGTAAAACGGTTGCAGTGGAGGCTACCAGGAATAACCCGTGGCGCCTCTGGTGCATTCTTTGCTGAAACTAATTATTTTCGACTTTCTAATTTGAAGAAAAAGTAGTTCTTCCGTCGACAATCGATCACGCGATGCATTGTTTTTATACTGGGACGCCGTCTAGCGATCAAAAACACGACATTCCGGATAACGGCTATTCTCTTAATACTGCGCTAAGTTTTACTTGACGTTATTGATGCTTGCAGCTAGACAAGTGGCTGAGGTGGACTGCTATGGATATCATAAGAAACCGCTACAGAGGGCGATACTCATTCGAATGGCCTTCATTGGTAATAAACTACATGATGGCCAAGGTAATACGTAGTTGCAACTCATGTGGTTCACATATAACAACAACAAATAAATAAAACACGTATATGCCGCACCAGCCGAGTGTGGGATGCACTGACAGAAGATCGCTGCATATGGAGAAGTGAGTGTGGAACAAACTAAGTGATGTGGCCCCCACCCAGAAGTTGCCATCCGTAAAGCTGGATTCCGCTTCCTTTTAGGGCTTCTGCTGCGGGGTAAAAAGCTTCAGAGATTTTGAGAAAGCTAAACGTTGGAAGCGAATGTACAAGGTGGACGGAAAAACACGTAAGCTGCCCATCCCGCTGTCCTGCTGCCGGGTAGACGACCACTTCCCTAGAGGCATTCCCAGAGACGTTGAGTGTACAAAGACACCGACCAAAACAAATTCGTTCATACAAGACGTGAGTTGTCACATGCACGTGTGCGCGGCAGTGTCGTGGTAACTACATCATACTCTCAATCGAGGAAACTTTATTTCGAATCATCTTGCTACCGTTTCGAAACTTGGACAATTTCGTTCACTTCATGTATAACTGAATATTTGGCAGACATGTGAACGAATATTCACCGCGCAGTAATTACAGCGAAGCTGAACGCTTCCCAGAAAAGTCAAGTTGGCTTTGGAATGAACAGGTCTGACAGGGGGTGATGTGTAAAACAACAGCCATAGATGCCACACTATATAAGACACTATACAAGACACTATTTAAGACATTATATAAGACACTATATAAGACACTATTTTTACATTGCATATGATCTATAAGAACTTACCTATACATTACATGTCATAGAAGTGGTAACAATGTGACGCACGCTACACTTTGTTGGGCCTAATGTTAACTGGCAAAACACTCATACTCCGGACGAGCTAACTCTTGTATGTATGTAGAGTCCTCTGGAACTCATGCTCCGGACGAGATAACTCTTGAATGTACGTAGAGTCCTCTGGAACTCATCCTCCGGACGAGATAACTATTTTATGCACGTAGAGTCCTCTGGAACTCATCCTCCGGACGAGATAACTCTTTTATGCACGTAGAGTCCTCTGGAACATAATATCGAACTGATCAGTGGACGATTTGAACAATCGTAGAAAACGTGCTAAGCGTTGTGAACCACACATTAGATTCAGAGTAATTGTACGGTTCAGTTTATCAGTGAGGTTAAGTACTAAAATATGAAAGTGTTACAATTTTCGATGTGTCTAGGGATGTTCCCGCTGGATTGGAGATGTTGCGTCTGAATATGAAGGCACAGTTAAATACTGGACAATTGGCATTCTACTACTTCTGGTAATTATGCAATGCTACATTATATAAATAAAAGGCAATGATACCTTATATATATAAGTGGCAATGATACCTTATATAGATAAGTGGCAATGATACCTGATATAGATAAGTGGCAATGATACTTTATATATATAAGTGGCAATGATACCTTATACAGATAAGTGGCAATGATACCTGATATAGATAAGTGGCAATGATACTTTGTATAGATAAGTGGCAATGATACCTTATATAGATAAGTGGCAATGATACCTTAAATAGATAAGTGGCTATCCAAGGTAATGAGCGGATTCTAAACAGGATAATTAATGTTACACTTCTTATTAAATTATTACCATTGTAAATAGTTTTATTTACAATGTTTTACAATGTAATTTCGTAAGATAGATGTGTGCTATCAAATTAGAACAACACGAATATGTAACTTATGCGCATGTATTTTTGTCAACCACGTAGAATGACTCTGCGAAGTATAAATGTGAAGCAAACACTGTCAAGGGAATAGTGACCTGTTTGTCAAAATATTAATGCGTTTGCAATGTTCCTAGAAATGCACAATTACTGTCTCAAAAACACGCATTTCATTGGAATGCAATGAACGAAGAATAAAGAGTCGAGCACTTTTACCCGCCACGTGGCGCCACCACCGTACCTATTCTGTCGTCTGGCGGATATTATACATGTTGTTCCTATTGTTAGTGAGCCCGAGTTCCAAAAAAGTGACTTAAACATGTTTGATTTATTACATATTTTATTGCAATCGGCAAACGAAATCAACTAATATTACCAGTGTTTCGAAAAGAACCATGAAAGCGAGGGGCGAAAATAGAGTTCATTCAAAAGTAAGACGAAGTGTGAACGATAATAGGAAACGTAGGAGTTAACATGTGTATATATTGTAGACAACTGTGCTTATGCGTTTAATTTATGTTTAGTTTATGTGGGCTGTTGGTAAGCAGTTAGTTCCGGTAAATTGGTATTTAGTACGGAACAATAAAGGATGAATGGGAGGAGAGCTCAATGAAACAAACACCGTATATATTTAACAAGAGTTAACAAGATTGCCATCTCGAACAACAAGTTCCAGATGGCAAGTGGACAAGGAAGCCATTGGCTTATCGAGAGTCCAATAATTTTCTCATCTATGTGTAGCCCGCCCTTATCAGATATCTGTCAATTTTATTTTTAAACATATTCACACTACTAGCATTAACACAATCATTTGGCAGTTTGTTCCATACATTTATCACCCTCTGTGAGAAAGAGTACTTTCTCATGTCCAACCTACACTGCTCCTTAACTAATGCTGCTTTGTGTCCTCTGGTTCTACTGCCTTCTTTAAGTTTGAAGAACATATTCCTATCAACATTCTCATAACCGTTCACTATTTTAAACACTTCTATTTGGTCTCCCCTTAGTCTCCTGGTCTCTAGTGTTGTCAAACCACATTGTAATAAGCGACTTTCGTAACTAACGTCTCTTAATTCTGGAATCATCTTAGTTGCTCTTCGTTGTATTCTTTCTAGCTTATATATGTCTTTTTTTACGATATGGCCTCCATGCTTGAATACAATATTCCAAATGTGGTCTAACTATTGCTTATTACAGGGGTACAATTAGATGTTTCTCCTTATACGTGATAGTTCTCCTAATTAGCCCTAGAATTTGATTTCCTTTCAAAACAGCAATCCCACATTGCTCTGAAACTTTCATGTCAGCATTAAATGTTACTCCTAAATCCTTTTCTTGTGTGGTTCTACCTAGTACAGCATCCCCCATTTTATATTCCTCGTCCATACTTCCATGTCCTATGTGTATACATTTACACTTCCCAAAATTGAATAACATTTGCCATTTTTCTGACCATTTAACTAATTTTTCCAGATCATCATGTAAACTTTGTTTATCTGTATCATTAGTAACCTTTCTGAATACTTTTGTTTCATCTGCAAATTTGAGTGCTTTGCTAGATATGTCATCCTCCAAATCGTTTATATATATATTAAAAACAGTATAGGGCCTAATACTGATCCCTGTGGTACCCCACTCAAAACCGATTCCCAGTTTGGAATCTCACCATCTACTATTACTCTCTGTCTTCTGTGTGTAAGCCACTTTTCTATCCAGTTGATTACATCATTGCCTATGCCATGGGCTTTTAGTTTAAGTAACAATCTTTGATGTGGCACTTTATCGAAAGCTTTCTGAAAATCTAAATAGACAACATCCACTGGTGACCCGTCATCTACCCACTTTGTAATTTCTTCTAAAAAACATAAAAGATTGGTTAGACATGACCTTGCTTTTAGGAATCCATGTTGAGATGTATTTATTAATTTATGTTTTACGAGGAATTCCACCATGTGGTCTCTAATTAATGATTCGAGTAATTTACATACAACTGATGTTAAACTCACTGGTCTGTAATTTTCTGGCTTCTTCCTCGATCCCTTCTTAAATAGCGGCGTAATGTTTGCTTCTTTCCATTCTGAAGGAACTATTCCTTCTTCTAGTGACAAGTTAAATAAGTTTGCAAGTGGTGTACTAATTTGATCAACAATATGTTGCAGTTGCCATTAATGTTTCGGTGCTACTGCTTATGTGAGTGGCCTAGTACAGTTTCACCAGTGAAAACAGTTCCTGCCCTAGAAATTAAATTGATAAATTAGATTTCTGGTTTATCCGTTCCATGTGTTACTGCAATAAGGATAATAATGCGTTTCTGAGAAAACAATGCCGTGCCAAGATGCGTCGTACTGCTACATACGACATTGACTTAAGCCTGGATGTGCAAGGCCACACTTTGCTGACGCAGTGTGAATGTGCGGCTGGCATGGGCTCGTAAGCAAACTGTAAACACATTGATGCTGCTCTTCTGTCGTGGCTCGATTAAGCAGCTGGCAAATGCATGCAAATGTAGCTTAAATACACCGATACTGTTAAAGTGTACATTCGTTTCAAATACCGCGGCGCCTGCATACTGGCTCTCCTGTCACGGCAGAAAACTTAGATCTTTTAAACAGCACAAACATTGTAATTTTCAACACAGTATCAATGGCACAGCAATGTGAACAGCAATGTGAGCAACATTGTGAACAGCAATGCAACATACGAGTGAGCAATGCCACTGTCAGCTTTGCAGCCTCATCAACATATCACTGATCCATATCACAATTCCTGCAAACAAGCATGAATTCGTCAATTACCATGATTACCGATTGTCCCACCGAGGTTTTCTGCGACCTTCTTAACCTGTACTGAGCTTTCGGGCCCAGGCTCTCAGGCACATATTGGAAGTGGCGTTAGTTCGCAAGACAAGTGTACCACTGCAGCATCTTATCAATTCGTCGTTGGAATATTTCGAACGATGTTGTTTTTGGGATCAGTCACCCACTGCCACAGGACAGTGGACAGTAGTTTCCTCTTCGACAGTGTTGTTGAAGTCGCCAATCACCTCTTCTTGCACATCCAGAATAGGATCGCATATACCGGTAGCTGAAAGGATTTTTCTTCTATAGATATGCGACCTTTCGCACGTACAGTCCATCTCTTTGCACACGGTAATGGCTCTTGCACCCAACGAAATTCCGACGGTACAACATTTTTCTGTAATGTCCTACGTGTGTGTGGGGTTCCTTAGGACATCACATACATCTACACCAGATGTCAATTGTTATTTTACATATAAAAAGAGAAGTCTAACTAATTGGTCACAATAATATATTTAGTGTATGTCGTAGCCTACCTAGCCATATTTCCAAGACAACACTTGCAAATATAATAATTATTTGGGATAGGGGGATGTGGCAGGGATCCCACCTATTTGGGAAGGGGGCTGTAGCAGGGATCCCGCTACTTGGGAGGGGGGGCTACAACCTCATAGCACTTGCTAGACTTAAACTTCCCACCAATTTCGCCTTCCATTTACTCTTTAGGCCAATCCCTAACAAATCTTTCGATATAAATCTCCTACTTCCTGCCACGCCCTCTTCATGGACTATGTCTACCATTGCTGTAGCATTTACAATTAATATTGTCATAAAGTTGACGTTGTCGTCGTTGTTGATATTGACTTGTAATGTCTACTAGACAAACTATAAGCAGCTAGGTCCCTACTAACTGGTAGTACAAGTACTAGTAGTATTCAGATGGCCCCTATTACTATTATTCTACGATTCAATATTATCTTTGTCATTGCTAATATTGTTACCATTATCATTATATGAAGTGTTCACTTGTTTAGTTATAATTATAGCTAAAATAAATACTTAACACGTACAGTTTCATTGTCCTGCACATAGTCGCTGGGAGCAAAGTTACTCTGTCATACTACCATGTTACATGTATGACTTCGGATACCAACGTGACCCTCTCTTGTCGGCAGCACGTCGAATAACATGCACCCAATTATAATTGAGCTCTGGGTCTGCCGGGAATTAATGGCCTCTCCGCTGGGACACTCTGGTACAGAACAATGTGTCGGCATTGTTAAACAATTAAGCCAGTAGAGAACAAATTTACCAATATAGGAATGACCTTGAATGTAAAGTTTCCACGTTATTATTTGAGAAAGAGGCATTGCAGTGTGAGAATGCACTGTGCAAAAACATATTATTGAATTATCTAAATTGTATACTGACACAGTAAGTATGTGCACAGAAGCATCTGAATGTATACCTGCAATCTGACCAAAGCTAAATTCAGATTCAGCTGGTGGTACAAGGAATGTTCCCGGATGGTCGAAAGAGTTTGAACATCTAAAGCAGTTAGCTCTCTTCTGGTATCGGCAGTGGCGGTCAGTGGGAAAGCAACGTCAAGGTGATATTACAGAAATATCAATTGAGGTCGTTATCGTAGGGGTCCAGCGATTGAAGCTGGATACGTCGGATGGCAAAGAGGATCTAAATAATTATCACATCAAATATGGTCCGAGAATAATCTAAGAGCTGCTAACATTAGTCTTTAATAGTATATTGGTACACGGGGATAACCCTGACCAAACCATGGTCCCTATACTAAAGGACAACTCTTAGTAACATTGCTGCCAAATTGTTTGATGTTATTACAATATCTAAGGAACAATATGTGCATACAACATCACAATTGCAATTTGGATTTAAACAAAATATGTCTACTACTCATTGCACATATGTTACAATGGAGACAATCAATCATTGCGACGCTAATGTTATTAACGTGTATGAACTCATGTTAGTCGCCATCAACGCTTTCGATAGAGGCAACTATCGTAAGTTGTTTAAAGTACTTCTATGGCGCCAGGTGTCACCTCTGGTGTTAAGATTGCTGTTGTAATGTAAATAAAAAAAATCAAGTGAGATGCTGCTGTAGTGTCTCGTCCCAGTTTACAGCCTGTAATGGAGTCAAGCAGGGAGCAATCCTCTCTCGTATTATTGTCTATGTATGTTTGGATTGTTAATTTGAAAGGTTAGAGATGAGTGGTGTCACGACCCCATCATAGGTAAAGTTGCAATGTATAACTATTTTCAATAATGTGCAAACAGGTGTTGCATTAGCTTGCGTTAGAATTGGTATTTCGATGTAGAATTGTTTATACGTGCTGGAAAAAGCCCTGAGAGAGATGTAACTATAAAATTCCTTAAGTTGGTCCGTGATTCATGAATTAAGTACGCACTCGAAGTCCTACTTTTGTAGCTGTGAATTTATCGCAATTTCTGTTAAATAAAATTACAATGGTATTTGGAAGTAAAGCGCATGATCAGCCCCAACTGCAGATTGTATACGTTATCAAGTCTCAAGAGTTTATTTTGATTTTTAATAGCGGATCAGTATGGACAATAATCAAACATTTTTATTTAATATTGATAAGCATGTGTTTGATATTAAAGTACAATATTGCAAGCATTGTAAGTAAAAATAAAAAAGTATATGCCCTTTGATATAATAGCAGCAAATCTTTTGCTAAAAATGTATTGCTATCTGTAGTTTAAAAATATTTAGATAGATCAACAAATGCACTTATGTTAAGTGCATTATTATCAATTTTATTTGATATTTTATCAGTGAGGTTGATAAGCACCATTTGTGTAGATTTGTCTTCCTGAAACAACATTGATTTCCCGATATAACATGGGATTGCTTGAGAAAGTGTTTAAGCCGACTATACATAGAACGCTCCAATATATTTGATAAGCACTGAAAACTTATAGTTGTCTATAATTACAGAACATCTGTGGGTCATGACGTTTATATATTGGAATTACTTTTGCTATTTTAATGCATGTGGTATCACAATAGAAAAAAACGAAGAACTATTAAGAATATGCGCTAGTGGGACGGCTATTTGGCTATTGACATTGAGACGTCTCGACGAGGAAGAATGTTGACTACGTCAGCCGTTAGTCGAATACATTCGAAGATGTTATGAACAGTGGTTAATTCTTGTAGTAGCAATCACAACCCGTGTAAAGGTTGGATCGAGTCATTTTACGATGAAGTTTCAGCCACAAGACCTGGGCGAAAATATATAAATTATTCGTCTTGAGCCCATACTTCTGAGACAAGAAGACTACGCAACGTTGTAGAATAACAAATGTTATAACAAATGAATCGTCTGCTCCTAATTTCTTGGAAATTCGTTGAATAATAAGGCGGCCATGTTTTGCCGGAAGTCTGACTAACCAATAGCATAGCTTAATGCAACCTAAGCCATCCCGAGATTTGCGACACCATGTTCCTAGGACTTCGGGGTTAGGCTCTATAATAAAACTTCAGTTCTAGAATCGCGGCATTACATAACCGATTAACAAGCTTCAGATGCCAAAAAAACCTCAACTTACACATATTTCTTATAAATGTATAATTCAATTCCTACAACTTAATGCATCACATAAATAAAACGAATACTCCGAGCTGTCTACAACTTAAATAAAACGAATACTCCGAGCTGTCCAGCTCCAGTCAAAGGTGTGAAATCAATTGTCGCAGCTCACGTCAAACAGGTTCTACACATGCTAAGTTTTTTTTTCCTAACCGAAGGAACAATAGTACAACTTCACTCAAGTAGTTATACCGTATTCACCAGGCGGCACTGTTACATTGTGCAAAATATCTCTGGTAGCACTATTGCGTGTGCTACCGTTTGTACACTACTAGTTAAATTACTGTAATTCTAATGAGCAAGGGGGCAGAAGATAAACCTAGAATCATTCTCCCAAACCACTTTATGACAAGTGGCATGACACATGGGCAACTACTATACGGATGGGATATGATATGCAAATGACCTTGTAGGCCGCCTTGATTATTATGTAAAGTTATAGAGTCTCGCGTGAGAGACGAGAGTTGTTGGTTGATCGATCTGATGAAATAAAGACACGCGGTATTATGTGAATCCTAACACAAAGTGTGGTGCATAAAGGGAGTGAGAAAAACCTCTATAGTGGTGACCCTGACGTGATGTTTGCAACAATATATACGCCATTATACTGGTGTTAGGAAGCACTGACACGCGAAGTTACCGTCGTAATTCGCAGTTAGAAAGCCAACCACGCTGTGCGCTGACCTACAATGGAGCCGCCTACAGCGCAGCGTGCACGGCCCGATCTATTGTCCGCGCAGCAAACGATAGCCGCTAGTAGCGAACTGCTCGCCGCTGCCGGAATTTCAATGGAAATGCCCGCCCATCCACCGCTAGGCATGGAAGTCAACGCAGTGGCGGTAAAGCTGCCAGCGCTATGGCCGGACAATCCGCGAAAGTTGTTTCTACACTGCGAGGCGAAGTTCCGGTTGCATAGGATAACAGCGCAGCAGACCATGTTTGACCACTGCATAAATGTCTTGACGGCCGAGCAGTCTGATGTGGTCATGGACCTAATGGAGAGAGGGCCGTGGCCTACATGCTACGATGATCTGAAACAGGCGTATGTCGAGCGACGTACACCGAGCACGGCCGAGCGCATACAGCGACTACGCAGGCTAGGCCCGATCACCGACCAGCGCCCCTCCGACTTGTTACGTCTCATGGAGCGTATACACTCTAAAAACAGATTGGTTAAAATGACCAGGATATTGGTCAAATTCAACCAATGTGGTTGGTAGATATGTGTCCAACCAATCTCTTGGTTAAAACAACCAATTTTTTATGGTTAACTTTTTAACCAATCCATATTGGTTAGAATAGTAACCAATATATGTTGGTCAATTTAACCAAGTTATTGGTTAATCTATCTAGGTCATGTAGCAACCAATGTAAATTGGTTAGGCTAGGACCATTTATATTGGTTGGAATATGACCAAGTGATTGGTTATCTAGAATAAGACCAATTATGTGGAATTAATACAATATACCATTTAGGCAATGCAATAGACAACAACCTACAGTTCATTCTCCTATCACTGCATGCATTTAATTTCAGGAACATCATGTAAGATTTTTCCACAACGTTGTCAGTGCAAGTCGGTGCAAAACATGTAATATGACTGCATTGTACTGAGACATTAAATCATTTAACATAACATTCAATACATTATAAACTACAGGTGAACGATATAGAGCTAAAGCCAATAAAAAATCAATGCAAACAAAGGCAAATGATAGAGTAGCTCAAATTGGCACGTCCAGTCAATGTACTAGTAACCCTCAAGGTCATGAAAGTATAAACATGTGTCATGTGACATATGCACAATGTAAATTGTTAATTGTGTTACATGAAATAATTCAAGAGACGTCACACTGTGACCTTGATTTCAGTTTTCTAGTACCCACAAAAGTACACATTACGAGTACACATTTGTAAGGGCAAATAATTGGCATGCAGTGCATGACTCTGTTCTTTGTCTGTTTCAATTACTAACTAACCATGTACAATGCACATAGAGCAGACGGGCAGCTTGATGACAACTAAAACAAAACAATGTCAGCTTCGTATTTCCAGTCCTAACATTTAATGTGGCCGAGAAGTTCCATCTCTCTTGGTGTGACCACGTCATATGGCGTGGTGGTGTTGAAAAAGCCCCTTTTGTACGAATGTCCACACGTCTGCTGCCTCAGCGGGGTACTCTGCATTGAATATAAAGAAGACCTTGAAGCAGATGTCGACTGCCTTCACCAAAAAGTCCTCCTTATAGAGCACATCCTCACAGAGGAGGACTAACTCCTTGGCCGCCAAGATAGTGTCACAAAGAGAGAGGATTTGAGGTTGCCGAGTCATACCTCACTTCTGCCGCTCCTCTCATCTCTTTCTTAGGTAGGCAGTAAGGTATGTCCCACGCTGGAATAAGCAAGGAACACAGAGTATAATACGCTGAAGCATGACGACATTCCAGTACATTATGTGTACATTTATTTATATATTCATTTATAATTACTAAGTTAGTAATATTGTTGATTACGGATGTGGCATATGCTACGAAGATAGACATGCCATTTGTACTCCAGTGAGAAGTGTCAAATAGCCAGACTGGTGACTATAGAACAGTGGATTTGAACAAAAAAGTTAATACTTAGACTTACCCCTGAATGTCTCAATCATGTGCTGCATTCCCCAATCGGCCAGCTTGTCTTCCACATAATTGTCTATCAATGATAACTGGTGAAACTACAAAAATATTACCAAATATATTAATCAATACAATGTACTAATTGGTAGATATCAAGTAGGTCTAAATACTCAAACTACCCGTTATATAGAAAATAGCAACACAGCTGCACAAGTCCACAGTGACTCAATACCATTGTATTTATGTAGTTCACTACACGCGTTTACTTTACTAAGAATGTATGACATAGTATGTATCAGCTAATAAACAGCTGCAAGAAGCAATTTGAGTTTGTTAAACCTTGCTGGCTGGTACATGTAGACTATCCTTGAAAGTCATTAACACTGACTGCTGTCTGCCATCTAGTGGAGTATGGCTGTTGCTATGAACCACCCCGCTAGCTTGAGCTGGTCACTGGGTAATTTGTCATTTCTGCATTCCACAGTCAAACACAGGATATATCAGTTTGAAACATTCCATTAAAATTTTGCTAACTAACTTTGCTAACTACTTACAACTATGCATTTTAAAGTGAACATAGAGCAAGATGTACAATGGCTAACAGACAGTTACTAACTCCTTATGATGATAAACCAAGATCTGGTATATTTCATCAATGACTCCTAGTACTGCTTCCAGCTCTATATGAAAACTGATACGTGCGGGCTTGGCCCGTCTCTATCACAAAGCACATACAAGGTCACACCCCTGAGAATAAAACTAGTCATATGTATGAATATATACTAATACATTACATTAAGGTTACATCAAATAATAGCATATTCCTTTATATACCATATCATGCCAAAATTATATAATATAAACAAACTGTTGGTTAAGAAATGATTTGACACATACCAAGTGTCTACGCGGTGGCCTCGTCAGTTCAAAGTCATGCTGTGAAAAGGAAGTTGCCTGCATCTCACGTGTTCACTACCACTCAGCAAATGTTGTCACCTAGTATTTAACTGAAACTGCTATGATTGTTTAGTTGTTTTATTATGGGATTCACAAAGTACTAATACAGCGGTTTAACCCATTAGACCCCGCACATTGAATTACGCGTGTGCTGCTTTTCCCCGGGCAACTGAGGCAGATTTTGAAAATTATGGGTGCTTGTAGTTTCAAAAGTATTGATATCTTATAATTGCAAGTTATGTTTATTTTGAAGCAAATTTAATTATCTATGCAATGGTTTAACTGTGGTGTGTATAAGCCTGTTATATGTTGTCATTCTGAGGTGTGGAACTTCGGAAATAATTTTTTTTAACAAATATTTAGTGAAGTTTGACATGATAGTCATATTTTATTACAATAACATCACCAACTGCTGGCTCCACACAAGGAAATGTTCTTCCTATGCATGATACTGCACAAAGAATCCAATTTTGCACAAATGCACATTGCATGTCAGACATCCAAAGCATGTCTCAATTGCACGTCCAGATGGCCGTTTCACACCGTTTTTGCGACACAACTGATAAGCTCATTTTTATGACAATCAGTTGGAGTTCTCATCAGGGATGTCATCACTACTATTACTTGCCACCTGAAACAAACAAACAGCTACAGTAATGAAAACAGAATAAGAATAAAATTTTGTATCCATTTGTCACATGTCATATCCATCACAACAATGTAAAATTATCATTTTACAAGCAGCCGATAATTACAACTTTTTTTTTTTATTTACTAATATCTGAAATATAGATAAATATAATTAATTACAAAGACCACTGACATCGTCAATATAATAAAATTGTCAACAATGTCCAAAGGCAAAGCAACACCACCCATCCAGGGGCCGGGCATGACTGTTTACATGCTCGTCGGGCCAGATTTTTCTGTTTTATTTACTCATTTGCTTTATAATTCATTATATAACAACATGCACAACTAACAACGTAATCTAAGCCGAGTAAATGGCACAAAACACACAATGTTAGTGTTGAAACAGTCGACAAGTTGAATAAGACAGTGACCAGGCTACTCTTGGACGAAGAAACCCAACCGACGCCATCTTCAATTTATCGCTCACTCAGTCAAAGATCGAGCCACATATAAATCTTACCTCCACATCCATCTCAGGAGCACTTTCATCCGAAGATTCATCTCTAAAATCGCGCAAACTTCATCTGCAATGAATGTATCTGTTCTACGAGAAACGGCCATTTTTAAAGCCCACCAGTGCTCGACTTAAAACGCGATTATCTTCGAAACTTTCAATACGACCATTATGTTAATTTTACCCACAATTCATAGCTAAGATATGTAGAATCCACCCGATGACGCCACCTCCATAGCCTTTTTCCCCAGCGGACGCTTGCGGGCGCCGTGGGGAAAACAAGGTCGGACGCTTTCGAACGCGTGGGGTCTAATGGGTTAAGTTGCTGTACAGCACAATAAGGAAGATATCAGGCAACAATAATAAACAAAGATTGGTTGTAGGCCTAACCAATGTGATTGGTTACCGGACAACCAAAATAATGGTCACTAGTTGACCAATATATTGGTTAAGGCAACCGATATTGGGCCAAACAATTATATTACTAATCTAATGTACTAATACATCGTCTGAAGTTGCTGTACTGCACAATAAGCACGGCATAAGGCAACAATAATGCATAAAAAAATTGGTTGTAGGCGTAACCAATGTTATTGGTTACCGGACAACCAACGTATTGGTCACTAGTTGACCAATATATTGGTTAAAACAACCAATATATAACCAATATTGGACCAACCAATTAGATTGGTCGTTTTCTCAACCAATCTGTTTTTAGAGTGTACTTGGCCGGTCAATCGAGGGTGACGAAATCGCAAAAGAAGAATTTGTACGGCGGTTACCGGCGCAGACGCAACTGATAATCAGGTCACAAGCCGACCTATTTACCGTTGAACAGTTGGCGCAGATGGCAGACCGGCTAGCCAGCGTACCGGCGATGCAGGCGACGTCACCCAGCTTCTCGGTCACTCAAGCGGAGGCATCACGGGAAGAAGACGGCGTTACGCTGGCTTCTCTTCATCAGCAACTGGCAAGACTTACGACTAGTAACGATATGATATCTGCGGAAGTGGCGGAGCTGAAGAGATCGACTCCGTATGCCGGCAATCGTCGTGCGCGTGGTGGCTCCCGTTCGGAGACCGTTGCTAGTCGTCGCTCGAGGATGTACCGCGGCCTCAAGGCTGATGGGCTATGCTGGTACCATTTGGTGTGGGGCGCGAACGCCAACAAATGTTCTGAGGGCTACAGTCAAGCGGGAAACGGCCGTGCAGGTCGTTAGCAGCGACCACCGACCTGCGCACATCTACTAGTCGCTTGCTTACCATTGCCGATCCTGTATCGAAGTTGAGATATCTCATCGATACTGGAGCTGAGATCAGCGTTTTACCGCCTAGTGCTGAGGACCGTCGAAATCCTTCAGTCGATATACAACTACAGGCAGCAAACGGATCATCCATCTGCACTTTTGGCGAGCGATCGATGCAAGTGGATCTCGGGTTGCCTAAAGCGTTTACGTGGACATTCCTCATCGCGGAAGTCTCTAAGCCAATCATAGGCGCCGATTTCTTAAGACATTTTGGACTTTTGGTAGACGTCGGGCACAAACGGTTAATGGATGCTGAGACATTTCTCACCGTTCCGGCCTCGTATAGGCGTTCGGCCGTATCTAAGCTGTGTGTGTTGGTTCAGACGGATCGATATGCGGACACATTAGATGAATTCCACGAGGTAACGACACCATGAATCAAGAAATGTCGCCTACAAGGAAAGGTGGAGCATCACATCGACACACGTTGTAGTCGACCGGTGTTTGCGCGCGCGCGTCGACTTTCTCCCGACAAGCTAGTAGTAGCGAAGGATGAGCTCCGAAAACTTCTGGAGATGGACATAATTCGCCCTTCGAATTCACCGTGGTCGTCACCTCTGCATATGGTAGCGAAGCCATCTGGCGGGTGGCGAGCTTGCGGAGATTACCGAGCTCTGAACGCAGTCTCTGAGGACGACCGCTATCCGATACCTCACATGCAGGATTTTGCTGGCCAGTTGGAAGGAAAAAGCATATTCTCCAAAATCGATTTAGTACGTGCTTACAATCAAGTAACCATGAGTGCAGCAGACATCGTGAAAGACTGCCATCATAACACCTTTCGGGCTCTTTGAATATACGCGTATGCCATTTGGGCTAAAGAATGCGGCACAGACATTTCAGCGGTTTATGGACCATGTGATTAGAGATTTTCCTTTTGCATATGTCTATCTAGACATACTGGTCGCGAGCGCGTCAGCCGACGAACACCGCATCCATCTGCGTCAACTATTCAGCAGGCTCGCAGATTACGGCTTAGTGGTTAACCCCCAGAAGTGCGTATTGGGCCAGCCGAGTTCGAAGTTTCTCGGTCACTGTGTCACGTCTTTCGGTGTGCGTCCGCTGCTGGAAAGAGTAAAACACATCACCGACTTTCCGCGACCGAGTTCAACTAAGTCGCTGAAGGAATTTTTAGGGATGTTGAACTTCTACAGGCGTTTCGTACCACACGCTGCCGCTATTTTGTTTCTCCCCTGTACGCACTCGTGAATGTTAAAGACAGTGAATTTGACGCGGCATGGACGGCACTCCACGAAGATCATTTTCAGCGCACCAAGATGGCACTGGCCTCAGCTACAGGCCTAGCTCACCCGTCAGTGACAGCAGAGACGAGCATCAACACAGATGCCTCAGATACCGCTGTGGGCGCTGTT
>BSQZ01000059.1:1847500-1865000 GCA_033239005.1 Lamellibrachia satsuma
ATGGAGGATAAACAGTTCCAGTTGTAGACAGTGGGATTGGTAGGCCGTGGAGCTATGGAGGATAAACAGTTCCAGTTGTAGACAGTGGGATTGGTAGGCCGTGGAGCTATGGAGGATAAACAGTTCCAGTTGTAGACAGTGGGATTGGTAGGCCGTGGAGCTATGGAGGATAAACAGTTCCAGTTGTAGACAGTGGGATTGGTAGGCCGTGGAGCTATGGAGGATAAACAGTTCCAGTTGTAGACAGTGGGATTGGTAGGCCGTGGAGCTATGGAGGATAAACAGTTCCAGTTGTAGAGAGTGGGATTGGTAGGCTGTGGAGCTATGGAGGATAAACAGTTCCAGTTGTAGACAGTGGGATTGGTAGGCTGTGGAGCTATGGAGGATAAACAGTTCCAGTTGTAGACAGTGGGATTGGTAGGCTGTGGAACTATGGAGGATAAACAGTTCCAGTTGTAGACAGTGGGATTGGTAGGCTGTGGAGCTATGGAGGATAAACAGTTCCAGTTGTAGACAGTGGGATTGGTAGGCTGTGGAGCTATGGAGGATAAACAGTTCCAGTTGTAGACAGTGGGATTGGTAGGCTGTGGAGCTATGGAGGATAAACAGTTCCAGTTGTAGACAGTGGGATTGGTACGCTGTGGAACTATGGAGGATAAACAGTTCCAGTTGTAGACAGTGGGATTGGTAGGCTGTGGAACTATGGAGGATAAACAGTTCCAGTTGTTGACAGTGGGATTGGTAGGCTGTGGAGCTATGGAGGATAAACAGTTCCAGTTGTTGACAGTGGGATTGGTAGGCTGTGGAGCTATGGAGGATAAACAGTTCCAGTTGTTGACAGTGGGATCGGTAGGCTGTGGAGCTATGGAGGATAAACAGTTCCAGTTGTTGACAGTGGGATCGGTAGGCTGTGGAACTATGGAGGATAAACAGTTCCAGTTGTAGACAGTGGGATCGGTAGGCTGTGGAACTATGGAGGATAAACAGTTCCAGTTGTAGACAGTGGGATCGGTAGGCTGTGGAACTATGGAGGATAAACAGTTCCAGTTGTAGACAGTGGGATCGGTAGGCTGTGGAGCTATGGAGGATAAACAGTTCCAGTTGTAGACAGTGGGATCGGTAGGCTGTGGAACTATGGAGGATAAACAGTTCCAGTTGTAGACAGTGGGATCGGTAGGCTGTGGAACTATGGAGGATAAACAGTTCCAGTTGTTGACAGTGGGATCGGTAGGCTGTGTAGCTATGGAGGATAAACAGTTCCAGTTGTAGACAGTGGGATCGGTAGGCTGTGGAACTATGGAGGATAAACAGTTCCAGTTGTAGACAGTGGGATCGGTAGGCTGTGGAACTATGGAGGATAAACAGTTCCAGTTGTAGACAGTGGGATCGGTAGGCTGTGGAACTATGGAGGATAAACAGTTCCAGTTGTAGACAGTGGGATTTGTAGGCTGTGGAACTATGGAGGATAAACAGTTCCAGTTGTAGACAGTGGGATTGGTAGGCTGTGGAGCTATGGAGGATAAACAGTTCCAGTTGTAGACAGTGGGATTGGTAGGCTGTGGAGCTATGGAGGATAAACAGTTCCAGTTGTAGACAGTGGGATTGGTAGGCTGTGGAGCTATGGAGGATAAACAGTTCCAGTTGTAGACAGTGGGATTGGTAGGCTGTGGAGCTATGGAGGATAAACAGTTCCAGTTGTAGACAGTGGGATTGGTAGGCTGTGGAGCTATGGAGGATAAACAGTTCCAGTTGTAGACAGTGGGATTGGTAGGCTGTGGAGCTATGGAGGATAAACAGTTCCAGTTGTTGACAGTGGGATTGGTAGGCTGTGGAACTATGGAGGATAAACAGTTCCAGTTGTAGACAGTGGGATTGGTAGGCTGTGGAACTATGGAGGATAAACAGTTCCAGTTGTAGACAGTGGGATTGGTAGGCTGTGGAACTATGGAGGATAAACAGTTCCAGTTGTAGACAGTGGGATTGGTAGGCTGTGGAGCTATGGAGGATAAACAGTTCCAGTTGTAGACAGTGGGATTGGTAGGCTGTGGAGCTATGGAGGATAAACAGTTCCAGTTGTAGACAGTGGGATTGGTAGGCTGTGGAACTATGGAGGATAAACAGTTCCAGTTGTAGACAGTGGGATTGGTAGGCTGTGGAGCTATGGAGGATAAACAGTTCCAGTTGTAGACAGTGGGATTGGTAGGCTGTGGAGCTATGGAGGATAAGCAAGTTTAAACAGGTGAGTTTAATTTACGGCGAAATGT
This sequence comes from Lamellibrachia satsuma, assembly GCA_033239005.1. NCBI lineage: Eukaryota > Metazoa > Annelida > Polychaeta > Sabellida > Siboglinidae > Lamellibrachia > Lamellibrachia satsuma. Next base: position 1,849,765 of record BSQZ01000059.1, read on the forward strand.
TGTTATATTTCCTACATATTTAACATGTGTTCTCTGACACAAATACCATTCCATATAAGATCAGGGTTGCTCCCACGGGCAATGCTTTCTTTTTGGTCAGCGCGCATGGATCTCTAGGAACCCCTTTTATGTTTTCTGTTCATAAACAAAGTGAACCGACGCCCATTCTCATAAACCAACCCACGCTATTGGTCAAATGTCAGAACTGATACTCTGGGACCTAAATATATACGCACATGCAAACGAGCACGAACACGAACACGCACACGCACGCACCCACACACACACACACTCACACACACACACACACACACACAGACACACACACACACACACACACACACACACACACACACACACACACACGTGCGTGCAGTATCATTTATTCAAACAGAACATACAGTTAATGCAGATAAATGCTCAGTGCACAGTCAAAGCTGAGGTCGATTTGGGACAGATAGATTTCATGAACCAGGATTTATTTTAGCTTCGCCTGTCCACTTTGAATGAATCACCATACATTGCAAAGCATGATGCTTTACATTACTCCCTCATCCAGTAGTGAAATGCGTCACTAATTGACAATAGGTAACTTCGCGTCAGAAGAAAAGTACACACAGTCACGTTGTGGTGTAAATAAAAACGTAAATAAAGCGCGTAAAATTATTTCGTAAATATATAGATTGAACTCAAAATCTAAACAGTTTTATTTGAAAAATATCACAATGCCACCACACAACTATGTGTTTAAAACATATACACACAGTACATGTTTAAAACACATACATACAGTAGATGTTGTCTAAAACACATACACACAGTAGATGTTTTCTAAAACACATACACACGATACATGTTGTCTAAAACGCATACACAGAGTATATGCTGTTTAAAACAAATCTACACAGTATATTTTGTATAAAACACATACGCACAGTACATGTTGTCTAAAAGAAATACACACATTACATGTTGTCTAAAACGCATGCTCACAGTACATGTTATCTAAACCACATACGCACAGTACGTGTTGTTTAAAACAAATACACACAGTACATGTTGTCCAAAACATATCTTGTCTAAAAGAAATACACATTTTATATGTTGTCTAAAAGAAATACACACATTATATATTGTCTAAAAGATATACACACAGTATATGTGGTATTAAACACATACACACAGTACATGTTGTCTAAACACATGCATACAATATATGTTGTTTAAAACAAATACACACAGTACATGTTGTCTAAAACACGTACACACAGTACATGTTGTCTAAATCAAATACACACAATATGTGTTGCCTAAAACACATATACACAATACATGTTGTATAAAAGAAATACACACAATATATGTTGTCTAAAAGAAATACACACAGTATATGTTGTTTAAAACACATACACACAGTACCTGTTGTCTAACACACACACACACACACACACACACACACACACACACACACACACACACACACACACACACACACACACACACACACACACACACACACACACACACACACACACACACACACACACACACACACACACACACACATACACACATTCACACACATACACACACACTCACACACACACGCACACACTCACACACACACACAAACACACACACACAGTATATGTTGTTTAAAACAAATACACCCAGTATATATTGTCTAAAACAAATACACACATTATATGTTGACTACAACAAATACTTATATAATACTTTGTTTAAAACACACCCACACCCACACACACACACCCACACTCATACGTTGTATAAAACACATACACAAATTATACTTATATCGTACATAACGACATATAAGCAAATCACTTTTAAACAATACAATGCAATGGCTATATATATACATATATGTATATATATATATATATATATATATATATATATATATATATATATATATATATATATATATATATATATAATATACATATATATATATATATATATATATATATATATATATATATATATATATATATATATATATATATACATACATACATACATACATATATATATATATATATATATATATATATATATATATATATATATAGATATATACATATACATATATATACATATATATATATATATATATATATATATATATATATATATACATACATACATATATATATATATATATATATATATATATATATATATATATATATATATATATATATATATATATATATATATATATATATATATATATATATATATACATATATATATATATATATATATATATATATATATATACATATATATATATATATAATACATATATATATATATATATATATATATATATATATATATATATATATATATATATATATATATATATTAATGACTCATTAGCGAAATATATCCATTATAAACAGTCAATTTGACATAACTGTACATTTTATTGACTCACGTTTATGCACAATTAGTTTTTTCACAGTCAAATAAGTATTCATAATGTGAACGATCAACATTATGTAAAGTATGGCTTTGGTTTACGCGATGTATTGTAAAGCACTGACATTGACAAGTTGTTGTGTCTGTGTTGTATGGCATAGCTAAGGTCAAGGTCGTTCGGGAAGTGTGTTCGTCAAAACACAAGGTTGTTGGACGAAATACATGCGCGAACTTCATATGTCTCCTTCAACAATGTATGCTATGTGCAAACAATATTTGGTCAACATTTGAGGGCCGAAAAATTACTAAAATTTATAATTCCTGTTGTGTAAATTGGTAGAATCCAGTGCTAGCACAATACATTGATAAAGGAGTGATTATGTCAATATGTATTCCCATTGTAGTAAAATGTGAATCGGTATCATTCCTTATCAACACAATCTCAAAATCTCACTGATCAAGTTGCATCGACGCAAGAGCGTTTATGCACATAGCGTGTTAGCAGATCACTTTTGCGAGAATAAACTATACCGGGCAGCTTTCTGACAAATTCATTGCCACCAGCTATGACACATACGCACCAAAAAACATCATCAAAATAACACCTATCATTTAGCTAATTGTTAATATCCAACATGAAAGCAGATTCGTCGTATTATCAATAGAACAAAAGCAACCCACCAGAAATATGCAATCAATAGTCGAGAACCGTAAATAAAAGTCAATTCATTGTTCAACGCTGAATATTCAATGTATTCAAATGTGGATCCACCGTTGTACACGCACCGTCTCACCCATCGGCTGCCAATGCAGAACCTGATACTTTACACTTGGCCCTTGTCAAAATGGTTGCGATACAAATTGATATCGCCGATTGCTCTCTTACGTGTGTGCCTGACGACACAGGGAGAGAGTGAGTAATGGACGACAAAGGGAGAGAGTGACTAATGGACGACAAAGGGAGAGAGTGAGTAATGGACGACAAAGGGAGAGAGTGAGTAATGGACGACAAAGGGAGAGAGTGAGTAATGGACGACATAGGGAGAGAGTGAGTAATGGACGACACAGGGAGAGAGTGACTAATGGACGACACAGTGAGAGAGTGAGTAATGGACGACACAGGGAGAGAGTGAGTAATTTACGACACAGGGAGAGAGTGAGTAATTTACGACACAGGGAGAGAGTGAGTAATTTACGACACAGGGAGAGAGTGAGTAATGTGTTCGCTAGCAAATACTTCTTGAAATAAGAAAACAGTTTAAAATGTATTAGTTGACTATGCGTGGTCACTTCTGGTAATAGTGATTTGTCTATCCACGTAGCTGCGTCTACATAAGTGGATCCTTTACACCGTCGCTGCGTTGTGTTATGTTCTCCAAGAGAACAAAAGCATGTACCATTAAATATACATAGCTGGCGTGGAACATCTATAGTGTAATAACGTACAATCGCTATATACACCAGAAACACCATTGAACTGTCGTAGTGTAGCAACATAACAATTGTGTTGAACAAGTGTAAGTCCTGACACAAGCAGCCCCCAACCCTCATTCTACTTCCATGTGAGGTATATTTCGCACAAACTTCGCGGCCGGAAGGGGGCACTGAGGATGATGAGGTAGACGTGTTGACACGGCATGGCGCTGCAGTCGCACTCGAAGACGCATTTTCCAGGCTCGGTGTCGCAGAACGACGGGTTGTTGTTATACGAGGTCAAGACTGACTGGTCACCCTCAGTGTACACCATCGTCGCCGGGAAGTCGAGACAGTCACCATCGTCCAGCACCGCGGTCAACGTCAGACGGTCGTGGACAGTCGGCAGTTGGAAGCGAAGGCGGAATGATGTGTCAGATTTAGGTGTTGTCACTTGTTGACAGGTGGCGTTGTTCAGGTCAGTGACATCAGACAAGTTGTAGTCGTTGCGATATCCAGTCATCTCAATCATGCTTCTTTCGAAATGATCTACAGAAAAGTGATTACAAGGAGTAACGTCAAGTGCTTGCTTGTGATCACACGCCTTCACCCACTCCTCAACACGTGGTGTGACATTTCAGATAAAGCATATATTTTCATTCAAACATGTATGCAACGTTGAACTGAATATATGAAAAAGAGGCAGGCTTCATGCGACTGCCGCTATTTATCAAGGGGGAGCTGTACACTTACTGATGCCCCTATTCACCCCAGCCACCAAGGGATGATATCCCCTTACTGGGGCTCCTATTAACCGCGGAGTAGTGGCAGTAGAAACCCCGGAATTCAGGGACAAAGACTAGAAGAACAATAACTGCAAGACCACTTAGCTGAATACTAAGCTTTTGAGACTTACAGTATACTTCCACTTCACACAGCGTCAGGAGTTCTATGTTGTTGGCGCTCCCGTTGATCTGGATGAAGAGGTACCGCCCCGTGGAGAAGTTTGTGCACGTTAAGATATTTCTGGATGGGAAGACACCGTCGTAGACGACACAAACGACGTGCGGCGATTTCTCCGGACCCGTCGTTGTAGTGGGAAGTGTGTTAGTCAAACCGACCGTGAAGTTGTGTAGACGACCAGCTGGAAGATTAAAGGCCCTCGTCAACTCGATTTTAATCTAATTTCTAATTAATTAACTCACGAATGTCACCATTGCTAAAATTTCGTAACTTTGTTCATGTGATCGGCCAGAGGTCGAAAGTGACGCCCATATGATCGGCCAGGGGTCGGAAGTGACGCCCATATGATCGGCCAGGGGTCGGAAGTGACGCCCATATGATCGGCCAGGGGTCGGAAGTGACGCCCATATGATGGGCCAGGGGTCGGAAGTGACGCCCACATGATCGGCCAGAGGTCGGAAGTGACGCCCATATGATCGGCCAGGGGTCGGAAGTGACGTCCATATGATCGGCATTGACATGTACAGTGTTTTACCATTTTGAAAAACACAAATGGTTGTTCCGTGCATTTTCTAAACGGTAAGGATAAGGATAAGGATAAATTTTATTTGTCCCAACAGCAAAAAACATAGATAAATTATATTGAGTGGCAATATAAATTATATAAATACATATGATACATGCACATATAGAACTGTACAATATATAATAGCAACTAATAAATCATCAATACAAGTAATACATTATGCACCAAAAAAAAAAAACATTTGCTGTGGGAAGGGAGACTCCTACTAAGACCAACAATGGTCGCTATCGTAGGAGCCACCCAAACTAACAATAACAATAAACATATGTTCCCTATACATATATTTCTACATTAAAAAAGAGCATGTTTGGTTTTTTGTCTGTGTCTTACATATAATCAATTTAAGTGTGTGATGGTGTGTTGTACTGGTGTGTTTTATGTGTTGTTTTCGCCTGTACGCGTGTAAGCCTGTGTGCAAGTATACAAATTGAAAAGTTTAATTGTGATTGCATGAAGTGTGTTATGCTCATTCATAATTTATTTAATTTAGTTGGCATATATAGCAATTTAGGAGAGTGCATGTGTCATTATATTGTTGTAGCATGTAATTTTTGGCATAACTTGAAAAGCCTTTCAAACTATGAGTCACTATCTTGTCTATAACTATATCAGGGATATTGTTTATAACATGTGGCAAGTTGTATTTAAGAATTTTTTTTGCAAATTCATGTTTAGTTCTGTAAGTATGTAGTTCAGTTGTTCTCCTAGTACTATAGTTGTGAATGTATGTATTTGGGGTTATTTGCCAGTTTAAAAAGTAGACAGGTAGATTTTGATGTCTATATTTGTAATAAAATTTAAGTTCTTGTAGTTTTAGTAAGACTTTTACTTTTAGTGTGTTGAGTTTTTTTTAAAAGTGGTTCTGTGTGTGAATTGTATTTGCTTAATGTTATAATTCGTACTGCTTTCTTTTGTATTTTCACTAATCTGTTTCTTTGATATCCCCATGTCGTAATACAGTAATTAATATGAGGTAATATTAATGCATTGTATAACATAATTTTTATTTCTAAAGGTAATACATGTTCTAATCTGTTTAGTATTCCTATAGTTTTGGAACACTTATTTGAGATTTTTTCTCTGTGTTTTTTCCAATTTAAGTTAGTATCTATAGTTAAGCCTAGGTAGTTAAATTCTTCCACTTTCTCAATATCTATATTATTTATTTTGAGAGATAATGTCAGTGTAGTTTTGTTTGGCATTTGGAAGGTCATATATTTATATTTACTTTTATTTAGTGATAGCTTATTTATATTAAGCCACTCAACTATTTTGAGGAGTTCTTCATTTATTACTGATTCTGTACTTTTATTTTGGACACTATCTCTGAAAGTTTCAATAGTGCTAAATAAAGTGGTATCATCAGCATATTTTATAAAGTTAAACATTTGGCTGGCTTGTGAGAAATCATTTATATATATATATATATATATATAGTAAATAATAGTGGTCCTAGGATGGACCCTTGTGGTACTCCAACTTTAATGAGTGAAGTTTCAGATGTGGTATCATCAAATTCGGTGTACTGTTTACGGTTGTTTAAATAGCTTTTAAATAAAAGAAGAGTTCTACCATCTAAGCCATAGTGTCTTAATTTATTTAGTAATATTGAATGGTCAATAGTATCAAATGCCTTGGAAAGGTCAAGAAAAATACTAATTGGTAAGTAATTTCTATCCATTTTAGTAATGATTCTATCTACTAATTCAAGTGATGCATATTCGGTTGAATGATTAGGTCTAAATCCGTACTGATTATCAAAAAATAGCTTAGAATCAATAAAATATGCAGATAACTGATTGTGGATGATTTTCTCTAAGACTTTAGAAATAGTTGGAAGGAGAGAAATAGGCCTATAAGTTTTGAATAATGTTGGGTCATCGTTCTTGACAATTGGAATTACTTTTGCAATTTTAAGTTTATCAGGAAATATACCTGTATTTATGACTTGGTTAATTACTAATGTTAAGGATTTAATGATTGCGGGTTCAATTATTTTCAGCAATTTTTAAGAAATGCCGTCGAATCCACTACTGTTTTTTGTAGGAAGATCATTTATTGTTTTCCTTACAGTTTCTTCATTAACATTCTTAAATTTTAGAACAGATTTAACTTGTGTATTTAAATAGTAGCCATAGTTTTTATTTCCTTTATATTGAATGCTTTCTGCAATAGTTTGACCAATGTTTGTAAAATAGTTATTGAATTTCTTTGCTATATCAGTTTTATCAGTAATACTAGTATCGTTTTCTTTAAAAATTGTCGAGGATGTTTTCTTTCCTTTATTTTTTGAAAGAATTTCATTGATGGTTTTCCAAGTATTTCTTATTTCATTTTTGAATCGGTTAAATCGTGATTCAAAATAATTTTTTTTAACTGCACGAATATTTCGAATTTTAATATGGAGTTGTACTTTTTGAGGATAGCGTTTGTGGTCTCATAATCTGGTGAATTAGGGTCAGACATTTTTAATTGTTTATAAAGTGTGTCCCGATATCTAATAGATTTTAACAGACCTTGAGTGATCCATGTCGAATTTTTATGTTTGTATTTATTAAATTTCATTATTTTAAATGGCATGTACTTATTTTTTGCGCGCATAATTTCTTCATGCATTATGTTATAATTTAGATTGGGGTCCTCATTTTGATGTTTATGTAGTTTGTTGTAACAATTATATGAATCTATTTCAATTTGAACTTTCTGCATGGCTTCTTCACTTTGTGTATTTATTTTTATAAATTTGGGAGGAAATTCTATTTTTGGAATATTGTCTAGAAATAAAAAATAAGGTTGATGGTCTGAAAATGTTTTTGTGAAGATCCCAGCAATGCTTTCTAATAAAGATTTATTTAGCTTACAAAAAAAGTTATCTATCAATGTTCCATTGGTTTTAGTGAAACGAGTTGGGAAAGTAATTTGAGGGTAGAGACTATGTGATATTAAAGTATCAAAAAAATCGCTGTAGATTATGTTCTCATTTATTTTAAGTAAATTTATGTTAAAATCCCCAGCTATAATGAGATTATTATTGCTATTTTCCAGAGATGATATAACTGATGAAAATTCATCAATGAATTTTGTAATATTTTCGTTGCATGTTCTTGGAGGTCTATATATATTTCCAATGGTCATTGTCTTTGATAAATTATTTCCAGTTACTTTAATCATTAGCCCTTCCCAGTGTTCGTACGTATTTAAATTCATTTTTACTTCAGATTTATATTTATTGTCCACATATATTAGTAACCCTCCTTTGTTGCTACACTTTTTCCCCTGTGTTATACAATCATATCCATCTAAAAAACATTGAGAGAAATCATCATTATCAGCTTTCCACGTCTCTTGTAAGCATATTACGCTAAATGTAAAATTGATACTACGTAAGTCCTCTACGAACATTTCAAGTTCATTAAACTTTGCATTTATAGACTGAATATTCGAGCTTAGAATACTAAAACTGTTAGTATTACTGTTTGCTAAAATGGTGAACTTATCAATGTCATAATATGAAGAGCATCGTATTACTTGAAGCTCATGATTTTCATCATTATTTTCATTTGTACTTAAAACATTACTTAGGTTGTTTTGATTTCCTCCTAAGTATGAGAGGAATGCTTCATCGGATGTTACTGTGCCTGTACCTTGAAATTGAGAAAATTTTTCAATAGGTATCGACATAATTTAGATAGATGAGTGACAAATTAATATTAAATATGTTGATATTACTAATATTGCTAGTACATGTATACAGTTCTGGTGATATAATAGTCTTCACTGGAGAGGATAGTATTGATGACGTAATGACATAGATGATATAATAGTCCTTATTGGATTAATTATTTTAGACATACACGTGTTGTTATTGAGCAACAATTCATCAATGGAAAAAACATAAGTAATAGCAATATAACATATTTTGTTCACTGATTAACCAAAATTGGGATTTACTTGAGTCAGGTTTGGTTATGGTATTAGACATTTAGATGTAGTATAACCTGTCGTCGTTGACACTGGCAATTTTCTGCTGGCAAGTTCACTTCAGTAGCTTCAGCCTGACAAAGTCACTTTCTTCAGTGATGATGTGGGTTTTGGCAGTTTCTGGCGAGCCGAGAGCCTTAACAAACACTTTGCAGTTCCGCACCCAGGTGAAAGCAATCTTGTTTTCTTTTTGTAGCTTGCGTGCGGTTTTTGCCAGCGTAGCGTTTTTCGTAGTTAAGTGTTCGTTAACGTATATTTTTGTGCCCTTGAGTCAACGGGCATTACGCATAACCGCTGTTTTACTTCGTCTACTGACGAAACGGACGAAGATGTCTCGCTGCTGGTTGTTGTCGTTGATACTGTCATTTGATCGTCGTCTTAGCGTGTGACACACGGAAATATCGTTCTTTGTTATGGGCACATCCATCTGTTTGTTGAACAATGCGAGGACATTTTCTTCAAGGGCATCGTTCTCTCCAGGTGTGTGTTGAAGGTGTGCATCAGGTGTTGTTCGAAGTCCTGATATTATGATATTTTCCATTCGGGAATATTGTTCTAAATTGTCTACACGGCTTTGAATGTCTCTTATTTTTTCATCCTTTTCTGCGTTTATTTTTTCGAGTTTTTTGACAAGTGAGAGTATCTCTGAGATTTCTCTCTTCGATTTCAGGATTTCATCCAACTTGTCACTGATGAAGTTTACCGATCGTTTCAGGTCATTGATCTCTTCGGACTGTTCAGGCATTGTTGGTTTGTCATTGGTACATCTACTTTTCGGCATTGTCGTTGGACCACACGTTGGACCACCTACGCAGGTTGTATTTGGGCAGTTCTATAAAGTTCTCGAATTACACACAGCAGTCGCAGGCCAATTGTGTCTAGGGCAGGCAGTGTGTAGTGCGTAGTGCGTCTTTGTTCAATTTACCAGGTCTTTACAATAGGTCTGTTAATTCAATTGTCAAGTTGTGTCTATTTTAGACGTCCGCATTCATATATTAAGTCCACTAACCACAACACTGTCACGGTCGAGTGAGCAAAGCTTCTGGTAGCCCACAGGCAAACAGGTTCAGCGATTCAAATTCTTACTTTTCCATCATACTTGCCCGAATTTCTGTGCCAAATGATTCGAGTATTGATGCACCAGGAGTTTATGTGAACATATGTACAGTTTCTGTCAACAAGCGATGGCAATAATCCGCAAAATTCACACTAAATAGGAGCACCATATTGACACACCCACATCAGTATGAAGGCCTGCATACAAAAAAAAAACAAAAGCGAGTACATCTCCTTACAGCAATAGTGGTCTAGCTTATATCTAGCTCTGCATGAGAGATATAGTAAATTTGCAAACAAGCACATTTTCAGGCTAGTGTGGGTGTTATATATAACATGGTTTTAGCTAAATAAGTTAAATCATGTGATGATATGGCGAAAGCAACGTCGCCTTCAATGTTTATTTTAAGGTGAATACTGTTCACATTCTGATTGTGTTATAGTGTGGAAACTTTGAACGTATCTTCTAAAACAATTTCATTGTTTGCCTGACAAATTGTATTGTATGATATACAATACAATGTATGTATTTTTATTATATATCTACTTTCATTATGATTTCCTTTATTTCGATTATATACAAAGTCCTAACATTTTCCAATAGATGCACATATTTGGTCTATCGTTTATTGGCACAACCCCTTGGTTCCGATTTTCTTTGGTCTACCTTATATTGAAACATCCCCTTGGTTCCAATGATCGTTGTTCTACCCTTTGTTGACAAACCCCTTGGTTCCGATGTTCGTTGTTTTGACGTATGTAGACACATATCCTTCGTTCAAATGTTTGTTGACCCATCGTTGTGATGGCACATACCGATTATTTGGCCCGAACAAATAGGCTTAAGCGTACGTGTTGTGATGACACATACCAATTATTTGGTCCGAACAAAACACTTCCACGTAGTAAGTCTTTTATTATACGAACATCACACGATGTTAAATAATTAACCATAATAATTCGCACTTTGGATATACATAGAAACAACTTACTGCTGCTTTGGATCCTGTTTGCAACATGCACGTGGGAGACAGGCTTCACAGTTCCCAAATCGACGGCCCACCACGGTATGCCAGCGGCTCTGCGGTTGTCGGCTGTGGCCGTGCACGAACGAGCACTGAAGTTGCCATCGGAGTTGCCATCGACAGCAAGTCCTGCTGTGTAACTTCGCCAGTCAGAGATCTGGTAGGCAGGTCTGTTCAGGGCGATGTTGGGTGTAGCTATAACACAGCAAACATGAATGCAGTTTCAGAAGGTCAAATATCTGCGGACAAATGATCCGTGGGGCTACCGAGGGTGCACACAGCAAGCCAAATCGACAGTTGCTGTGGTAGTAACTAATTATTTCTATACTATAAGATAGTTTGTGGCGGTGTGGGTTTTCTAGGCGTGTCTACGAACCCATGGAGATGGTTCTTACATTACAAAAATCGAAAAAAATCGATATTCACGGGGGATGAGGATATACATACGAAAGAATTTATGTATATTACATAACTCAGTATAACACTAGAATACTTGCATAGCGTTGCGAAAACAAATTCGTAATTACGTTAGCAGCATAATGATTCAGCAGGCTTAAAGTCCATCGCAGATACCTTTATATTTGTTGTGACTGCAAGGAGTTATAGGTTCGTGTAATGGTTGGGAATTTAGTAATATTACACTAAGTTGTTTAGACTTACAGTATACTTCCACTTCACACAGAGTCAGGAGTTCATTGTTGTTGACGTGCCCGTTGATCTGGATGAACAGGTACCGCCCCCTGGCGTAGTTTGTGCACGTTAAGGTGTTCCTAGATGGGAAGACACCGTCGTAGACGACACAGACGACATGCGGCGATTTCTCCGGACCCGTCGTTGTGTTGGGAAGTACGTTTGTCAAGCCGACCGTGAAGTCGTGTAGACGATGAGCTGAAGGAAGAATTGCAATAATAAATTATAATAAGAAAGCGCGCATCAGTGCAAGGATCCCTAAAGTGCTGTTTTTAATATTGCAGTTGAAGTTTGGCAATGGTAGTGCAGAGGATAGGATATCGTTTTTACATCGTGTATTTCCAAGACTGTGAATAGGACAGGAGAAATACTATCCAAAGAACCTCATCGCAACAGTATTGCGTCGTTTTACCGTGAAGTCATGTAGACTTCTAGCTGGAAGATTAATAGACCCGTTGAGAACAATAGTTGTCTAACTTATATAGTTGTTCCGTGCATCTTATAAATAGTACATATTCTTATAACAATAATGATCTAACCCATATATATATAGTTCTTTCTAACTTACTCTATGTTTCTAGCACCCTAGTTGGTGCATAAACACACTCAATAACTTCCTCCATTTTGTGCGATCTAGCTGCATTCTCTGCAGTCTTCTAAGACTTCAATCCGAGATGTTTTCACTCTTCTTGCAGGGTCCTTTTCCATGTTGATGTTGGTCTTCCCCTCATCAGTTTATTTAAGGAGCCCAGGTTAGTCACTCTTCTTGCACGGTCCTTTTCCATGTTGATGTTGGTCTTCCCCTCATCAGTTTATTTAAGGAGCCCAGGTTAGTCACTCTTCTTGCACGGTCCTTTTCCATGTTGATGTTGGTCTTCCCCTCATCAGTTTATTTAAGGAGCCCAGGTTAGTCACTCTTCTTGCACGGTCCTTTTCCATGTTGATGTTGGTCTTCCCCTCATCAGTTTATTTAAGGAGCCCAGGTTAGTCACTCTTCTTGCACGGTCCTTTTCCATGTTGATGTTGGTCTTCCCCTCATCAGTTTATTTAAGGAGCCCAGGTTAGTCACTCTTTCTTGCACGGTCCTTTTCTATGTTGATGTTGGTCTTCCCCTCATCAGTTTATTTAAGGAGCCCAGGTTAGTCACTCTTCTTGCACGGTCCTTTTCCATGTTGATGTTGGTCTTCCCCTCATCAGTTTATTTAAGGAGCCCAGGTTAGCTATGTGTTGTGTTGTTACTTCCATCTCTTCTAAGTGTAGGATCAATCCATATCCATCGTCTAATCTTGATTTATTATGTGATTAGTGACATACACTTGCAGTGGAATTGGTCATGGTATCTTTGACATTTTTCATAGGCATGTTGTTTGAAAAATGTAAAATTTCTACTCGTCTGCTCGTGTCGTTAGCCACATTTCAATTCCATAAATTTGCAATGCTTTCAGTTTTGTGTTGGTGCTATTCTTGGTGGGTTTCCATACTTGTTTGAGTGTTATGAGTGCACATCTTCTAAAAGATACCATTCTCCTGATGTCCTCCTGTGTTACTAATTGTTTACGTAACACCGTTCCTGAGTGTGTGACAGCATCGACTTCTTTTAAATGATTTTCCTGTAACCCGACTAGATTTTTTTATCAACCGGAGAAATGACTGGAATCACCAACTGTTATATAACGTTCTGTGTAAACCACTGGAGTTATATTCTTGAATATAATTACACATGGTTACGTTTTGTTATCTCTTTGAGATGCACAGCCACAAAACCATGCCTTTTGCTCAACGTTTATACTTTTGATGAATTGTTGCCTTGCGAAATAATTTGTATTACTAGTTTTATCTGTGGTATGTCTTTTTTAAACTTATCCGTGTTACAATTAGCTCCGGTCTCCATACACAGAAACAACTTACTGTAATCAATGATCCTGTTTGCAAGGTGAACTTGGAACACAGGCTGCACTGTTCCAAAATCGACGGCCCACCAGGGTCTGCCAGCGGCGTTGCGGTCGTCGTCTGTGGCCGTGCACGAACCAGCACTGTAGACGCCATTGGCGTTGCCATCGACAGCCAATCCAGCTCGATTAATGGTGTTCCGGTCAGAGCTCTGGTAGGCCGGCCTGTTCAGGACGACGTTGACTGTAGCTACAACACATAAACGTTGAATGCAGTTTCAGAAGGTCAAACATCTGCGGACAAATGATCCGGGGGGCTACCGAGGGTGCACACAGCAACACACAACATCGACAGTTGTTGTGGTACTAATTAATTATTTCTATACTTTCAAACAGTTTGTAGCTGTTTAAGTTTGCTATACAACAACGAAATTCCCCCGGGGTGGGGATACACTTACAAAAGAAATCATGTGGACGTTTACGTAACTCGTATAACTGAACAATACTGTAGAGGCAAAAACCCATGCAGTGGTTGTCTTCACTGTGGTTATTTATGTTCGTGCGTGCATGCGTGCATACGTGTGTGCACGTACAAAATAGGTGTGTTCCGCCGCAGACTCCAGCAGACTGGGTTCTGAAGACAACTATGCCTTTCCGTTGCGCCGCTACATGACAGCACTGGTGACTAGGCTCGCCCCGCCCGCTTTGCCTCCCCCTGTCCCCGACCTGTTTGCCTCCCCCTGTCAGCGCCACGTTTGCCTCCCCTGTCCCCGCCCCGTTTGCCTCCCCCTGTTCCCGCCCCGTTTGCCTCCCCCTCTCCACGCCCTGTTTGCCTCCCCCTGTCCCCGCCCCGTTTGCCTCCCCCTCTCCCCGCCCCTTTTGCCTCCCCCAGTCCCCACCCCGTTTGCCTCCCCCTGTCCCCGCCCCGTTTGCCTCCCCCTCTCCCCACCCTGTTTGCCTCCCCCTGTCCCCGCCCCGTTTGTCCCCGCCCCCTTTGCCTCCCCCTGCCCCGCCCCCTTTGCCTCCCCCTGTCCCCGCCCGTTTTGCCTCCCCCTGTCCCCGCCCTGTTTGCCTCCCCCGTCCCCGCCCCTTTGCCTCCCCCTGTCCCCCCCCCGATTGCCCCCCCCGTCCCCGCCCCTTTGCCTCCCCCTGTCCCCGCCCTGTTTGCCTCCCATTGTCCCC
>BSQZ01000059.1:1870000-1902500 GCA_033239005.1 Lamellibrachia satsuma
CAGAATGGTAGCGTACATTGTGTCAGCTTGGCGACCAACAAACCAGTAACAGCGATGACTGCCTGAAGTTGGCTATCACATCACATCAATCTAGCATGGAAAGTCATCATATATTAAATGATGTATCACAACGTGTCTATCGATATGCCGTACTCACATCCTCGCGAACCAGTAATAATGCTACTACCCTTGAAGTACGTATCATCTACACATCGTACGGAAGTACGTGTCATCTACATATCGTACGGAAGTACGTGTCATCTCCTTGTCTCAAGGAAATTCCTACCACTAGCCATTTCCCGTTCGACCAACGAAGGGCAACAAAAGTTAAGTTCCCGTGTACGAGCCACGTATATTCCAGCGAAAAATATTATTTGTTAATACAACTGAAAAATACGTGTTTCAGCAAGGTGATATGCCATAGGTATTGATGTAGTCAGAAGCCCCTGGCGTCGAGGACTGGAACTTTGGTTATCATTACCGTTTGATGTGCTATCAATTCTAGAGTGACATCTCTGTTTCACACAGTCGTTCCCTCTGTTCATTGTTGTCGCATAGCAATTTCTTTCCATTCGTCGTGATTTGCATATATGCATATTAATGTCCATTAATGCTCAGTATTACGAAAAACCTGCCGTCGCATGCGGCCCGATTGCAGTTTGATCAATAAATAAACCGTACTTCGCTGCTGCGCATAGCGGTGACGCCGCTTGCAATATAATTGATCCTATTTAAAGTAACGTAGCTTGGTAATATAACAGGTCCTATTTAGAAGTGATGTCACTTTCAATAAAACTGGTCCTATTTTAATGTGATGTAATTTGAAAACAGAAATCATCCTATTCAATGTGACGTCGCTTCAAATATAACTTGTCTTATTTTGAAGTGACATCTTTTGTAATAGAACTGGTCCTATTTTTATGCGACGTCACTTGCGATAGGAAACGGCATGGAACTTAACTAATCATGTAACAATCGCCTCTTGAAAACGCCGCTTTAGTATATTGTTCTTGCTCGTTGTTCCCTTTATAACTGATGGGAAATTGACACGATGGTTTCGGTTTCCGCTGCCTACCGCTGTTCTTCAAGAGTTTAATAGGTATATCGAATAAAACCACATTGGTATATACCGTAGTCATTCCATGTTCAACAAGTCAACGAAATATCGGTAGTAACCCGGATGGAATATTCCGGTAAGTGGCGTACAAAATGTTGCAACACACACGCACAACACTGTCCTTATTTAGGAAGGGAAAACACGCTGTATTACATGTTCATTTTCGGCAATACAAGCTGTGTCGCCTGTAGCAAATACATATTCACGTAGCTACATACCATTCGAGCTGCAGATCAGTATCGTCGGTAAGAACGCGCGGATCGTTTGAAGCTGCATTTTTGTTTTTCAAATCTTCTGGATATCGGCTGTTGGACTCGTTGACGTTTGACAATGAAAGGAACGTGTGGTGTGCGCGACATCCAACAACACACTGTCTCCATGACCGTGTCACAACAAGCCATAGACGCACCGCGTGCATTCACTAGCGCAAGATTTTCAATACTGAATAATAGATAGGGCAACACTCGAGGCATTCCTAGATCAGTTTGTTGTGTTGAAGGATATGGTTCGACAATACTCGGGCACCGACCGACTGATGGCAATGATCGATCACTGCCTCCTGGTAAAGGTGCCTTATCGACGGGGGAAGATCATACTTTTTGCCATTTGTGCGATTGGATTTAACAAATAACATGAAATGTGAGCGAAATATCAGTACAGTTTCAGTATGCAGATTCCGTATACAATTATAAGTTCAACACGAAAAAATAATCGAGGAGTATGGAATTCGAACCTACGCGGGAATACCCCAATACATTAGCAGTTCATCGCCTTAACCATTCGGCCACCTCGTCAGTTATAGTTTAAATGCGTGTAACAATGCAACTATCGATACATCGCAATAGTTGATGTGACGATGCAATATTATCAATAGTAAAATCATCTATAGATATTTATCGTCGATAGTACACTGTGAACTATCGATTGTAGCGTTGTGAACAATTCAACAGCACTACTTTTGTCACTGTGTCACATCATCGTCACAGTGTCATATCAACAATCGTCGATTAAAGCAGCGTCATAATGGATTCAGCATTTTAAGTCAGCTACCTGCAACGCTACAAGATACCGCTACCTGTCAACTACGACTTGGGCCTGTTTTCCTGGCTGTTCGCTATTCCGTGATGCTACATCAATACTTTCGCGATAGTCAATAGTTAAACTGTAGTGTACATACGTACACACTCGCGCACGCGTGTAAAGAAACAAACATTCACATTAATTTTATCATTGTCTTGAGTTATTAAATAGGCATTTTTATTCAGAATGGTAGCGTACATTGAGTCAGTTTGGCGACCAACAAAGCAGTAACAGCGATGGCTGCCTGAAGCTGGCTATCACATCACATCAATCTAGCATGGAAAGTCATCATATTGACGTTTCAATTATTTATCACGATGAGTCTATCGACGTGCCGTACATACATTCTCTCGAGCCAGTAATAATGCTACTACCATTGAAGTACGTATCATCTACACATTGTACGGATGTACGTATCATCTACACATTGTACGGAAGTATGTATCATTTACACATTATACGGAAGTACGTATCATCTACACGTTTAAAGGAAATTCCTACCACTGGCCATTTCCCGTTCGACCAGCGAAGGCCAGTTAAACTTAAGTTCCCGTGTACGAGCCACGTGTATTCCAGCGAACAATATTATTTGTTAGCACAACTGAAAAATCAGCGTTTCAACAAGTCGATATGCCAAAGGTATTGATGTAGTCAGAAGCCCCTGGCGGCAAGGATGCGTAAACACATTCGGGCGTACACTGAAACTTTGGTAATCATTGCCCTTTGATGTGCTGTCAATTCTACAATGACAGCTCTGTTTCACACAATCGTTCCCTCTGTTCATTCGGCGCATAGCAATTTCTTTCCATTCGTCGTGATTTTGTTCACTAATGAGTTATCACATCTACGACAATTAGTTGAGAACAATATCATTGCAAGCGTTGTGATAACATCTTCATCACTAGAACTGTATCAATGCAGTTATGGCGAACATTATCAATATCACCTTTACGGTTGTTCCTTGTTTAAAATGTCATAGCTAACCTTGTATGTAAACTCCGATTGATGTTTTTAGTCAGAAGTCGACACCGCTACTTAACTTGGAATCCACAACCATTGCGGACGTGTGTCGGGTTTAAAACTGGTGGCACTTTTAACAAGTACCAAATCAGTTCCATGCGAATATTCGGTATGTGCTATAGTATATTATACCGACAAACTCCCAACTGAAATACATTGATATCGCAGTGGTTTAAACTGAAAGATATGCTGTGATATTCACAGGCATGTACCCATTTAGCTCTCAGCATTTTTTTATGTGGTGTAACAGGTGACAAAACATTTAATTGATGTGACACCAGTAGTTAGTAAGTTGATCTGAATCCTTAAGGAAGGTACCATATTTCGACGGCTACTACAAATAGATTTTTGGGAAAACGCGGATGATATGTCCGGTGTGAGAGTATAGGGAAAGAGGTGTAATATCGCTAGCAGGACATCAGCCCCCCTTGTCGGCTGTAGGATTAGACGAGGAACACCATAAGCTCACCTAGCGACGAAAGGACTGGTCAAGGAGTGGTCAAGGAGTCTTTTAATAGGGGTCAAAGGTCATCCGACGTAAGGGAGGAGTGGCGGCGGCGGCGGCGGCGGCGGCGGCGGCGGCGGCGGCGGCGGCGGCGGCGGCGGCGGCGGCGGCGACGGCGGCGAACACCATTCATTAACAGGGATCAAAGGGCCTGACGAGGAAACAAGAAAGGAACAAAACACGGCAATGTACGAGTGCACACGTATTTTATTGCAAGAACTTTCCACTATTTTTTACTGCCATTAAAACTAATTTTAAAAAGCTATGGGCTGGTGGTCGTCGTACAGACAGCGAGTGAGAGGAGGCGGTTTTTTAACAGTAAACGTTTTTATGACTAGGCCACGGGTTCATACCAGACCGCTTATCGGATTGACACAGCGACCTGCAGCAAGCAAGCGGTGTAGTTTTTACCTGTACGCTATTTATTCATCATATCTTTATTAGTATAAAAACAGTAAATTACTGATACTATTGCTAATTTTACTTAATGACATTGTCTCCAGCCTGCCTTGCTGTTTTTCACCGCCTCAACATACAGTTCTCTCCTTTTGACACTGTCGCCAGCCTGTCTTGCTGTTTCTCACCGCCTCAACATACAGTTATCTCCTTTTGACACTGTCGCCAGCCTGTCTTGCTGTTTCTCACCGCCTCAACATACAGTTCTCTCCTTTTGACACTGTCGCCAGCCTGTCTTGCTGTTTCTCACCGCCTCAACATACAGTTCTCTCCTTTTGACACTGTCGCCAGCCTGTCTTTCTGTTTCTCACCGCCTCAACATACAGTTCTGTACTTTTAACACTGTCGCCAGCCTGTCTTTCTGTTTCTCACCGCCTCAACATACAGTTCTGTCCTTTTAACACTGTCGCCAGCCTGTCTTTCTGTTTCTCACCGCCTCAACATACAGTTCTGTCCTTTTGACACTGTCGCCAGCCTGTCTTTCTGTTTCTCACCGCCTCAACATACAGTTCTGTCCTTTTAACACTGTCGCCAGCCTGTCTTTCTGTTTCTCACCGCCTCAACATACAGTTCTGTCCTTTTGACACTGTCGCCAGCCTGTCTTGCTGTTTCTCACCGCCTCAACATACATATTTGTACTTAATATATATAATGAATAACAAATGACCTAAAAATTAGTCTTGTTGGACCCCGGTGTTAATAGGTAAGATATTTAAATGTATGTCATCAATCTTTTTTAAATTGTTCACGGTCTGTTAAATAATTTTAAAGCTGGTGTTTCCATAACGCAATGTTTCAAAATAGTCCCTACATATCCAGTAAACGGTTACAATATATAGTTACTGCACTCACAGCACGCAGTTACAATACATGATCACTATACTTTCAGCACACAGATCGAATACGTTGCATATTCACTGCACCCCAACTAAATATCGAGGGTTATGGTTTCGTTTAAGGTTAGGGTTATGATTAGTTAGGGGTTAGGGTTAGGATGTCATTGTATAATAATACACAGAGGCTAGGAAGCGCACAGGGAGCAAGCGAGCGGTAATACACCCTTTCCGGGTAATACAATTTTGATCTCGCGCGCTCCCCCTACGCAGGCAGGCTGGAGACTGTGTCCTAAAATAATTAATTATATGTTGAAACGTTGAGAAATAGCAAGGCAGGCTATAGACAGTGTTACAAACATAGAAATGTATGCTGAGACCGTGAGAAACAGTAAGCCAGGCTGGAGGCAGTGTCATAAAGTATACACATGTATACTAATGCGCTGAGAAACAGCAAGGCAGGCTGGAGAAAGAGCAAGGCGTGTTACATGCAGTGTCAAAAAGTAGAGAAATGTATGCTGAGTTGGCGAGGCAGGCTGGAGACGATGTCATAAAAAAAATAAATATATGCTGAGACGGTGAGATACAGCAAGGCAGGCTGAAGACAGTGTCATAATATAAATAAATGTATGCTGAGACAGTGAAAAACAGCAAGGCATGCTGGAGACAATGTCATAAAGTATAGAAATGTATTCTGAGATGGGGGAAATTGGAAGGCAGTATCGTAAATTATACAAATGTATGCTTAGGCAGAGTCATAAAGTATAGAAATGTATACGGAGACTAGAGTAGTGTCTAAAAATTCACTGTATGCTTAGATAGTGAGAAATAGAAAGTCAAGCTGTCATAAATTACAGAAACGTATGCTTAGACGGAGAGAAACAAAATGGCAAATAAATATATGCAGACATGGTTAGAAACAGCAAAGCAGGATGGAGACAGTGCCATAAAAAAAGTTCTTTCGTCGCCACGGAGCGCTGATGATGTGACTCTTCTAATCCTACAGACGACAGGGGGCGCTGATGTGAGCGATATTACACCTCTTTCCCTATATTCTCACACCGCACATATCATCCGGGTTTTCTCCAGAATATATTTTTAGTCGTCATCGAAACATGGTCCCCTTCCTTAAGGATTCAGATCATCTTACCAACTACCGACGCTATTTTCGAAGCAAGAAATATAAAACCAATCACGCACGATTTCGCTAAATGGCGCCCTGTGTATTCCCTAGGTGGCGTCTGTTGTCCGAATACATATCACACGGCCATTCCGTTGTTATTTTGTTGATGAATGTAATGCAGACAACGCATGCTTCTATGAAAGTTTTTTGTCTACGTGAAACACACGTCATGATCTATATTCACTCTGGTGAAACAGCGGTACAGCTGGGGCAACCTGCAGGATCGCGGTTCAAACCGTCGTCGCGCTGAAACGTGGATCAACTTTAATACGTTACACGTAACGTGTTACACGAAACGTGTTACACGTAACGTAACGTGGTACACGTAACGTGGTACACGCGCCGGTCTTTTTGTTTCGCCTCAAGAACACTGTCGTGGGGTAGAATTTACCCAGGTGATCATTTGAGCATAGCCAACGGGGCGACGGTGTAGTTTTTGTGCAGCGATACAGCAGTGATTGAGAAACTTTGGCCAAAATGTTCGTTTCCTGAGCAAATTGATATCGCCCGTACTAAATTCATCGCAGCAGTACTGTTTGATCACATTTGTCAGAGTTGATCGCATTCGTGGGTTTTGATCACGTCCGTGTATTTTAATCGCATAGTGTATCTTGGTCGTGTCCCCGTTCGTCACTGAGGAAATCATGCAAATCTTCATGTCATGCGTTGGTCATGTGATCGCATACTAGTCGTGTGTAACCAATCAGACGACGGTTTGAACGGAAGACTGCGATTTAAACGTGCCTGCCTTTGCTTCTCGCCATGTGGCAGTTGTCTCGCTTGGCCCGCGCCCTCTGTACGTAATCCTTGAGGTAGTCGACCGTGTGCAGGTAGCCTTGCTGTAAGTAAAATACGAGACGTATTGGTCAGAAACGATGTCATCTCTTCTGTTGTCATATATATGGTTAGGTTAGGCAGTCTCAAATCAGCAAACAATATTACATATTCAACAGTTTGCCGTATCATAACTGGACTGCCCGGACCTGATAATATCACTATTGGGGCTGTTTTTGTAGGAATTCTTGGCTTACGCACAACATTCATGACATTTTACTCTATTATTCGAGATAAATCAATTACAGTCTTCTATTTTCAGTGGCCCTTATCAATAACAACAAAGAGTACATTGAAAACAAGATGTATCTGCTGTGTTGCTCGAAGATAAATTTCGGTTCATGATAACTATGACGTCAGTGAACCATTTCCCGGGCTTTTCGCATTATGGGATGTCCCGCATTCCTCGAGTCTCGTATTCAATTATGAAGGAAAGTCGTTTAACTCACATGTTCTAATTAATATATTATGATTAGCTAAGAAACTATATGCAACTAGCTTTTAGTTATCGGATCCTCTGATATATGAGTAAAGGTCGTCACAGATCGGCACATTGTGTCATTTATACCTGTATGATAAACTCGCGGTCCCCCGGCTCGGTGACGTAATCGTTTATTCCTATATATCCGCAGTTGATGGCTACAGTGCGACGCAGATCCTCTGGCTGCAACATTAATGAGAAGCGTACCATTCGTGCCCAAGAAACGTACCATTCGTGCCCAAGAAATGTTTCAAGAAATGTGCGTCCTCAGAGGTGCCAAGCAATATAGTTATGTGAAAGTAGAGTTTACTGTTGCAGATTAAAAGGATATTGTGGGAGGGAAAATATTTGAAACAATGAGGGCTTCGTGTGTATGCTATGTTTTTTTAGAAAATGTAGAATTGTTTAAAAAGGACAATATTCGAAAAACAACGAGAAATGTTATAAATTGTATACAAAATACAAAAAAGACGGTGTCATTCCTCTGCGTCCGCCTTACGATAAGAAGAAATGTTACAATCAAGTAAAATGCACACAACACAGGTGCTGACTCACACCTGATTATTGCAACACATTTGTAGAATGCATTGCTCTTATTTTATCCCTGATATGGGGTCACTGCTCTGTTTGGCATTCCATAGTTATTTTGCAAATTATCAATCTGAGCACAGCGCTATCATGTTGCGCTCAACGACAACCTGATACCGACGGTATAAAATGCGTGCAAAGTGTATTATTGTAATTGATGATAGCAACATGTTTGGAGAGTGGTAATGCCAAGTCGGTATCAAACAAGTAATTGTTCTGTTGTCTTGGCAACTGTTCGACTCAGTATACCAATAATAACAGAGGAGATAATGGCAAACATGTTTGTAATAACATCCGCCATCTAATGTCGACCAGAACTATTCACAGAATACTAAAAAAACACTTTCAATATAGACAGTTTCACATCGTGTCGATTAATACAATTAGCTTTCAACTATATTAGATAATGTACTTAGCACAACTAGCAATCAATCTCCTCACCATAAGATATCTACATTTAAACCAATTTTCTACGGGTTGTATAACTGCTAGCAGCGTGAATTAATTTAAAAACAGGGTTGACACATATCTCGGGGGGGGGGCGGGTAACACGTAGATGAACATTGATGGAATCTCGATAAGCCAATGGCTTCCTTGTCCAATTGCCATCTGAGCCATTGGCTTGGATGGCAAATCTTGTTAAATATTGTCAAATGTTACGTTGTCCACCTAAGCCTTCCGCTGCGCCACTAAGATCGTCTCCAGCGTCGCCTGCATGAAGTCGGCGAAGTGACCGATACTGACGCTCTCTGTCGTCGTCGTCTCGTAGTGGATGTTCTGCTGCAGCGCGTCGTGTTTCTGTTGTCGGGCGTCAGACTTGATCTACAGTTGAAATGCACGGTAAGAATCGGTCTAAGTCATCTTCAGGCTTGATCAACAACAGTCAAAACAGACTGGCTTCAACACACTCTGACTAGATATTCAGTTAAGAAACAACCGTTCATTGTATACACTTCCTATACAGCAAAGTCTGATTTGACTTACACATAATTGCATTGATCTACGACGCAAACAGACTGTATCTGTAACCTGCACAAATCAAGTAGCTTCCATAGTTGTGTACAAAATGTCCGTTTAATATTTGGTGTAGGAAATAATCTAAAACAACACAAACCCAAAGAAAGCACACATTATTTTCTACAATGTTATCTATTGTCACCGATCGGAGATCGTGTCAGGTTGTGTATAATTAGCTTGATTACTTTAGTCACCTAGCGATTGCAATTTTGGCTAGAAAAAGTGGCTAGTGGCGCCGAATAGCGACCGATGGCTAAGCGAGACATCGAAAATGTATTTATACCCTGCTGATGCTAAATGTTGATATTTTGCAGATGCGTAATGGCAGAAACCTGAGCTTGTTTGCTACAGGAACACACAAAGAGTAACTGTTGTTAAAGGTCATTTAATAAATGCATCGTGATAATAAAATACATGTATCCATGAGAAATAGCTGGTACAAATATGTTCATCGAGAAAAATATATATGTGTAAATCGATGAGATATAGCTTAATCATCAATACAAACTAGCTCATCGAGAAAAGCAATTATTAAATGACATGTAAAAGTAGCAAAGGTGGGGAGATCATTTATCCCACAGTACATAATCATGATAACACGGTACGCAACACGAGAACATTGGCGGTAGAAAGGGGAGGATGGTGGGAGGAAAAACGTCCAATATGTTGCTTTGTATTTGTTTCAAACTGAATAACAGATCAACGAAACGTTATCATGTTTGATATCGTAGGAAAATTAGTTTTCTACTGATGTTGTTTATCATTGTTTTAGAACCTAATTATGTTGGAGTACGAATAATTTTAGATATAGTCGAGGTTGCTGTTTTGCGTTGATGACACCATAGGGCCAGGTATTTTGTTTTACTCTCTCACTTTTGACTAATAGATGGAGCTGAAGGAATGCTGGTTTCTGTTTTAAATTTGGTATCTACTGCTAAAACAATATCAAAGGCACTAATTAGCAGTCGCCTTGACTATTGCAATTCACTACTAAATAACATTGCTAAAAGAGACTTGGCTAAACTCCAACGAGTACACAATTGTCTGGCACGTGTGGTTCTCAGGGCGCCTCGGTTTTCACCGTCACTACCACTACTTAAACAGTTACACTGGCTTCCAGTTTCTTACCGAATTAATTTTAAGCTGTCCACTCTTGCATATCGTGCTCTATCTACACAACAACCATCCTACTTGGCTAGTCTCCTGCATCTTTCAAATATCCCTAGGCAGCTAAGATCATCAACTTCACAACAACTTATTGTACCTAAAACAAAACTTAACTTGGGTAAACGTGCTTTCTCTGTCGCTGCGCCTATGGTCTGGAATGAACTCCCTATCACTGCAGAAACTATTGCTATTTTCCGAACAAAACTCAAGACATATCAATTCCAAATTGCATTCCCAACATAAATGTTCGGTTGTCCCTCGTTCTGATACTGACTTTTGCGCGTCCCTGTTTACGATTATGCTTACTGATTCTGTTTTGTCGCGCCTCTGAGCTCAGGTTCCTGAGGATATAGGCGCCATAGAAGTCAATTATTATTATTATTAGTATCAGATGCATTTTAATGTATAACATCACAATGTGTGTATTATACGGATTCACATGGCAGATGTTTTGTTTAGGATATCATGTGATTTCATTGATTGATACTGGAGTGTTTTAGAACAAATATGGTATAACTATTCACGAGTTAACTTGTAAATTGTTTAGGCAACAAAGCCTATCTGTAGTCTACGGGCTCTTGTATGCACCAACATATTTGGTTAATCCGTTGTGCGACGAAGGCTACGTTTGGTGATAATGCAAGTATACAATAGTTACGGGCGTTGAAGCAGCAGAGGAACTCCAATCGCGGATGTTAGAGAATGCGTGGCAACGACGGCAGTCACTGAGCCATAGACGCTAACTTCCGCCACCGTCCACCTTCGTTAGCCGCTACAATCTTGCCGTTGACAGTCAGACTGCCAGCTGCCACTACAGACAGCACTCTCCGAGCACGCCGTACGCAAGACAGCACTTGCCGAGCACGCCGTACATAAGACGGCACTCTTCGAGCACGCCGTCCGCAAGACGGCATTCGTCGAGCACGGCATACGCAAGACAGCACTCGCCCAGCACGTCGTACGCAAGACGGCACTCGCCGAGCACGCCGTACGCAAGACGGCACTCGCCGAGCACGCCGTACGCAAGACAGCACTCGCCGAGCACGTCGTACTAAAGACGGCACTCGCCGAGCACGCCGTACGCAAGAGAGCACTCGCCGAGCACGCCGTACGCAAGACGTCACTCTCCGAGCACGCCGTATGCAAGACTGAGTGTGTATATGTATACGTGTTTGTTGCTAAGGTGGCCGACTACCTTGAAATAACAGGTATGACACTTTAAAAAGTAAACGTTGTTTGAAATCCATTAGTAGGCTAAAGCTCCGAGGGCAAAAAAGTTCGGGAGTTCCTTGCAATTTTTTTTATCTGACATAATAAGAGCTAGGTCACCAGCATATCACTGTACTCTGATCATAAACAGTCATAACACTCTAAATTTATTACAATCCAAATATAAAACTTGCAGGAATATTGTAATTTTATGTGTTCGCATTATATTATGCTTAATACGTCAAACGTATACAAATAGTAAAATTCATTATAATATATAATTGTTTAATTCACGAAAAACACACCTTAGCTCGATTTGTATACTATTTATTAAGAAATATTCCCGAGCAAATATTTGAAATATCTAATATAGTGACAGTTGCGTCAGCAGCAAAAGTAACCAAATTGTTATGAAAACCAATTTTTTACCACAACGAGTAATGACAAATGTTAATATATTATTTACCTCTACATATACAAAGAAACAAGTACTCAAGTCCAAGAATTTTGTTTATGTTTTGCTATATTCAAAGCAGTACCCTGACTAAATGTGTTTGTAAAATGCAATATTATGGTAAAACATTTATCAAATCCCAAATTTTACCCACAACGTTTCAGTTAAAGTTAGCAAAAATAATTACTTATTATTATTTATGCATATATAGAAAAAATATAATGAAGGGCCGGATATAAATTGAGGTTTTGCTGTCTTCAAAACAAACTCCTAACAAAATGTTCTGCAGATTCCACGACAAAAGTTATCCCGCTTATCCGCGAGAGGCGCCACAAATACAACGTTTAATTTATAATGATTTCGGTTCATTTCGATGCTTGCTGTTGCCATTATGGACATAGTTTCAATAAACAATATAATGTCGTTCAATAATAATGCGCAGTCCGATGCGCAGGTAAAACACCCCGCGTGACATTTCAATCTACAGAACTATCCAGATCTCGCAGTAGTAGAAACTGACAGTCACAACAACGTGTCACGTGCGCGACATCCAACGACACACTGTCTCCATGACAGAGTCACGACAAGCCATAGACTCACCACCAATACTCCTGAATTATAGACAACAAGCCCGCTAGAAACAATGCTATTGTATAGCTAACCTTTTACCCTTCCTATGCTGTATTTACATTTCGACGAAAACATACATAAAACCTGTTAGTTCGCCATGTGTGAGTTTGCTTTAGTGTGTATATTACCAAATGGTTTGCTCCTGCGTACCTCCTAAGTTTCGCATGTATTGGACTGAAATATTGTAAGGGTGCCCTGTGGCATATGGGGATGGATGGTTCGTACATGGTGGCATTGGACTTAGGTTACGTAATTCGGATCAATAAGTTCGTACGGACAATTGTTAGCAACGCCATGCGTGTTTTGTACGATTGTTCAGATTTACTTGATTAACGTCAAAGGTCAACATAAGTTTCTAGAATAAATTTATATCATATTATTGTCATTATAAAGACGTTTCGCATAAAAATATGCAAAATAAATTCGTCGAAGAAGGGAATCGAACCCACGAGGGGAGACCCAAATGGATTAGCAGTCCATCGCCACACGGCCACCTCGTCAAGTACACGTCAGAACAACACATACATATTTACATGCATACATGCATATATGCATGCATACATACATACATACATACATACATACATACATACATACAATTTGTCACAAAGTGGTTTGGGAGAATGACTCTGGGTTTATCTTCTTCCCCTTGTTCATTTCTTTAAATTAAAAGAATTTACAATCGTAAATAGGTACACAGTCTATTCTACGTTACAGTGTTGCCATCTATCTTACGGCAGGGCTTGATATTTGCACAATGCAAGGCGGCCACTAGGTGACTAAGGTATACCTACTTGAGTGAAATTGTACTATTATAATATTTTAAGCATTATTCCTTCGGTTATGATTGTCAAATTTAGTATGTGTAGAACCGGTTTGTCGTGATTGATACAATGCTATCATTGTGAATCACATATATTGAAGGTATAAGAATATTAATACATGAATTAGCCAGTTGTTGTTCAGCAAGCAAGCAAGGTTAGACATATGATCTCACACCTTTGACAGGTGCAGACAGCTGTGATTATTCGTTTTATTAATATAACACATTCAGTTGTGGGAGTTGAGTGATGCAATTAATAGCGTTGTTACTGTGTCAATGCAAAGATTCTGGTGATATTAAATGTATAAGAAATATGTATAATTGGAGGGTTTTGGGGGTATCTGAAGATTGTTAATCGGTTATGTAATGCGATTATTCTATATATAAAGTTTGGAATAGGGCCTAACCCCGAAGTTCTAGGAACATGATCGCAATCCTAGGGATGGTTTAAGCTGTGCTACTGGCTGTGCTATTGGCTAGTTAGACTTCCCGCACACTGTGGCCGCCGGAGTATTTAACGAATGTGCACGAATTTAGAAGCAGACTATTAATGTGTGCGGTGACAAAACGTATCTGAGACATGGGCTCAAGACAAATAATTTTTTTTCGCCCATATCTTGTAGGTGTAGCTTGATTGTAAAGTAACTCAATTCAACTTCGTGTACACGGGTTATGATTGCTACCACAAAAATTAAACACTCTTCGCAACATCTCCGAATCTTTGAACTAACGTATGGAAGTCAATATTCCTCTCCTTCGAGACGTCTTAATGACTTCACTTGAAGGAGCTTCTAGCGCGATAGGTATTCGTCGCCATTTAAACGTTGTCTGGGCCTGAACAACGCGTGGTTGAGTTCTCATTCGTTGCATTCTTGTTCAACGATGCCACGCGTGACATCTTCTCGATCGCTGCATACCTGTGATACCTCCATGTCCGCTGCCTTCTCGTTCGATTGATCAGCGTCACGTCTTCCCGTTCGCCTTCCTTCCGTGTGATTGACACGTGTGACGTCGACCCGTCAGCTCTCACCTCGTTCAACTGAACCGCGTAACGCCAACACGTTCGCCGCCATTCCGTGCGATTGATTCGTTTGTCACGTCCACATCTCGCTGCAATACTGCTTCGTATGAGAGCGACATTTTCGATGACACCACGTGCGACTGCTCCGTGTGACGCCGTTTCGTTTGTCAGCTCTTTCGTTGCTGCCACGTTTTGCGGAAAAGCCGACCCAATACGACAGAGAGGTTGGGCCCACATATTGAGGTACCAGAACGGAACACATCCCGGTATATCATCACCGTTATAGTATATCAGTGTATTCTTCTGTGGATTCACGGAACTGCGAATATTCGTTGATCTGTCAAATCGTGATACAAACTACAACCGCACGCACGCACGCACGCACGCACGCACGCACGCACGCATACACACAGAGAGAGAGAGAGAGGGAGAGAGAGAGAGAGAGAGGGAGAGAGAGAGATAGAGAGAGAGAGAGACAGAGAGAGAGAGAGAGAGAGAGAGAGAGAGAGAGAGAGAGAGAGAGAGAGAGAGAGAGAGAGAGAGAGAGAGAGAGAGAGAGAGAGAGAGAGAGAGAGAGATGGAGAAAGAGAGAGATTCTCAAGACTCGATGCCGATCTGAGCAGAATGAATACATCGTTTCCACGCATCCCTGAATCACACAGCTGGACGGCCCGACACACCTTGCACCAGAAGCAAGCATAGAAGACGTCAATTGGAAGTCGTCCATACTCCACGCGGCAGACATGATCAAGCCAACGCATACGTCGCTGGCTTTGGTCTATGAACTGATGGAAGTCTTATTCAGTGTTGTGTCAGCGTACATGTATACATACACACATACATGTAAGCATATATATATGCATGTATACATATATACATACATACATACATACATACATACATACATACATACATACATACATACATACACACACATACATACATGCATACATACATACATACACACGCACACGGACATTAGCTGCCTAAATTCAATAGCGATGGCGGCTTGTTAGAGAGCGGAGTTTGAAAATAAGGATATGGAGAAAAATATAACTATAAACTATATTATATCTACGATCCAATTAAAATAACCTAGAAAATACCAAGATAAGGGTGGACGCAGGGCTACTCATTTTCCAAGGAGCGCTCCATGTCCATTTTTCTCCGTCTCGTTCTGTCTCGCTCAATCTCCCTTCATCATCATCTCCGCCTCTCTTACTCCCTCTCTTCCCTTTCATTGTAATCGAAATTCATATATTATAAATTATATGTCTGCGTCAAACACTGCCATCTAATTGCAATTCCAATAACGTTGCTTTAGTCGTTATCATCATTGTTTGATGTCGTGGCGCAGTCGCCTTCTGAATAATTGAAAATAAAATGCGAGAATATAGGCCTTTGTCCCGTTGAGTGTTGCTTGTTGATTGTCGTTGGTTAGTTGTCATAATCTCTTAATTTCAGAACTAGTTTGTATGAAGACTTTGGTTCGTTAACATTCTTCATACCATTCTTCAACATCATACCATTATTTAAAAAGGGTTCGAGAAATAAGTCAGAGAATTACAGACCAGTGAGTTTAACGTCAACGATTTGTAAATTATTAGAAAGGTTAATTAAAGACCATATTGTGCACTTCCTCGTTAAGAATAAATTATTAAATTCATCTCAACATGGATTCCTTAAAGCGAGGTCATGCTTAACAAATGTGTTATGTTTTTTTGGAAGAAATCACTAAGTGGATAGACGTGGGATCGCCAGTAGATATTATCTACTTAGATTTTCAGAAAGCTTTTGACAAAGTGCCACATCAAAGATTACTACTTAAATTGAAAGACCATGGTATCGGAGATAGCATAACTGACTGGATAGAACAATGGCTGACTGACAGAAGACAACGAGTTGTAATAGATGGAGAAGCTTCACATTGGCAATCCGTTTTGAGTGGGGTACCTCAAGGATCAGTATTAGGACCTATATTATTCTTAATTTATATCAATGACTTGGACGACAGTATAACAAGTAACGTACTGAAATTTGCGGATGACACAAAACTGTTTAGAAAGGTTAATACTGATGGTGATAAACAACATTTACAAAACAATCTAGACAGATTAGTGAAATGGTCTGAGAAATGGCAGATGCTGTTCAATTTTGGGAAATGTAAATGCCTACATACAGGACATGGGAACTTGATTGTAAACTATAAAATGGGAGATACTGTTCTGGGTACTACTGTAAAAGAAAAGGACTTAGGAGTTACAATAAGCGCTGATATGAATGTTTCAGAGCAGTGTGGTATTGCAGCTTCAAAGGGTAATCAAATTCTTGGATTGATTAGAAGAAACATAACATACAAGGGAAAAAAGTTAATTATACCTCTTTATAAAGCAATAGTTAGACCTCATTTAGAATACTGTATACAAGCGTGGAGACCATATCGTAAGAAGGATATAGATACGCTTGAACGCATACAAAGGAGAGCAACTAAAATGATTCCAGAACTTAGAGACCTTAGTTATGAAGAACGCCTGAAAGAATGTGGTTTAACATCTCTAGAGACAAGGAAGTTAAGAGGAGATCAGATTGAAGTTTTTAAGATATTGAATGGGTATGAAAATATTGATAGAAATATGTTTTTCTCACTCAAGAAGGATAGATAGCAGAACAAGAGGACATGAGGTAAAATTAGTAAAGGATCAATGTAGATTGGACAACAGGAAGCACTCTTTCGCACAGAGGACAATAAATGAATGGAACAAATTATCTACAGACTGTGTAACTGCTAGCAGCGTGAATATGTTTAAAAACAACGTTGACACATATCTCAGGAGGGCGGGTTATAAGTTGGTGAACATTGTTGGACTCTCGATAAGCCAATGGCTTCCTTGTCCACTTATCATCTGGGCCTTTGGCTTGGAAGGCAAATCTTTTTAAATCTTGTTAAATTCTAACGTAACAGCGGACCTTTGCCGTTTTATCATCATAAACTTTGGTCGATCGGAGGATTAGTGAGTTGTTCCATTAAGAGTTGGTCGCTCAATCAGGATGGAAAGTCAGCAAGTTCAGTTGTTGTGTTGAAGGAAATCACGTGAAAGGAAGTGACATATTTGAACCCGTGCTCCTGATACCTCACAATTACTGTGTAGTCAACCAGGGGGGACACTACATTGATTTGTAGTTATGGAATTATCCACCAGGGGCACCGGACACGGAGTCATATGATCGGAAGTGGCGTAATTAGATATATACTCCTCACGCGTGTACATATATATATATATATATATATATATATATATATATATATATATATATATATATATATATATATATATATATATTTCAATGCAGATCATGATACTCCGCATTCCTCCCTCATCCAGTAATAACATTCTACTATTTTACTCGTATTCCGATTAAAAGTATTTTTTTTATTGAACATGCTGAGCATCAATTTGGAAACTTGAAGCGAGTACCATAGTGTAACATGTATAAACCTATTTGTTTTGATATAACTCCCATAAAACATACAAAAATGCACCCTTCATAGAAGAAGCAAACGTGCAAACTCTTGCAAATACGTTAAAATATGTCAATAACTGGCAACATGTAATTTCTCGTCAAATCTTGCATACATTAACAGTGTGACGTGAATAAAATAAACGTGAATAAAACACGTAAAAACATTCTTAAATATCTAAATTGTACTAAAAATCGGTATTCGAAAAATATTGCAATACAACTCAAATATGTCCTTAAAACACATACAAGCATTGTTAAATACGTACATGCATCACGCCAGATGAATATATATATATATATATATATATATATATATATATATATATATATATATATATATATATATATATATATATATATATATATATATATATATATATATATATATATATATAAATATATATATATATATAAATATAAATATATATATAGATATATATATATATATATATATATATATATATATATATACATATATATATATATATATATATATATATATATATATATATATATATATATATATATTTATATATATATATATATATATATATATATATATATATATATATATATATATATATATATAACCACACTAATTCGTGTGTATAATACACATCTATCACACACACACACTCATATATATATATATATATATATATATATATATATATATATATATATAGCCACACTAATTTGTGTATGTAAAACACATCTAACACATAATCAAGTAATCAAGCAATCGAGATAGTTTGGTGTTAATTCTCTCTAAGCATTAAAAGTAGAACGTTTGACTAAACCGAATATGTCGGAGAGAATGCTGCCATGAAAGTATTTTCTTATATATGTCATATCAATTATACAGATCCCTTTTGGTTGAGTCCGTCGATCGGCCACCCCGCATCTAACAACATAACCTCAGCATGGACGATGAATATATTTTAAATTATGGCTTTGGTTTACGCCAATTATTGTACAGCACTGACAGTGACAAAATGTTGTGTCAGTGTTGTACAGCACCTCGAAGGTTAAGTTTGTTCTGGAAGTGTGTTCGTCACAAAACACAGTTGTTGGAAAAAATACCTGCACGGACTTAAATACAAATAACTTGACCGTTGTGCAATATATCTGCTACGGGCAACCAATCTTTGGTCAACATTTGAGGGCCGTTTTGCTATTGTCCAAATCGTCCAGAGCTAGCTCAATGCGTTTACAACGGATTGGTAATATAACTGTGTATTCCCATTGTAATAAACGTGTGAATGTATAACATACTTAGTGGTGTAAATGATACAATGTTAACTCATAGGCGTCCACAAATGATCATATCTACGTCACAAGAATGCAAAATCTCAACATCTCACTTATGCGGTCGTCGCAAAAGTGTTCCTGCACACAGCCTGTTACAACGTGACTATTGCACGAAGAAACTTCACCCGGCATCACCAAGTGACACATAACGTTGAGCTCAATGCTAATATCCAACATGAAAACACATCAAGATGCGCCGTGTCACCAAGACAAAACGTCAACCCCCCCAGACATATGGAAAGAACCGTAAGTAAAAGTCAATTCATTATTCAACGCTGAATGTTCAACATAGTCAAATGTGGCTCCACCGTTGTACACGCACCGTCTCACCCATCGGCTGCCAATGCAGAACATGATACTTTACAATATGACCTTTAAAAAATGGTTGCAGATAGAAAAGGATATTGCCGATTGCTCCTTTACTTGTGTGCCTGGCGATATTCTTAGTTTTTTTCTATTCTCCGAGATCTGCCTCTTTTTTGTGTTATTAAAGATACAAAGCATGCATCCATAACGCAATAATCTACCGATGCTATTTTTATCAGACACCCCATTTAACATTCGTATTGTATTGTCAAGGTCATTATACAAGCAGCCCCAGGCACTCATTTTACTTCCATGTGAGGTATATTTCGCACAAGCTTCGCGGCCGGAAGGGGGCGCTGAGGATGATGAGATAGACCTGTTGACACGGCATGGCGCTGCAGTCGCACTCGAAGACGCATTTTCCAGGCTCGGTGTCGCAGAACGACGGGTTGTTGTTATACGGGGTCAATACTGAACGGTCACCCTCAGTGTACACCATCGTCGCCGGGAAGTCGAGACAGTCACCATCGTCCAGCACCGCGGTCAACGTCAGGCGGTCGTGGACAGTCGGCAGTTGGAAGCGAAGGCGGAATGATGTGTCGGATTTAGGTGTTGTCACTTGTTGACAGGTGGCGTTGTTCAGGTCAATGACATCAGACAAGTTGTAGTCGTTGCGATATCCAGTCATCTCAATCATGCTTGTTTCGAAATGATCTACAGAACAGTGATTACAAGGAGTAACTTCAAGTGCTTGCTTGTGATCGTACGTCTTCACCCA
This sequence comes from Lamellibrachia satsuma, assembly GCA_033239005.1. NCBI lineage: Eukaryota > Metazoa > Annelida > Polychaeta > Sabellida > Siboglinidae > Lamellibrachia > Lamellibrachia satsuma. The sequence continues at coordinate 1,890,336 of BSQZ01000059.1, forward strand.
CTCCCTCAACAAATAGTATATAAGTATTGTCATTCAAATTACAATAATTATCTACGCCGAAACATATATATGTACATAGTACATGTACGTAGAGTTGAACTGAATGTATGAAAAAGAGACAGACCTCAGGCGATTGGCGTAAGCCATGAATTATGAATTCGCTATTAATTATGAATTCGCCGGATGCGGATAAACCGTCTTGTTAATTTGCTGATGACAATTCATGTTCATGACGTGTTCTTTATACAGTTACAAATAATAACAAAATGGGCATCTTAATAAGTTTAAACCGACGTGACATAGCTACCAAGTCACCATAGTCACCACTGCCCAGCTATGATATCCACAATTGCATAACTGTGCATTGATAATAAGTTTCAGACAGTTGGTGGTGCCATTTCAGCGTTTTCTCTTTTCGAAACGTGGTGACATATCTTCCAAGCAGACACAATCAAACAGCGGGAAATCTCCCCCAATTCCAAGGCATGACGTTTTTGAAAACGTTTTTAAAAAAATTCATAGGTGGCGCCACCTACCGAATGTTTTTACCGGAATTACGCACGACCTATGTTTTTACATCCGGCCCGTCCGTGAACACTTAAATAAAGATATTTTTAGTTTGTAGGCGTGGTATAATTTATTTTCAAATATAGCTCATTAAATCATAGTGTACAAAAGTATGTAAATAAACTTAATCAAGCCAAACAGTCGCAAAATCAAATATGATCAAAGCGGGAGATTGCAACGTTGTTGGACAACTGTGTCAAGAGACTTGAAAGCTAAACAATTATAGAAACTTACAATACACTTCTACTTCACACAGGGTGAGGACAGAGTCGTGTCCAGCCAAATGTATGAACAAGTAGCGCCCTCTGGTTGTGTTGGTGCATGTCAATGCCTGTCTGGTCGCAGGAAACGCGCCTTCGTACACCAGACAGACTTGGTGCGGCGACTTTTCAGGACCTGTCGTCGTCGTGGGCAGTGTGTTGGTCAAACCGACCGTGAAGTCGTGCAAGCGTTTAGCTGAAAGAGAAATCAAATTAATGTTTGTATTATGTTGTTGCGGAAGTGTTGCTAAACTATCATGTTTCTTAATAGTTTGATTTATCAATCAATCAACCAGTCAACCAAGCAATCATTCAACTTATAAAACAATGACCGTTCAACCAATCAACCAACCAAACAATCAATCATTCACGGTGTGCTGTGCGCAGTGCGCAGTAGTCAACTATTAATCACGTAGAATAGTTCAACTGCGCAGTCTTATCCAATTTTACATATGGCACTGATCGTGTTGCACCACAATACACGTGGGTACCTAATGGTGTTACAATACACGTGGGTACCCAATGTTGTTACAATACAATAAAGTACACTTACGGTCATAGTCTACCCTATTTGAGATTTGTATCTGACGAACGGTCTGAGCAATGCCGAAGTCGACGACCCACCAGTGAGACGTGCTATGGTCCGTGTGCGAGCAGCCATGCACTTTGTGGTTACCGTTCACTTTGCCGTCCACCGCCAACTCTGCGCGGAATTGCTCCGATGTCGTGTCCTGGTAGGCGAGTTTGTTCAAGGCGACATTCACTGTCGCTGTGCCACAACAAATGCACAACGTCAAACTCCTCGACAATGGCGACACCAAGCATGTCACGATATTCATATTAATATGACTATAAATAAAACATGGACAGTGGGAGTGGTATGTTGCCTGGCAACGCGATTGCTGTTTACGATTTGCTACATCATTGCAACTATGCACTTGACTGCGTAACTTAGTTTTAAACGAAAATTAACAATATTTTGTTCCTATGAATAATTTTCAACGCAAACACTATCCACAAATGTTTGCAATTGAAACTGGGAGATTTATTGAGACAAATTAGGAGTTTACCAATATAAATAAGGATGTGCAGAATCTGCCCATCCAATGTAAGTGGGGAACTCGTCAGTGACTGACATTACATTCACTATGTGGCGCCACTGATAGAGAGTTTCGCACAACGCAGCAAACCGGCTGCGTAATAAATCCCATTCAACAAACGTCGATTAATGGAGTACTAAATATGTCAACAGGGGCGCTGTCCACTTACTGGTGCTCCTATTCACCCCTGTCACCAGGGGGCGATGGCCACTTACTGGTTCCCCTCTCGTCCCTGTCCCATATGATAAGTTGTTGGTGGCATTGTGTTCATTGACTATCCTCATCCTCTCCCGATGTCCCGATGAGTGTCTATCCTTTTTTATAAGGAAATGTTCAACTATATGCATTGCATATTCTTTTGTTGAGTGTCACTAGAATTTAATTGAGCTATCTAGGTCACAGTTCCCGGAACATTATTTTCGCTAAGTGGATATTAGTTGTTCTTCTTAGGGTTATATTTCTGTTCTGTTCTGTTTCTGTTCTATACTGCCGATAACCTATAACCTATAACCTATAACATATAACCTATAACCTATAACCTACAGCCTATAACATATAGCCTATAGCCAATTGCGATGGTGGAAAAAACAACAAGAGAAAGTGGTAAATAACTGGGTGAGAAGAATTGTTGGAGTGAATAGTGTAGACACTTGAAGAAAGTAGAAGCCGAGGGAGGAGGTTGCCGTGAAAGGGAACTTCAGGAGGAAGCTGGTGACGAATCGACTAAAGTGGACTGGACACGTTGAAGGAATGGAAGGGGAACGGGTAACGAAGAGAGCAGATACTCTCAGAGTCGATGGTAGATGGAGTAGAGAAAGACCGCGATTGAAATGGGAGTAGAGGCGGGTAGAGAAGACGGCAGTGACAGGTGATCATTGATGGAAGGAGAGAAACAAAAGGATCGAGAACAAGTATCAATGTCAGACTCACATCGGACTTCAGAGAAATACAGGCGTCCAGCATTAACTGCAAGAACATTTATCTGAACACATTAATATCACGCTAAGCTGTAGACACTTACAGTATACTTCCACTTCACACAGAGTCAGGAGTTCGTTGTTGTTGACGTGCCCGTTGATCTGGATGAACAGGTACCGCCCCCTGGCGTAGTTTATGCACGTTAAGGTGTCCCTAGGGGGGAAGACACCGTCGTAGATGACACAAACGACGTGCGGCGATTTCTCCGGACCCGTCGTTGTAGTGGGAAGTACGTTTGTCAAGCCGACCGTGAAGTCGTGTAGACGACGAGCTGAAGGAGGAATTGCAATAAAACATTATAAGAAGAAAGCGCGTATCGACAGAGTGATAACTAACGTGCTATTTTGGTGAAACTGAGAACATTGCAGTTGGTGTTTGACAATGGTAATGCGGAGAATAGCATACCATTGTCATATCGTGTATTTCCAACACTATGAAGAGTAAAGGAGCAATTCTATTCAATGAATTTTAAAGCAATTTCGTATTATAATGCTCTATCAGTATTGGCTAATTATGTCGTCACTGACACGGTGACACTAATGGTTTTCTAAATGTTCAGCATACAATGGTCCTTTTGTAAATATAAAGCTATTGTGTTCTTGTATGCATTATTATTCCGTAGCTTGAATGCATACTTCTAGCTGGAATATTAATAGAACTGTTGAGAACAATAGTGGTCTAATTTATAAATTAAATATCATGCAATAGTTGTTCCATGAATCTTGTAAATGATACATCTTCTGACAGCAATAGTGATATAACCCGTAATAGCGATATAACCCGTAATAGTGATATAACCCGTGCGTGGTTTATACTTACTTTGCTTATGTTCATCGCACTGTAGTTGGTGCATAAAGCCACCAGTCACTTATTCCAAACGACACAAACCCTTGGTTGAATAGTTCATTGGTCCACCAGTTATTGCTATTTGATCGATTTGATTTTGATATTTAAACCGTTCTTTAGTCAGTTGTTTTTTTTTTACACATTCCCATGGTTGCAATGTTAATCGATTCACCATTTGTTGGCACAACCCCTTTATTATAAAGTCCATTAGTTGATCGTTTATTGACACATTCCCTTGGTTCTAACGTTCGTTGGTGCAACGTCTTTTGACACAACCCATTGGTTTCAATATAGCTCTACCCCTTACTTCGAACACGGTTGAAAAATATGACATTTTATAGAAACACGACTCTGAAGTTCCGTTACAGTACTAGTAACACAGCGACAGATCGTGTTGTTTTACAAATATTTTTTTTTATTTACGTTTGTTCTGATTGTGAAAATTATTCGGCCAGAATAAAGCAATTCCACATGGAATAATAGTTTGTTTTAAGTGCATCACACAACTGAATGTTCAGAACTTAACAATATAATCTGCAGTTTTCATAACGGTGCTAGTTGAAAAATACAGCACATATCATAATTGTGGTTCGATGTTTTAGCAATCAGCATTACGAAATTAATTACTTTGAGCTGTGTTGATGCTTTTCCTGTAAGGCTTAATCGGGCCTATATAAATGCTTATATAAAATTAATACGCAAATCCCCCATTGGATCAACCTGCAAACATTGCAGTGAAAAAAAATCATGTTAATTTCAAAACCCTGATTAATCGCCGTGATATTTACAATGGATGACCCTTTCCAAACACTGCACCTCCCGGGTGACTTTTTTCACATGACACTACTACTTTACAATTTGTCCGGGAGAAATGTCGCAACTTGCCATAGCACCACATCACTCACTTGTGATTATATAAGATTTACCGGTTTTTCTTAAACATTGTATCGTTTTTTACCTTTTCAACGGATCTACGTGATATCACAAATGACTTGCTTAAAGGTAAACAGAATTCATGATTTTAGGCCTACGCGCATATAAGAGTTATTAAACATAACCATTTGCAACTACAATTAAGAATATCACACCATTGATTTACTAGGAAAACATTGTTTATCACACAACATCTTTATTTCAATGGCTGCGCCATACTTTTAGATAACCCTGAATCACGAGCGTGGTATTCTGGCAATATTCGCTCGCCAAATCAAATTATATTTGCATACACCTATTATATTACTTGTCGATAGGGTATGGCCATAATATTTCCATCCAAACTCAACTAATACAACACACTTTGGCACCGAAATGATAATCGATTTTAAAATTTAATGGCTCAGCCTTGGAATGTTCGCCTGACAGGCGCGTGTCCCGATTCCCGTCTAATGCATCTTTTTTGCTGTACTTATAAAGCCACATTTAGACAGACATTTTAAAATTAAAATATTTATAATGCCACTAGCGCCATACTATTAGATAACCCTACGTCACGAGTGCCATAATCCGGTAATATTCGCTCGCCTAATGAAAATATATGTGCATGCACATATCCTTATATTTGCTAATATGATATGGTTAAGGTGTTTATGTCCAAAATCAAATCATGTACCATAGTTTGGCATTTGTTTACTAAAATAATCCTCGTTTTGTCAAAACATGACTTTGTCAGCGATGGTTCTGTGTATGCCGGCCTCACTTAACACGTCACATGTAGTCTAGATTATCCCGACTTCATGGAATTGAGCTTGCGTGTATCACTCGGCCTGGATGTCTGCCATCAGTCTACCAGAACATGACCGGAATTTCGAACTGTTATAAAACATTCTGAGTAAACCACGGACGTTATTTTCTTTATTTTAATTGCACTTGGCTATTTTTAACCATGACTTTTGTTTCGCTTAAATACTATCGATGAACGTACAGTTACTTTGCGCGAAACATTGCATTAATAGTTGTGTCTGTAATATGTCTATTACAACTTATCCGTGTAACAACTAACTGAAGGTTCTCCTACGTAGAAACAACTTACTACAATCAATGATCCTGTTTGCAATGTGAACTTGAAACACAGGTTGCACAGTTCCAAAATCGACGGCCCACCACGGGCTGCCAGCGGCGTTGCGGTCGTCGTCTGTGGCCGTGCACGAACCAGCACTGAAGTTGCCATTGGCGTTGCCATCGACAGCCAGTCCTGCTGTGTGAATTCGCCAGTCAGAGCTCTGGTAGGCCGTTCTGTTCAGGGCAATGTTGAGTGAACCTACAACACATTAAATTTGCATGCAGTTTCAGAAGGCCACACACTCGAGATTCAGGGATGCTTGGAAACCATATATCAAATCTGCTCAGATGAGCTTCGATTCTTGATAATATCATGTAACAGACCAAAACAACAGATATATTGCGTGCGTGCGTGTGTGTTTGGGAGTGTGAGTGTGTGGGTGTGTGTGTGTGTGTGTGTGTGTGTGTGTGTGTGTGTGTGTGTGTGTGTGTGTGTGTGTGTGTGTGTGTGTGTGTGTGTGTGTGTGTGTGTGTGTGTGTGTGTGTGTGTGTGTGTGTATGTGTGTGTGTGTGTGTGTGTGTGTGTGTGTGTGTGTGTGCGTGGGTGGGTATGTGTGTGTGCATTTGTGTGTGTATGGGGGAGGGTGTGGGTGTGTGTGTGTGTGTGTACGTGTGTGTGTATGTGTGTGTATGTGTGAGCGCGTGCGTGTGCGTGTGCGTATGCGTGCGTGAGTGCGTGAGTGAGTGCGTGTGTGTGTGTTTGAGTGCGTGCATGCGTGCGTGTATGTGTGTGTGTATTTGTTTGTTGTGTACGTGTGCGTGTGGGTGTGCGTGTGCGTGTGCGTGTGCGCGTGCGCGTGCGCGTGCGCGTGCGAGTGTGCGTGTGTGTGTGTGGATGGGTGGGTATGTGTGTGTGTGCGTTTGTGTGTGTATGAGGAAGGTGTGGATGTACGTGTGTGTATGTACGTGTGTGTAAGTATGTGTGTGTGTGTGTGTGTGTGTGTGTGTGTGTGTGTGTGTGTGTGTGTGTGTGTGTGTGTGTGTGTGTGTGTGTGTGTGTGTGTGTGTGTGTGTGTGTGTGTGTGTGTGTGTGTGTGTGTGTGTGTGTGTGTGTGTGTGTGTGTGTGTGTGTGTGTGTGTGGGTGTGTGTGTGTGTGTGTGTGTGTGTGTGTGTGTGTGGTGTGTGTGTGTGTGGGTGTATGTGTTTGTGTGTGTATATTTGTGTGTGTTTATGTGTGTGTGTGTGTGTGTGTGTATGTGTGTGTGTGTGTGCGTGTGTGTGTGTTTGTGTGTGTGTGTTTGTGTGTGTGTGCGTGCGTGTGTGTGTGTGGGTGGTTCTTACATAAACAAATGGAAATCCCCGGAGGTAATTTGAAATTCGACTTTCATGGAAACGGCTCATCAATTTTCCCGCTGCTACCAATGAAAATTACGCAGCGACATCAGTTAAGTTTGAATGTTAAAGAAGCAAAGTCATCAGACAAGTCAGTCTTGAATCTACAATATCATGACAAGGCACGAGCATTTTCAAACACCATGCACTCGCTAAACACTCAATGGAATAGAGAATCATATTCTCGCCTTTGATTTTTATTTATTCAGAAGGCCCATCGCCACAGCTCGATACGCAACGGTGGCCTCTGAAGCTACGCTAATGTCATACAAACACTCAGTGGGACACAGTCCTATATTCTCGTATTTCATATTCAATTATTCAGATTATTCCTGGTCACAGCTCGATACTAAACGGTGATCACTGAAGCAACGCTAATAGAATCGCCACTAAATATCAATGTTTGAAGCAGGCCTGTAGATTAGACTGTAAGAATAATTGATGATAATGTATCGATCGACCAATGTCTATGTCTATGTGGATGATGCGATAAAAGTCCGCCACTATGTTAGAATGTTAACGAACCAAAGTCGTAAGACAAACCAGTCCTGACATTAAGATATGATAACTAGGCATGAACATTACCATGAACATGAACATGAACATGAACATGACTCACTCACATACTTCGTGTGACAGGCGCTGCGCTTGTCCAGTCGGCAACAGTTCGTATTGGAAGTAAACAATCTGTTGTTTGGTGTGTCACACTATGCTCGGACCGTTGTTGTTGTCCGCATACATTACACCGCTCGGAGATATCACCAGGAATGTTGGCTTTGACCACCTGTTGTACGCAATCGACACGCAACTTTACGTTTCGTTTTGTCCTCGTGGAAACTACCAGTTGAACGCAATAGAACATATATGCATTTGCCTCGAAGTAATACGGGAATAGGGGAATGGTCGCTAACAATCTACTGAAACTGAATCATCAGAAGACGGATGTTGTAGTGTTTGGCACCAAACACAAGCTGCCGCTAATAAATGACATTCGCATTACTATTTGTGAATCAACTGTGAGTTCATCATGACATGTTCGTAACCTTGGTGTTGTGTTTGACTCGTGGCTCTGTTTGATAAATCATCACAAGTGCCATTTGCCGAACAGCATACACGCACCTTCATAGCATAAGTCGTGTCAGGCGATATTTTACTAAACATGCGAACAAATCGCTGACGCACGTTTTCGTCATATCTTGATTCGACAACGGGAATGCGCTGCTAAATGGATTACATTCGAATAGATTAATAAACTCCAACGCATTCAAAACATGGCGGCCAGAATAATCACGTTCACATCGCGCCGCGATCACATAACACAAATTCTGAATGAATTGCACTGGCTACCTATCAATAATTGCACTGGCTACCTATCAAGAATTGCACTGGCTACCTATCAAGAATTGCACTGGCTACCTATCAAGAATTGGGCTGGCTACCTATCAAGAATTGGGCTGGCTACCTATGAAGCGTCGAATCGAATTCAAGATCCTTCTGCGTGTTTTTGATTGGTGCGTATGCGCCATGTGCGTGCGTGAGTGTGTGGCATGCGTGTGTGTGTGCGTGTGTGTGTGTGTGTGTGTGTGTGTGCGTGTGCGCCATGTGTGTGCGTGCGTGTGTGTGTGTGTGTGTGCGTGCGTGCGTTTGTGTGTGTATGTGTGTGTGTGTGTATGTATCTCTGTATGTGTGTGTGTGTGTTTGTGTGTGTGTGTGTGTGTGTTTGTGTGTGTGTGTGTGTGTGTGTGTGTGTGTGTGTGTGTGTGTGTGTGTGTGTGTGTGTGTGTGTGTGTGTGTGTGTGTGTGTGTGTGTGTGTGTGTGTGTGTGTGTGTGTGTGTGTGTGCTTGTGTGTGTGTGTGTGTGTGTGTGTGTGTGTGTGTGTGTGTGTGTGTGTGTGTGTGTGTGTGTGTGTGTGTGTGTGTGTGTGTGTGTGTGTGTGTGTGTGTGTGTGTGTGTGTGTGTGTGTGTGTGTGTGTGTGTGTGTGTGTGTGTGTGTGTGTGTGTGTGTGTGTGTGTGTGTGTGTGTGTGTGTGAACGAGAGAGAGGGTGTGGGTATGTGTGTGGATGTGGGTTTGTGTATGAGTGAGGGGGTGGGAGGGGGTGAGTGTCTTAGGCCTGCTTGTGGGCCATGGGGATTGTTCTTACATTAAAAAATGCAAATCCCCGGAGGGAATTTGAAATAAGTTACGTTTGACGTATATTACGAACTCTGAACAATAGTAATACAATACGGTAATTGTAATAAAAAACACGCATAACGTCATAGTCTGTATCGACGAACCAACTTGTAAATTAAAAACTATTAAATCAGGTGAGACCAATTAAATTCTTTATAATGAGAGTACGTATTAAAACGTGTGAGTTTGTGTTTGTGTGTTGGCTACAACCGACCACCTTGAAATAACAGTAATGACTCTTTAATATGTAAAGTTTGTTTGAAATTCATTACACCCTTCAGGCTCCAAAGGCAAATTTCGTGCAATGTTTTGAAATATCTGACATAATAACAGCAAATCAACGTACTCTTATTATAAACAGTCATTACACGAAATATTGTCATTTCATGTGTTCGCATTATATATGCTTAATATATATTAAGCTCGCTTAAAAATTGTAAACTTATTATATATATTTGACTAATTTACGGGGAAAAATTTAGCTCAATTTTAACAATATTCAATATCAAATATTCCCTTGCAAATATTTGAAATATCTAACATCGTAACAGTCACATCAGCAGCAAAAATAGCAAAATCTTTATCAAAACCAATATTTGACCACAATGAATAATGACAAATGTTCATTGATAATTTATCTCTATATATTTATACAAATAAACAAATATTCAAATCCGAAGCAAACATTTTGGTTTTGCTATTTTCATAGCACTACCCTGACCAAATGTTCTTGTAAAATGTCATATGATGGTAAAATATTGATCAAATCCCAATTTTGACCAACAACGAATAATGTCCTTTCAGTATAGTTGGCCAAAATATTAATTAATTATTTATCTATGCACACATGAAAACAATGTAATGAAACGCCGGATACAAATTGAGGTTTTGTTATTTTGAAAACAAACTCAGAACAAAATGTTCTATAAAGATTCCACAACAAAAGTTATCCCGCTTATCCGCGAGAGGCGCCACAAGTATATCCGGCAATAACGAAGCGTGGACACTTGATAATGCTTGTCAATAATTGTTGTACAATATCATATAACTTTACAATAGTTGAGCTAGTCTTTCAGATCCTCCAAATCATTTTGATTTGGAGATGGAACGAACATGTGAAGCCGTTTTTTTTTTTATTATAAAACCGTGTTATATAGTAAGGAATATTCATATTTTAATAACATTTGTTTGTTCTGGATTTGTTGATAATAATAGTCGCAAACTCGCTATTCAATCGACATGTGTCCGTTCAATATTCGACATGTGTCCGTTCAACAGTCGACATGTGTCCGTTCAACAGTTGATATGTGCCCTTTCAACAGTCGACATGTGTCCGTTCAACAATCGACATGTGTCCGTTCAACAGTCGACATGTGTCCGTTCAACAGTCGACATGTGTCCGTTCAACAGTCGACATGTGCCCGTTCAACAGTCGACATGTGTCCGTTCAACAGTCGACATGCATCAGTTCAACATTCGATATGTGTCCGTTCAACAGTCGACATGTGTCCGTTCAACTGTCAATATGTGCCCTTTCAACAGTCGACATGTGTCCTTTCAACAGTCGACATGTACCGTTCAAAATCGAAATGTGTCCGTTCAACAGTCGACATGTGTCCGTTCAATAGTCGACATGTGTCCGATCAACAGTCGACATGTGTCCGTTCAACAGTCGACATGTGCCGTTCAAAAGTCGACATGTGTCCGTTCAACAGTCGACATGTGTCCGTTCAACAGTCGATATGTGTCCTTTCAACAGTCGACATGTGACCGTTCAACAGTCGACATGTGTCCGTTCAAGAGTCGACATGTGTCCGTTCAACAGTCGATATGTGTCCGTTCAACGGTCGATATGTGACCTTTCAACAGTCGACATTTGTCCGTTCAACAGTCGACATGTGTCCGTTCAACAGTCGACATGTGTCCGTTCAACTGTCGGTCACATTTTCGGTCGGCCGACAGTCGTCAGTTGGGTAGTTGCCAACTATTTACCGGCAGAAAAGCAATTGGTTGTTAAAAGTCTTTATATGTATGGAAGGCTTAAAACCACCAAACACACACCTATTCTTCAGTAACATGATGGCGACTTCTTTTTCAGCAACAACTCAAATATAGTCGTTATGTGTATGTTCTCCACTAACAGTTGGCAACACTGTCGGACGATAGGTAGTTCCCAACTACATGTCGGGAGACAACCTATTGACGACTAAAGGTCGGTGTGCGCATGTGTATAATAAAACTCTGCACTCAGTTTGGAATGTTCAACGAATCTCAGCAGAACGTTACAGTATAAACGAGAACGTATTTAATATGGATTACGCAAATAATGTACGTAGTAAGTAATGTGACAAACCCCGCCAAGTTGTTTATTTTAACGTTGACGTTTGTATTTATCTTTGCTTATTTTATACAAATAAGAAAGCAGTATGCATATTAATGTCCATTAATGTTCAACAGGAAATAGTTTATTGTCAGTATTACGAAACACCTGCTGTCGATGCCGTCGCATGCGGCCCGATTGCGGTTTGATAGTCCTCAATAAACCGTACTTCGCTGCTGGTCATAGCGGTGACGTCGCTTGCAATATAATTGATCGTATTTAAAGTAACGTAGCTTGGCAATATAACAAGTCTTATGTTGAAGTGATGTCGTTTTCAATAGAAATGGTCCTATTTTTACGTAATGTAATTTGAAAACAGAAATCATCCTATTTAATGTGTCGTCGCTTCCATTATAACTAGTCCTATTTTGAAGTGATGTCGGTTGCAACACAACTGGTCCTATTTTTATGCGACGTCACTTGCGATAGGAAAGGGCATTGAGCTTATCTAATCATGTAACAATCACC
>BSQZ01000059.1:1905000-1927500 GCA_033239005.1 Lamellibrachia satsuma
AGTACGTATCATCTACACATTGTACGGAAGTACGTATCATCTACACATTGTACGGACGTACGTATCATCTACACATTGTACGGAAGTACGTGTCATCTATATATTGTACGAACGTACGTGTCATGTACACATTGTACGGACGTACGTATCATCTACGCGTTTAAAGGAAATTCCTACCACTGGCCATTTCCTGTTCGACCAGCGAAGGCCAATTCAACTTAAGTTGTACGAGCCACGTATCTTCCCGCGAACAATATTATTGATTAACACAACTGAAAAATCAGCATTTCAACAAGTCGATTTGCCAGATGTATTGATGTAGTCAGAAGCCCCTGGCGGCGAGGATGCGTAAACACATTCGGGCGTATACTGGAACTTTGGTAATCATTGCCCTTTGATGTGCTGTCAACTCTAGAATGATAGCTTTGTTTCACACAATCGTTCTCTCTGTCCATTCATCGATATTTTCGCATAGCATTTTCGTTCCCTTCATTGTGATTTTGTTCACTAACGCGTTATCACATCTACGACTATTAGTCGTCAACAATATCATTGTAAACGTTGTGATTACAATCTTCATCACCAGACCTGCATAACTGCAGTGATGGCGAACATTGTAAGCAATCACTTGTTGTTTAAAATTTCATAGCTAACCTAAGTACCTTGCTATGTAAAGTCCGATCGATATTTTGGTCAGAAGTCGACAACGCGACAATACTTGGAAGGCACAATCATTGCGGACGTGTGTCGGGTTTATAACTTGTGGCACTAGTAACAAGTACCAAATCAGTCCCATGCGAATATTCGATATGTGCCATAGTATATTATACAGACAAAAGCACACAACTGAACTCCATTGATATCGCAGTGGTCTTAACCGGAGGAAATGCAATGACATTCCCACGCATGTGCACGTTTAATTGCCAGCATTGTTTCATGTGATGTGACAGGTGACAAAACATTCATCTGATGTGACACTATTTTCGAAGCAGGAAATATAAAACCAGTGACGCAATATTTCGCTAGGTGGCGCCTGGTGTATTCGCTAGATGGAGCCTGATATCGTAGAATACCTATCACATGGCCATTTCGTTGTTATTCTCTTTATTTATGTAATGCAGACAACGCATGATGCATGCTTGTCTGAAAACTTTTTGTCTAGGTGAAACACACGGCATGATTTATATTCACTCTGGTGAAACAGCGGTACAAATGGAACAACCTGTAGGATCGCGGTTCAAACCGACGTCGCGCTGAAACGTGTGTCAATTTGAATATGTCTTTTTGTTTCTTAGCACGATCATTGTCGTGGGGTAGAATTTACCCAGGTGATCATTTGAGCATAGCCAACAGGGCGACGGTGTAGTTTTGTGCAGCGATAAAGCAGTGATTGGGAAACTTTGGCCAAAATGTTCGTTCCCTGAGCAAATTGATCTCGCCCGTATTAAATACATCGCAGCAATACTGTTTGATCACATTTGCCAGCGTTGATGGCACTCGCGGGTGTTGATCACGTCCATGTATTTTAATCGCATAGTGTCTCTTGGTCGTGTCCCCTTTCGTCATTGAGGAAATCATGCAAATTTTCATGTCATGTGACTGGTCATGTGATCGCATACTAGTCGTGTGTAACCAATCAGACGACGGTTTGAACATAAGACTGCGATTTAAATGTGCTTGTGCTGCCTTTGCTTCTCGCCATGTGGCAGCTGTCTCGCTTGGCCCGCGCCCTCTGTACGTAATCCTTGAGGTAGTCGACCGTGTGCAGGTAGCCTTGCTGTAAGTAAAATACGAGACGTATTGGTCAGAAACGATGTCATCTCTTCTGTTGTCATATATATGTTGATACAATGCAATGAAACTAACTTATATATCGCCTCTACGACAACCGGAGCTTAGCAGCGTGTCAAACCCAAAAGGTTAGGCAGTCTCATATCAGCTAACAATATTACATCTTCAACAGTTTGCCGTATCATAACTGGAATGCGCAGACCAGTCTTCTATTTTTAGTGGCCCGTATCAATAACAACAAAGAGTATAACATGTATATGCTATGTAGTATATGCTATGTTGTATCTGCTATGTTGCTCAAATATAAATTTCGGTTCATGATAACTATGACGTCAGTGAAACAATTCCCGGGCTTTTCGCATTATGGGATGGCCCGCATTACGCGAGTCACATATTCAAATACGAAGGAAAGTCGTTTAACCCACATGTTCTAATTAATTTATTATGATTAGATAAGAGACTATATGTAACTAGCTTTTAGTTAACGGATCCTCTGATAGTAAGTAAAGGTCGCCTCAGATCGGCACATTGTGTCATATATACCTGTATCAAAAACTCGCGGTCCCCCGGCTCGATGACGTAATCGTTGGTTCCTATATATCCGCAGTTGATGGCTACAGTGCGACGCAGATCCTCTGGCTGCAACATTAAAGAGAAACGTACCACTCGTGCCTAAGAAACGTACCACTCGTGCCTAAGAAACGTATCACTCATGCCCAATAAATGTTTAAAGAAACGTGCGTCCCCAGAGGCGCAAAGTAAAACACTTATGTGAAAGGAGATTTTCTTGCCGGAGATTAAATTGAGGAAAAAGGATATTGTGGAAGGGGAAATATTTGAAACAACGAGGGCCTCGTGTGTGAATTGTTTAAAAAATTACATTATTTGAAAAAGAAGGAGAAATATAATATAAAAAAGAACGTGTTATTCTAGCAAGAGATTGGCAGGAGATTGGTATCTCTGCATCCGCCGTACCATAAGAAGAAATGCTACAATAAAATAAAGTGCACTCAACACAAGTGCTGACTCACACCGGCTTATTGAAACACTATTGTATAATGCACTGGTGTTGTTTACCCTTATTGTGGGACCACTGGTTGGCGTTCCACTCGTGCCTAAGAAACGTACCACACGTGCCCAAGAAACGTACCACTCGTGCCTAAGAAAGTTCCACTCGTGCCTAAGAAACGTACCACTCGTACCCAAGAAATGTTTCAAGAAATGTGCGTCCTCAGAGGTGTCAAGTAAAATACTTATGTGAAAGGAGATGTTCCTGTTACAGATTAAATAGAGGGAAAAAGATATTGTGGGAGGGAAAATAGTTGAAACAATGAGGGCTTCGTGTGTATGCTCTATGAAGCTAAGTTTTGTAGAAAATATAGAATTGTTTAAAAAGGATAATATTCGAAAAAGAACGAGAAATATTATGAGTTATTTACAAAAGGCAAAAAAAGAAGGTGTCGTTCCTCTGGGTCCGCCGTACGATAAGAAGAAACACAGGTGCTGACTCACACCTGATTATTGCAACACTATTGTAGAATGCATTGCTGTTATTTTATCCCTGACATGGGGCCACTGCTCTGTTTGGCATTCCATAGTTATTTTGCAAATGATCAATCTGAGTACAGCGCTATCATGTTAAGCTCAACGACAAACTGATACCGACGGTATAAAAAGCGTGCAAAATGTATAATTGTAATTGATGACAGCAACGTGTTTGGAGAGTGGTAATGCCAAGTCGGTCTCAAGCAACAACTAATTGTTGTGGTGTTTTGGCAACTGTTCGACTTAGTATACCGATAATAACAGAGGACTCAGTATACCGATAATAACAGACGACTCATTATACCGATAATAAAAGGCAAACATGTTTGTAATAACATCCGCTATCTATTTTCGACAATAACTATTTACAGAATACTAAAAAAAAACACTTTCTATATAGACAGTTTCAAATCGTATCGATTAATACAATTATCTTTCAACTATATTAGATAATATACTTAGCACAACTAGCAATCAATCTCCTCACCATAAGATATCTACATTTAACCCAAAACAAATCCTAACCCAGGTGGACAAGTCCAACCACGTGCCCGGATGCCCATGGGTACGAGCATGTTTCATCAGCGTGTCATATACCGGATGTCACATTTGGGTTAAATATAAAGAAAGAAAGACAGCAGAACTAAATGATATGAGGTAAAAGTAGTAAAGGATCAGTGTAGGTTGGATATCAGGAAGTACTCGTTCTCACAGAGAACAATAAATGAATGGAACACATTTTCTACGGATTGTATGACTGCTAGCAGCGTGAATTAATTTAAAAACAAGGTTGACACATATCTCAGGAGGGCGGGTTACACGTAGATGAACATTGATGGAATCTCGATAAGCCAATGGCTTCCTTGTCCACTTGCCATCTGAGCCTTTGGTTTGTATCTGTACCCTAGTAAAACAGCTTCCATAGTTGTGTACAAAATGTCCGTTTAATATTTGCTGTAGGAAATAATCTAAAGAAAACACAAAACCAAAGAAAACACAAATTATTGTCTACAATGTTATCTATTGTCACAGATCAGAGATCGTGTGAGTTTGTGTATAATTAGCTTGTTTACTTTTGTCACCTAGCGATTGCAATTTTGGCGAGACAGAGTGACTAGTGGCGCCGAATAACGACCGATGGCTAATCTAGACATCGAAAATGTAGTTGTTTCCAACTGATTAACATATCAACGAAACGTTATCATGTTTTGGTATCGTAGGAAAACTAGTTTTCTACTGATATTGTTTATCATTGTTTTAGAACCTAATTATGGTGGAGAACGAATCATTTTAGATACAGCCGAGGTTGCTGTTTTGTTTTGATGACACCATAGGGCCAGGTATTTTTTTATATTTTCACACCTTTGAATAATAGATGGAGCAAAATGAGTGCTGGTTTTCTGTTTTAAATCTGGTAGCAGATGCATTTTGATGTATACCATCGCAATGTGTGTATTATACGGATTCACAAGGCATACATTTTGTGTAGGATATCATGTGATTTCATTGATTGATACTGGGATGTTTTAGTACAAACATTGCATAACTATTCACAAATTACCTTGTAATTTAGGCAACAAAAGCTTTCTGTGGTCTACAGGCTCTTGTATGAACCAACGTGATTGGTTAATCCGTTTTGAGACGAAGGCTGCGATTGGTGACAGTGGAAGTATAAAATAGTTAAGGGCGTTGATGCAGCAGAGGAACTCCATTCTCGGACGTTAGAGGATGCATGGCAACGACGACAAAGAGTCACTGAGCCATAGACGCTAACTTCCGCCGCCGTCCACCCTCGTTAGCCGCTACCATCTTGCCGTTGACAGCCGGACTGCCAGCTGCCACTACCGACAGCACTCGCTGAGCACGCCGTACGCAAGACGGCACTCTCCGAGCACACCGTAAGTAAGACGGCTCTCTCCGAGCACGCCGTACGCAAGACGGCACTCTCCGAGCACACCGTAAGTAAGACAGCTCTCTCCGAGCACGCCGTACGCAAGACGGCACTCTCCGAGCACACCGTAAGTAAGATGGCACTCTCCGAGCACGCCGTATGCAAGACGGCACTGTCCGAGCACGCCGTACGCAAGACGGCACTAGCCGAGCACGCCATACGCAAGACGGCACTCTCCGAGCACGCCGTACGCAAGATGGCACTCTCCGAGCACGCCGTATGCAAGACGGCACTTGCCGAGCACGCTATACGCAAGACGGCACTCTCCGAGCACGCCGTACGCAAGACGGCACTTGCCAAGCACGCTGTACGAAAGACGGCACTCGCCGAGCACGCCGTACGCAACACGGCACTCGCCGAGCACGCCGTACGCAAGACGTCACTCTCCGTGCACGACGTATATCTGAGTGTGTGTATGTATACGTGTTTGTTGCTAAGGTGGCCGACTATCTTGAAATAACAGTATTGACACTTTCAAAAGTAAACGTTGTTTGAAATCCATTAGTACGCTAAAGCTCCAAAGGCAAAAAAAGTAGTTTTTTATCTGACATAATAATAGCTAGGTCACCAGCATACCACTGTACTCTGATCATAAACACCCATAATACGAAATTTATTACAATTCAAATATAAAACTTGCAGGAATATTGTAATTTTATGTGTTCGCATTATATAATGCTTAATACGTCAAACGCATTAAAATAGTAAAACTCACCACAATATACCATTGTTTAATTTACGAAAAACACACCTATGCTCGATTTTGACAATATTCATTATCAAATATTCCCGAGCAAATATTTGAAATATCTAACATAGTGACAGTTACATCAGCAGCAAAAATAGCCAAATTGTTATGAAAATAATTTTTGCAACAACATACAAATAAACAACTAGTCCCAGACAAAAATTCCTTTAAATATTTTGCTATATTCAAAGCACTACCCTGACCAAATTTTCTTGTAAAATGCCATATTATGGTAAACTATTTATCAAATCCCAAATCTTACCCACAACGAATAATGTCATTTTAGTAAAAGTTAACAAAAAAAAATATTTATTATTATTTCTGCGCACATAAAAAAATTAATGAAGTGCCGGATATAAATTGAGGTTTTACTGTCTTGAAAACAAAATCCGAACAAAATGTTCTGCAGATTCCACGAAAAACGTTATCCTGCTTATCGGCGAGAGGCGCCACAAGTACAACGTTTAAATTATAATGGTTTCGTTTCGATTCGGTGCTTGCTGTTGCCATTATGGACATAGTTTCAATGAACAATATAATGTCATAAAAATAATGCGCAGTCCGATGTCAGTCACAGCAACGTGTCATGTGCACGACACCCAACGACACGGTGTCTCCATGACAGTGTCATAACAAGCCTAAGACTCACTACGCGCACTCACTTGCACAACATCATCAATACTCCTGAATTATTGATTACAAGCCTGCTAGAAACAATGATATGGTATGGCTAACCCGTTACCATTGCTTTAGTGGTCATCGTGAATGCCTGTTGTCATTGACATGTCGCCCACTTAATATTTGAAAACGAAATACGAGCATATAGTCCTCTAGACCACTGAGTGTGATGCAATAGTATGACATTTGAAAATGTTCATTCTGTGTTCTATGCCTAATCTCTTAATTTCAGGATGAATTTGTCTGACAATTTTCGTTCGTAAACATTCTAACTAAATAACCGACATATATCGATTCATCATCATAATTATTGGTTGGTTGTAAATGGAGCATTCACGAGCCGACGACGATGACGACGATGATGATGATTACGATGATGATGATGATGACGATGATAGTGATGATAATGATGATGATGATGACGGCGATGACGATAATGAAAGACGTATATTAAAGTGTGTGTACATATTGCTCTTTGTAGTTGTCTTCCTTTTCATGCCTAGCTACGTTATTATATTATTCTGACGACCACTTCCCTTCCTGTGCTGTATTTACATTTCGACGAAAACATACATGAAACCTGTTAGTTCCAATATGTAAGTTTGTATTAGAGTGCATATTACCAAATGGTGTGCTCCTGCGTATCTCCTTCAGTTTTGCATATATTGGATTGAAATAGTGTAAGCTTGCCCTGTGGCATATGGGGATGGATGGTTCGGACATGGTGGCATTGGACTTAGGTTACGTAATTCGGAACAATAAGTTCGTACGGACAATTGTTAGTAACGCATTGCGTGTTTTCTACGATTGTTCAGATTTACTTGATTAACGTCAAAGGTCAACATAAGTTTCTACGTGTGGCACGTACGCTTCGTAAAACCGGCAATTGGACATGAAGTTGCCATTGCCATTGCAAAGCCATTGCCATTGATATTGCCCTACAAAAACATAGGACAAGCAGTCATAAACTATTGTAATGTCAGCCTTTTCTCCCGTGCTACGCCGGGCAACTCGGCTAGTGCTACATAACACGGGATCTTAACAACTTCTCACTGCACTATTAATTGCATTAGTGTTATGTATGTAGGAAATATAACAACATTTCACTGTAAAATAAAAACCCACCTGTTTAAAATGCTTATCCTCCATACTTCCCCAGCGAACCAATCCAACTGGAACAGCTTATCGGTTATGAACAGCTTAACCTCTTTTGTTTTGGTGCTCTGCCGAGCTTGGATAGTAGTTATAGTGTCGGAATGGAGGATCAAAAGAGTCGCACAGTAAAGAGGTGACCAGTAACTTCCGGTCACGTGACTTCTGGGTAGCCCCCAACGCCCCCTAGCGGTGACCTACATCCACCACGAGCGCCCCCTAGCGACTGGAGATAACCCTAACGGTCATAACCTTGTATGTGTGTGTGTGTGTGTGTGTGTGTGTGTGTGTGTGTGTGTGTGTGTGTGTGTGTGTGTGTGTGTGTGTGTGTGTGTGTGTGTGTGTGTGTGTGTTGACCTATGACCGGGTAGTGACCGTGACGAATCATACGTAGTAATTATAGGGTCATTAGTAATTAATAATAGGGTCGTTAATTATATCAACTATCAAAGGGGACTAATGGAGACGAGAAATCAACGCAACACGATAGGGTACGAGTGCACACGTATTTTATTGAGTATAATACAAGCAGCATGGCGATACATCAAGCGTGGTAGCGTGTAATATCACTACAACTACGATGAATATATATGAATCGACTTGCGTATGTTGACCATCGCGCCAGAGGTCGTGAGCTTAGGGGTGTTTCCACCGCGCCAGAGGCTCGAGGATGATGACGACGACGACGAGGCGACTTGCGGATGTTTACCATCACGCCAGAGGTCGCGAGCTTACGGGTGGTGCACCACCTCGCCAGAGGCTCGAACGATGATGATGTGGTGTACTGCTGCTACTATGAGCGATAATACAGTGTACCACAATATCGCAGCTGTTTTAAGCCAATCAAATACGCGGCAATAATTAACTACTGAATAGGTGCCGAATATATCATCAGTCTCTGTAAGATACACGATAGTAGGGTATACCCTTTTTCAATAGTCTCATCCAATCGAACACTTCAACATCGTTATTGACCAGATTAGTGTGGAACATGTTTATGAAACTCTTCATAGAAGAACCTTTACAACGAAACATTACATAAGCAACACAATATTGTCCGCAAACGTTAGACAGAGGACTCTGAAGCCTCTGGGTATTATGAGTCCATTCGGAACAGTGTTTGTTCAGGAAGGTGCGGAACGTTGCGTAACGAGGCGGCAGTCCGTACGAGCAGAAGTATTCGCCGCGTCCGTCGGCGTCCAGGTACAGCGCTATCCAATGTTCGCCTGGTTCGTCGCCGTTGTCGGTGTTGCACACGAAGGCTGCGGGCAGAGTGCCGTCTATCGTAGTGGGTAGTCCGTCTCTGGGTACGACGCCGCGAAATATAGTTCTGGTGCACGGGTCCACTGCCAGTAGTCTAGCGATCTGCAGGGTGTCCATTTTAGTAGTCGTAGATGACGTTGCGATTCTTGTCGATTTCCAGCACGGACTCGAGCTCGGCGTAGGCGACGACGTTCACGGTGTTCAGCAGCGCATTGCGGAAATGCACTTCTATGCGCAGGTTGCCCTTTTGTACTAGATGGAAGCAGGGACCATCGCACTGATCGGGGGTCAGGTCGAAACCGAAGAAGGTGTAGCCGTGTCGGTAGTCGCTGCGAGTCCGTCCGTTCCCTTCGTCCTGCCACAACTTACCGGTCGACGAGAACAGACTCATGTAGCTCCTGACAAAGAGGTCGTCTTCGAAATTCGGCTGGAAAGGTTTGGAGGGTATCTGGCGTCCGTCCACGTACACCGCGAGGAAGCTGATGGCGTTGTTCTTGGCGTGAAAGGGATTCTTGTCGTACGCTCCGTTGTAGGCATCGTTATCGATGCAGCACAGCACCAGACGTTTCGGCAGGGTGTCGAGGAACAGGTTCTCGTACGTGTGCGAGCGAGTGCCGGCAGGAATGGAGTACACCTTGCACTCGACGGACCGCATCGGATACTTGACCGTGCTCTTCTCCAAAGCCTTGACGTGTGCTATCTGCACGCTGGGATTCACGGTGACTTTCTTCGCAAACAAGCAGGCATTGACTATTTGTATCTTGTAATCGGGATTGGCTCCACCAGCCATGAGTGCAAAAGCAGGTTTACTACGCACCAGTCGGATCTTGATGTCGACGCCGTTGATGAGGAATTTATCCTGCAGAAAGAGGTCCACGTGGAGACGGCCCATCATATCGACAACACGGCTCCTCAGGATGTGCCCTCGTCGAGCCACGAACCCTTCGTTAGCTGCGGGTCCGTCGGCTATCTCGACGGCGTCCATGCGAGTGGCCGTGTCCTTGTGCCACAGCTGACTCGTCAGTTGCGTGTCCTTGGCATCTGGACCGTAGCTGAGCAACGTCTCTATGAGAGCGCGATACGCATACGTGTTGGTCGAAGGGGTCACGAGCGTATTGTTCAGGGAGACGTCGGCTTGACTGATCAGTGCATTCAGCCAGTTATTCACCGGTCCCACGGGATCGGCCAAGTCGAGATCGTCCCCGTTGGCTCGTGTCACCTTCGCCTGCACGTGCAGTATCGTGTTGGCGAGATCCATGTAATCGTCTCCCGATCCAGGTATGAGGAATTCTATGGGTCCACCCGAGTCCAGCGAGGACAAGGGCTGATGTTCCACTACGTGACTGTCGATGATGCTGGTCTGAGTGGGGGGTACTGTAAAGAGATCCAGCTCGCTCTTGACCCCTTCACACGACTGTTTATGTACGAATGCCATCGTCGTCGAATATGTCGGCCTCGCGTTTCGCGGACGTCTGTCTCTTGCGTCGTCTCTTTGCTAAAGTGACTCCTTTCTTTGTCGGCGCGCGTTTTATACGTTTTCGAGGACGCACGCCAGGAACCACCATACGCATCAGATTCCTACCGGCGTCTGTGACGCGTCGTTTGGTTGCCTTTTTATGCTCTGTCCAGACATGACGTCGTCGGCTATGCGCACGCCGGTCTTCAAAGCCCCCTTTCCCAACGCCACGGCACCTCTCTTGATGAGCGGCATGGCGCTGCGCAGCCGACCGGTGAACAGACTACCTAGTCCATGTCCCCGCTGGTATTGAGCACCAGCGAAGTAGGGCAGTGCACCACCTGCCTGACGCGCGTAATACTCGTTGTAATTCATCTTCAGAACAGTCCGATCCTGCGCCGTCGAAAATGAAGTGTCACGGTCACTCTACCGTACTCGAATGGCACGCGCCGTCCTGTGTCGTCCCTTATATCGATTTCAATCGACTTGAAGTGCGAGTACAACAGAGGCACGTAGTGAATGTTAGTGAACCTGTCGGATACCGTTTCGCCGTGACGTCCGCCAACCAGGAGGGCTCGCAACAAAGGCGCGACAGTGTCACCTACTATGCGAGACTCCACGACGTCCGTGTAAACGTATATGGTATCGAACCCTTGATTCATCTGCACCACGTGTTTGGCCTCTTTATGGAAGGGGTACGGATCAACGGGAGTCTCTGTGGGTGGCACAACCACGGTGGCCGACGGTGTGAGACCGATATTCTCTCCACGTCGACTCGGGTGGATGTACGTGCGCTCGTTTGCATTGGTCAGCGCTGGTCTCGGGTTATCGCGCTGGCGTGTGCTGTCTGGTGCCGGCGGACTGATGACGATCGACTCGCGAAATCCTAACATAGATCCTAACGCACTGTGCTGCGGTGTTCTGAACACGGTGTTGTATGACATGTGCAACGTCATTTTTTGAGTGATCACGCTGTAGGTCAATTTAGCTTGTGTCTTGTCCGTTGTCATAAGTCGCAGACCCCTGTTTACACGGTTCATCAATGTCACAGGACCTCTGTAATACCCAGTGGCTAACTTCATACTCGGGATACGACCCGTAGGATTGTTCTCATTGAGGAAGAACCAGACATCTTCTTCTGTAACGTTGTGCCACGTATGCGGGTACTGTATTTCTGCCAACCCGCATTCCCACTCGCCAGTCAGATCGATAAGTCGAGGTAAGTCTGTGATGTAATGAGCCAACGTATTGTTGGGATACATCTTCATGGAAGCGTTGCTAGGCAGTGTCAGGTAGAAATCAGTCGCCATTACGTCTCAACGTGGGATTGGGGAGCAGGTAACCCAAAGAACTACTCAACAGAGCCGTCCACAGAGTAGAATTCTCGTGACCTGTGGTCAGATTGTAAATGCTTATGAGAATGACCGTAAACAAGATGAGCACCTGACACAGAAAGACTATTTCCTCTTTAGGACACGCGGTACCGAACAGATGCCAAGGAGTGCTACCGCTACTGCTACCGCTACTGTCCTCTACGTTCTGCGCGTCAGTACTGTCCTCTACTACTACGTCCTCTTGTTCCTCCTGTTCTACGACGGTGAAGTCTCGTGTTGTCGTGTCATGTGTCATGTCTCGAATGAAGTCTTACCGAACGCGTGGCTAGTCTTTATAGTAGACTGCACCAGTGCCTTGGCATCGATCCAGCTGTTGAATTTGGAGGGTAGCCGAACCATTTCACGAAAACTTGATTTCGTCCACCTACCTTGCGACGATCCAGGACCTCTTGCACGTAGAACAGTTTATCGGGGGTACCAACACTTTCTGCAGCTCCATTTCGTAGAAGGTACCTTCCAGTACTTCGCCGAGATCGTCCTTCAATCGATACACGGGTGGAGCAGAGGGATGAACCTCGTGTATCGTGAAAATCTCTTCGCTCCAATTCGCCGTGTACCCCTTTTCGAACTTACCTTTGTACTTGCTGATACGTACGCGATCCGACACGCGCAACTTGGGCACGCCCTTACCGTCGTGACCGTACAGTCGCTGCCACACCTTTTCCTGATTACGGTAACTCACCTGTGAAGGAGCCATGCCGATACTGCGGTGGTAGCTGTTGTTGTACGAATGCACCAGGTCCTGAAGGATGTTGATGTATCGCCACGTCTGGTGTTTCGTGAAGTATCGCCACATGCGTGACTTCAACGTCCTGTTGAATCTTTCCACGATGCACGCCTTCGTCTCTGCGTTGTGCGTGGAGAAGTGATGGATGTTGTGCTTCTTCAATAGAGCCTGGACGGATCTATTCAGAAATTCCTTTCCTTGGTCTGTCTGCAACACCTTTGGCCAGCCTTTGCTGAACGTGCTGTCAAGTGCCGCTACCAACGACGCCGCGGACTTGTTCTTCATGGGAACACACCAGGCCACTTTCGAGAAGACGTCGATCACCGTGAGGAGAAAGGTCATACCGTCGTTGTGCTTTTTCAAATGCGACAGATCGACGAGATCGGCCTGCCACTGCTGATGCAGACCGCTCACGATGACGCGTCGTCTCTCGAAACGACGTCTAGCCGGCTTGTGTAGGGTATAGGCGTCCTGTTCCGACAACCATTCCGCGACCTTTTTTCTTGATATGTGCGTGACGCGTCGCAAGGCATCGGGTCCGCCGTAACTACCTACCCTTTTCGGATCGAAGTAGACCGTCCTAAGTGCTCGTTCTTTCTTCGGTGCCATTAAAAGAGTTTCGATGGACTGACGGTTGTGACGTTTACTGCGCAGCACGGTGCGCAGCACGGTTCGTGACGACTAAGAAAGAGTACGCTGACGTACACCAGAAGTCCCACTACCACACCCAAGACGATGACGAATGATCTATATTCTAGTACTGTGATCATACTCTGCAGAGCAAATGTTGTAAAGATTTCGCACTACGGCGTCAGCAATCAAGTACAGTCCAACGCAAAATACTGTAACGACGACGGAACGGTAGTACGTGTCCTGTGGATCGTTCGACATCGCAGTGCACACTGAGCTGTGGACACGTGTTGCAACGACTTAAATGTCTTCCCAACTAGCCAATGACGTCAGTGCCTTGCGTTGACGTTCTGGAGGTGGGGTGAGCATGGAATGTTCCATTTGTCCGCGTCGACGAGCGAGGGGTGTCCAACTGAGCGATCTTCTTGCGCTAGCACCACCAGAACGAGGAGTAGCCGGTATTCGACGACGACCTGGAGAGTCGGTGTCGGTGCCTGGCGTATGTAGTCTCTCCTGGCGACGTTACCGACCAACTCCATGGGCAGGTTCATGGCACGGAGTTGTCTTGCAAACGGTTGCCATCCCGTCGGATTGGTCTTTCTCTTGCGCAACACATCGTTCACGAGATCCACCACGTTACTTCCGGCGATGGGCACACCCTCGTGTATCAGTTCGCCGCGGGCGGTCCAAGACATGTTTCTTTTCATGCGTTCCATCAACCGTCTGGCTTTGCCTTGCATGGTCTTGGGAACGGTATCCACGACGTCGGCTTCTATCTCGCTAGCAGGAGCTTCCCCCGCCCCCGCCTCCGCCCCCGCCCCCGCCCCCGGCCCCGGCCCCGCTCCAGACTCGTTCACCGAGATCACTCGTGTCGGTTCCTTGGCGTGTTTATCGGACAAGACGTTATACCGTTGCAACACCTGATTATACAATGTGACCTTGGTCCTGTCGTCGAGGTCCTTTCTGTCGAGGATGGCCGTCATCTCGTCATCGAGAGCTCGCACCTTCTTACCTAAGGTATCCGTCGGAGGTGGGGGTGATCGAAGCGTGTCCAACATTCGTGGATCTACCAAGGCCATCTTGCGTGCGTGTTCCATCTAACCTCCCGAACGAAGGTGACGCGACCTGGTTGCTTGCGGGAGCAGCACCTCTCGAAGCAAGGGTAGAAACACCGAACTTGCCAACGGTGCTAGGAAGGCCGATAGGAACCCTCCGCTCTGTCCCTCGCCGACCTGTCGGTTCAGCAAGAGGCGTCTTCTTCTACCGGCCGACGTTCGACTGTGAGCCAACTCCCGTAACCTCTTCCTGTATTTACTCAAACGACGCCTCTGTAATGCAGACAATGGAATGTTCTGTTTTAATATGTTGTAGGCACACTCGGCTAGCGCACACAAAAGATCGGCGTCAGCGTTTTCGATGATGGCTCTTTTCAGTTTGTTGTTCTTGATCCTGTTCAGCGCCTGTATGCATATAATGTGTCTCTTCACCAGGGCAGACATGGTGGGAATGAAGAGACTATCCACGCGTGCAGTCTTTTTATACCTTCGGCAAGTACACGTACTGAACACCGTCGTCTGGAAAGATGGCCGTGCGCAGACGCATGTCCTCGGGCGTGTCCTGCTTGAGATCGACCAATAGATAGCCGTACGGTACCGAGGTGGCGTCTTTAAAAGCCTCTTGAACGAATTTGGCGCGCCCCGGATACATCTGTCGAGCCAAGTGCGACATCTGCGATGCGTCACGAGGATTCTTGAATACCACCATGTATTGAGAATTCAGACTGATGGTACGACTCTCTTTGTTTTTGGGGAAAAGGTTCTGTACGAGATACAGCACGGACGTGTTCCTGTGATGACTCTTTTTAGTGAACAAGGTCGTGACCCGTTCGTCCGTTTCTGCCATGAGATCGTCTATGACGATGAGGTTCCTCGTCGACGAATCGAACATGCTAGCACTCGGCAATCCTTCCTCGAAGCGCACGTCCATCAAGTCCATCGTTGCGTAAGCCTCTTGCCATTCTCCGTAACACCACGTGATCCGTTCGGGAGGAGGATCGATCATCGCAGCAGCGTGACGTAGCATACGCGTCACGAAAGTACTTTTGCCGCATCCCGTCGGACCGGCGACGATGTACGTGAAAGGATGTTTCCACCGCGCCCATGGTCGCTTATGAAAGACGACCGCAGTGCATCGTCCTTTTCTACACGTCCACCGGACCCGTGCTCACCCCGTCCTCGTGCACCACTCGTTTGGGATAGAAGTAGGTGAGAGCCGCTCGTTCCTGCACGTACGTCATCACGGTCGAGTGACGCACCCGGAACCCACGGTTCTTTCCACTTCCGCTCCGACGGTTGGTGAGCACCTCCAGGAACGCGTTCTTGTCGATGTCGTTGTGACGTTTGCTCAGTCCTTTGGTGCTGTATTTGTCGGTGGGTCCGAAACAATAGTACGTCTTGCTGCACAACCCCACGAACCCGTCGCCGGACCATTCCACCTTGAACAGACCAGGTGTCCTCTTGTCGTACGCCCTACGCGCTTTACAGCACGCCTCGTCGCCGACCCACGGTCTATTGGCGAGTCGACAGCGCACGTACTCGTTCCGATGGTCGTCGCAACATTCGGACGGCAACCATTCGGAGCGGTGCCGGAAGTAATGTTCTCGTAGTTCCGGAGTCACGAGGGCGTCGACGGACTCGCCGGCCAAGGCCAAATAGGCAGAATCTGTATCTGTCTCGCAGTACTGAAAAGAAAAGAGGGCGCTCCAGGTACCTGTCGATGAAGTCGTAGTAGAACTGTAACATGCGCATCTTGGCGTACTGCAGAACGAAGAATCCCACGTGTATGGGCAGGGTGTACGTGACGGTCTTCTTGTTCATCTCTATCTCGTACGTATCGTCCACGATGACATCGAGTTGTCGGAATCTCTTATCGTTGACCAAGAGCGATGCCGCCTTCTCCTTGCAATAATTGACATCGCGATGTCGGTCGACGTTGGTTATGGTCTTTCCGTAACCCGAGTTCCCCAGCAACTTCATGGTGTCTGCGATGATGGCCTTGTGCGAGTGGACGTCTCCTTCGCGTCGCGCCGCGGACACTGCATCGCCGAACCGTCTGAAACACGGGACGGGATCGTACTCGATGACCTGATACACGTGCGTCACCTCGAGACCGTGGTCCATGTACCATCGCAGCAGAGGCGTGGCAAGCAGGATCTTATCCCCTCGATAACTACCCACGAGCATGCGTCTCGGTGTCGTCATGATGTCGTGCTCCTCGGCGTATCGGCGCATGAACGGTCCGAGATCGTCGCGTGTCAGTCGGATGTTCTTGAACACGGGCTGCATCTCGGCAAAGTGTTCTCGCAATGCTTCCGGTACGCAAAGGTCACAATCGATCAGACCGAACACGGTTCCGGCACGCACGCCGCTCAGGATCTGTTGTGACGTCATCGTCCATCGTGCGTGACGTCGGCGCGGAAATGCAGCATCCAGAAGCTTTTTCATGACAGGATCTCGTCTCGTCTGTTTCCACTCGCATTCCCACATCTCTACGACTTTGACAAAGTGACGGAGGTAGACGGTGTTCTTTCGGGTCTCTTCGAGCAGTTCAGCCATGGGTTTCCCGTTGACCTCGTTGACCTCTTTGCCAGTGCACGAGTGACCATGGAAAAAACATCCATGGTACTGATAAGCCGTTTTCGTCTCGCTGCACCACCCGTCCACCAGCAGTTTGCCTATTCTCTTCTCTCTACCGTTGATCTGGTGTCGTATGACGCGTCCCGTGCGTTCGGATTCCCAAGTCAACCATTCCGCGGCCATCTGACCGTACAGCTGCGCCGATTCCGGTCGGAAATCTTTCTCTTCCCGTCGTCGCGTGTACCATCCCATAGGCATGTCTTGCATGAGTGACCACAAGTACAGGGCATTGGCATCGTATCCAACGATGGACCTACAAGGACGAGCGGCCTCTCCGTACTCGTTCTGACGTAGCGTGGTGACCCCTTTCTCGTGATAGCGATGAAAAATGAGCGAAGCCCCGCCAACCACGTGATCTTTGACGAGATGATGAAGATCTTTATTCTTCTCGTTGAATATGGTAAAGTAGGTCTTCTCATGAAGGTCGTTGAACAGGTAGAGCAAGGTCAGACCAGGTACGCTGATGCCTTGCTTGAACATGTCTATGCCACGTTGTTCGTAGAAGGCAAACTATCTGTCGATGGCCTGCAGAAAGGGAACCACGTCTCTGTTGTTGTACCAGACGAGAAAGTCTCGCAAAGTCGTCATGGAATTGTCGCGCCAGGCCTCTTGACAACTGGCATAATCCTCGTCGGAGATACCTTCGTTCTTCAGTCGACTGAAGAAGGCCTGTTTCGATGGAAGTGCAGTGTCGTCGAGTCTCTCCAAACGGTCCATGTACTCGTACGGGAAATGACCTTTTGTCACCTCGCATCCGTACGCCTTCAGATACTTGTCGTAACTGAACCCGGGAGCTATGTAGTTGGTCATGTCTAGGAATTTCAGCTGATCCGTCGAAAGACACATGAAAGTGTTGTTGCGTTTGATGACGAAAAAAGTACCGACACCCTCATTCTCTTCGTCTTTGTCGTCTTGTTCTTCTTCTTGTTCTTCTTGTTCCTTTGATCCGGTGGATAAGAAGTAGGGTATGAGAAACTGTTTGATGGCATTCAGATCATACTTACCCGAATTGAACCCGATGACAGGTAACTGATGCATCCAACCATAGAGTTGTCCCATCAGCTTTTTGTATGGATTAGTCGCCGGACGAGATTTCTTCTTATCGATGGCTGCTCGTGCAGCCTTCTCGGTTTCGTCCCATTTCGCCAGTTCTTCTGCGAGTTGATCCAAGACATCTTCGTACGAGTGTTTGATCTTGTCGTACGCGGCGTCACTCATCGCTTGTAAGATATTCATCATTTTACTCACCAACTTGTTGGTGTCTCCGTCCGTGACGAGACATTGCACTCGCTCGTGACCGGGGACGTTGGATGCTACGCTTACGCTCAGTGGAACGTGACGCGCCACCTAGTGGACCTTGTCACTGTCCGACGGAAGTTGTTCCGTGTCGAACCAACACTCGAAATCAAAGGTGGCTCGAAACGGATAGTAGCGCAACGATTCAGCCACGCGAATGTTCTCGTCGTCCAGACGTTCGAACACCGATGGTGTGGAATGGTACACGCCGCCAGGATAGACTCGACGCACACCTCCCGTACACGTGCGCTCGTGTCGATACAGCTTCGATGCCTCTTTCCATAACGAGTCACCGCACTTCCGACATCGATACGAGTTGCAGTACATGCAGACATCTTGGATGAATGAAAAATGTGTCCCGTGAAGGTTGAGATACATTGTTTCGGGGTACTTGCATAACGATCGACGAACCAGTTCGGCAGTCGACTTACCGTCCTCCTCGTTGACAAGACGGTACACGCACACATTCGTTTGGAACGTGGTCTCTACGCGATAGAGGTCATCCAGCGTGACCCCTGTAAATTCTTCCATGGGTACGTGATCTCGATCGTATGTCTCGTAGAGCGTCTTCACCGCCGGTTCCAATCGATATAGATCGCATCCTCGATGCAGGGCCAGACATCGGAACAGACACAGGTTATCTTTGTACCTCTTGTTATGGATGGGATCCGTTTCCAATCCGATGATGCTTTTCTTCCTTTTGATGTAGGATGGTAGAGAGATCATGCCTACACATCCTATAGGATGATCGATGATGCGATTAACGAAAAAAGTGACATTCGTCACGAGTTCGCATACCCACGCAGAATCCGGTCTTTGATTGATGGCCCATTGCAAGAGGTCGGGTTCTCGGATGCGTTCGAGAAATTTATCAAAGTCCTTGCTGTTGGCGACGAGACTGGGTTCGTCCAGGTAGCGTCCACAGCAATTACAAGAGGTATGATAGTATTTGTATTGACCCGTGTTCTTGTTTCTCAGAATGAACCCGTAACTGAGGTTACTCTTGAACGCATTGGTCTGTTCCTGGAACATGATCTTCAAAGACGGTTCCAAGTCGGTCGTGTCTAGCGTGATTAATCTGTAATCGTACCTGCATTGAAGTGGACCTCTGAACACGTGGGTCCGTATAGCAGACCAGTGCGCACGAACGACATCTAGCAACTCCGTCGACAGAGTATCGACGAAGGGAAGTCGATCAGGTGGGTCTAACGGATCTTCCTCGGTAACGAGCGGATGGTTTTGAGATGGGATAGTGTCTTCTCTTGTTGATCTCTTTGGTGCTGGTGGCTCGGTGACGTCGGTACACGCGGTTCGTGCGTGTTTGGTCAGATCGTTACGTCTTTCGAACTTCCGTCCGCATTTCTTACACGCGTAGACGATGCTTCTACTACTTCTACTACTACTACTACTACCTCTACATACCGACCTTACGTGACGCTGTAGGTTGTCATATCTCCCGAAGGTGGCGTCGCAAAGGCCATTGCCTTTTACCAACCCTCTCCTCTATCGCTATGACAACCTAGCGCAAGATGTGATTGATCAGACCGGAAGGCGGTACGTAATATTCACCTTCCGATAAATCTAATATACGCTCAACTTCATTACATGCATAACGAACACAAGCTGCGTCTATCAATGTGTTGAAGGTGTTCTGGTTCATCATGGCTTCTGTACGATTTCGTATTCTGTCTATGTTCATTGCTGTCGCCTGCATATCGTTGCCATGGTTACCACCACTGCTGCTGCTGCCGCTGCTGTCGCTGCTGCTGGTGCTGCTACAGCTTATGATCATAGCTGCTTCGCCGCTACTTACGGTAATAACCGCATCGTTACTTTCCTCGTCTGCTATACACAGAGTGGGTTCGGTAGAGGAAGTGATGGATGGTGTGGATGGTAACAAATTACGTTGTTCATACGAGTCTAACCACTGCTGTACCTTTTTATTCATGGTATTTTCCCACTCCCGTACCTTTTGATTAGTGTTTATTTCGTCAACAAGAGAACCTGTGCTTTCATTGCTGTCAGCGCTGGTAGCGACGGCATTCTCTTTGTCTTCCTCCTACAAAGAGAATCCTTCGTCAAGTACTTCCAAGTCTGACGCAATGTAGTTTACGTAGTCCTTGTTGACGCGCTTTTTAATGACCGCTCTGACACGGACCCCCCTCAACACAGACAGGGCTGCCACCCGTTCGTCTTCTGACTTCATTGCAACGTACTCGTTCGCGGTGAAGCCAAGGATTTTAACTGCCAGCGTATCAAATACGCTAATCCAACATTCACTGCCTATGCTGTCCTGCAGGAGAACACGGAGGTTGAATCTATACGCTGGAGACCGCTGCCATTTGTGCACCGAACAGTAGTAGCCCTGCTTACTACGCTGGACTCCTACGGGACACTGTGAGCATGCCAGATATACTACATATCTCTCCTGCCGTGCGGTAGACACTATGGTTAACGGTGTTGGAAACTTGTATGTTCCATCGCTTACCTCCGATTGCAAACGCGTCAGGGTCATCATGTGCTCGTCGTCGAAGAGCTGCTGTTGTGCGGCGGCGGCCATCTTCCTTCGGTAGAGCGAGAGAGACTGTCGAGTGAGCGAATCGCTGCGAGAATCGTGTTATGACAGTTGCAGCTGCGGGTCCCTTATATAGCGAGCCGGTTGCATGGCGCGTCTGTGTTATATTTACCAGCTGGCCCTCTGGTATGTATTGCGCAATCACCGCGCATTCCTATCGCTATGCGCGCCAGACTTTATGGCGCCTGTTTTTTTCGAATGAACTCGCGGCAATTCACGAGTATCTGGCCCAACACGTTCTGTCCACGCTGTCCAGTGTAAGTGAACATGCTCCAGTATCCCTCCCTACTTCTCACATTTTCCATTAACGGCGCTGGATATGTTTCTAATAATAGTTTGCGTAATGTCGTGTCGCGAAATTTAATAGCAACTAACGCTCTCATTACATATCGTCTCTGTTTGTTCCACTGCGCGCGTAACTCCTGTTTCTCTCGAATGGTCTTGCTTAGATATTTCGCCTGTAGTCCGGTTCTTGTGGCAAGCATTTTCTGTGCCGTGTCGACATCTCCATAAAAGATGCATTTCCTGTACTGGTATGCAGCTTCAACTGTGTTAAAAACATGACCCCATGCATGTATCCTACATGCGTAGAAATTGGATAGAAACGAGGTTTCTCCACGGAAGTATATAGCAGGAGGAGTCATTCTGATTTTATGCTGTTTAATGTTACATGCACTGTATTTATATACATAAAATGCATGCATAAATTAATGCATATATAAATTAATGCATGCATATATAACTTAATGCATATGCATTAATGTCCACCAGTTTCCATGCAGCAATAACTTCCATAAGTACACGGTGTTTTTATGCGTGATAAATGAGTTTTCGGATTCAGCGTTAGTTAGTTGACAGGCTTATCGAGGGAGGAGTTGTTTACTGTTTCGTGCAGAATGTCTGGAATCGATACAACGTTGGTTGAGAACTGGTTGACTTTGTTTTTTACACGTGATAAATGAGATTTTGCTTTCAGCATCGATTCTCTGACACTTCTGTGACAGACGTATCGAACATGTTTTTCGTTGTGAAGGATGACTTATTGTTCTAGCGGATTTGGGAGTTGATTATTAGCATTCCAGTTTAATAATAATTTTATTATGGGTGTTTTCTAACATAACTCTCTGACTTTGATGGATTTGTTATTGTGTTATAGCAGCTTATGTCAGCTGTCTGCATTGTTTATCGTTTCCTATATAAAGCCGTCCTCAGACAAGGTATTTCTTTATACACTTACCGCCATTCTGCAACCGTCGTTCTGCTGCTGCTGCCTCTGACGTCATCACGATGCTGTCTAGTGTCGCTTTGTTTTCCGACTTGATGCAAGCCTATATCGAGATTGGCGTTGCGTTGAGCCTGATACTGTATCGATCGTAAGTACATATTGTCCGTGGCTGTTTGGTGATACGTACTCCTGTGTTTATAAAAGGTTTTAAAAGCGTCTACGTAACACACACAGTTTAACTTTAAGAGACATCTTTTATGCGTCTGTGACCTAGTTACAATGCCTCTTGCTAAGCGGCTGGTAGTCTGATTATAAATAGCACGCGCGCCGCGTCGGCCGAGCGAGGTCGCCGTGTCAGTCTTATCAGTTTTTCG
>BSQZ01000059.1:1932500-1950000 GCA_033239005.1 Lamellibrachia satsuma
CAACATTTACAAAACGATCTAGACAGATTATTGAAATGGTCTGAGAAATGGCAGATGCTGTTCAATTTTGGGAAATGTAAATGCCTACATACAGGACATGGGAACTTGAATGTAAACTATAAAATGGGAGACACTGTTTTGGGTACTACTGTAAAAGAAAAGGACTTAGGAGTTACAATAAGCGCTGATATGAAAGTTTCAGAGCAGTGTGGTATTGCAGCTTCAAAGGGTAATCAAATTCTTGGATTGATTAAAAGAAACATAACATACAAGGGAAAAAAGTTAATTATACCTCTTTATAAAGCTATACTTAGACCTCATTTAGAATACTGTATACACGCATGGAGACCATATCGTAAGAAGGATATAGATACGCTTGAACGCATACAAAGGAGAGCAACTAAAATGATTCCAGAACTTAGAGACCTTAGTTATGAAGAACGCCTGAAAGGATGTGGTTTAACAACCCTAGAGACATGGAAGTTAAGAGGAGATCAAATTGAAGTTTTTAAGATATTGAATGGGTATGAAAATATTGATAGATATATGTTTTTCTCACTCAAGAAGGATAGCAGAACTAGAGGACATGAGGTAAAATTAGTAAAGGATCAATTTAGATTGGACAACAGGAAGCACTCTTTCGCACAGAGGACAATAAATGAATGGAACAAATTGTCTACAGATTGTG
The DNA here is from genome assembly GCA_033239005.1 of Lamellibrachia satsuma. Classification (NCBI taxonomy): domain Eukaryota; kingdom Metazoa; phylum Annelida; class Polychaeta; order Sabellida; family Siboglinidae; genus Lamellibrachia; species Lamellibrachia satsuma. Next base: position 1,933,189 of record BSQZ01000059.1, read on the forward strand.
TAACTGCTAGCAGCGTGAATATGTTTAAAAACAAGGTTGACACATATCTCAGGAGGGCGGGTTATAAGTTGGTGAACATTGTTGGATTCTCGATAAGCCAATGGCTTCCTTGTCCACTTGTCATCTGGGCCTTTGGCTTGGATGGCAAATATTGTTAAATCATGTTAAATTCTAACGTAACAGCGGACGTTTGCCGCTTTATCATCATAAACGTTGGTCGATCGGAGGATTGGTGAGTTGTTCCATTAAGAGTTGGTCGCTCAACCAGGATGGAAAGTCAGCAGGTTCAGTTGTTGTGTTGAAGGAAATCACGTGAAAGGAAGTGACATATTTGAACCCGTGCTCCTCATATATTTCAATGCAGATCATGATACTCCGCATTCCTCCCTCATCCAGTAATAGCATTCTACTATTTTACTCGTATTCCGATTAAAAGTATTTTTTTTATTGAACATGCTGAGCATCAATTTGGAAACTTGAAGCGAGTACCATAGTGTAACATGTATAAACCTATTTGTTTTGATATAACTCCCATAAAACATACAAACACACACCCTTCAAAGAAGAAGCAAACGTGCAAACTCTTGCAAATACGTTAAAATATGTCGCTAACTGGCAACATGTAATTTCTCGTCAAATCATGCATACATTAACAGTGTGACGTGAATAAAATAAAGGTGAATAAAACACGTAAAAACATTCTTAAATATCTAAATTGTACTAAAAATCGGTATTCGAAAAATATTGCAATACAACTCAAATATGTCCTTAAAACACATACAAGCATTGTTAAATACGTACATGCATCACGCCTGATGTGTGTATATATATATATATATATATATATATAAATATAAATATATATATATATATATACATATATATATATATATATATATATATATATATATATATATATATATATATATATATATATATATATATATATATATATATATATATATATATATATATATATATATATATATATATATATATATATATATATACATATATATATATATATATATATATAAATTTATATTTATATATATATATATATATATATATATATATAGCCACACTAATTCGCGTGTATTAAATACATTTATCACACACACACACTCATATATATATATATATATATATATATATATATATATATATATATATATATATATATATATATATATATATATATATATATATATATATATATATATATATATATATATATATATATATATATATATATATATATATATATAGCCACACTAATTCGTGTGTGTAAAACACATCTAACACATAATCAAGTAATCAAGCAATCGAGATAGTTTAGTGTTAATTCTCTCTAAGCATTAAAAGTAGAACATTTGACTAAACCGAATATGTCGGAGAGAATGCTGCCATGACAGTATTTTCTTATATATGTCATATCAATTATACAGATCCCTTTTGGTTGAGTCCGTCGATCGGCCACCCCGCATCTAACAACATAGCCTCAGCATGGACGATGAATATATTTTAAATGATGGCTTTGGTTTACGCCAATTATTGTACAGCACAGACAGTGACAAAATGTTGTGTCAGTGTTGTACAGCACCTCGAAGGTTAAGTTTGTTCGGGAAGTGTGTTCGTCACAAAACACAGTTGTTGGAAAAAATACCTGCACGGACTTAAATACAAATAACTTGACCGTTGTGCAATATATCTGCTACGGGCAACCAATCTTTGGTCAACATTTGAGGGCCGTTTTGCTATTGTCCAAATCGTCCAGAGCTAGCTCAATGCGTTTACAACGGATTGGTAATATCACTGTGTATTCCCATTGTAATAAACGTGTGAATGTATAACATACTTAGTGATGTAAATGGCACAATGTTAACTCATAGGTGTCCACAAATGACCATATCTACGTCACAAGAATGCAAAATCTCAACATCTCACTTATGCGGTCGACGCAAAAGGGTTCCTGCACACAGCCTGTTACAACGTGACTATTGCACGAAGAAACTTCACCCGGCAGCATTAAGACAACTTCATTGCCACAAACTATGACACATACGTTATGATATTATAGATACGCAACAACAAAACATCACCAAGTGACACATAACGTTGAGCTCAATGCTAATATCCAACATGAAAACACATCAAGATGCGCCGTGTCACCAAGACAAAAAGTCAACCCACCAGGCATATGAAAAGAACCGTAAGTAAAAATCCATTCACTGTTCAACACTGAATGTTCAACATAGTCAAATGTGGATCCACCGTTGTACACGCACCGTCTCACCCATCGGCTGCCAATGCAAAACATGATACTTTACAATATGACCTTTACAAAATAGTTGCAGATAGAAATGTATATTGCCGATTGCTCCTTTACTTGTGCCTGACGACATTCTTAGTTTGTTTTCTATTCTCCGAGATCTTTACTTGTGCCTGACGACATTCTTAGTTTGTTTTCTATTCTCCGAGATCTGCCTCTTTGTCTTGTGTTATTAAATATTCAAAGCATCCATAACGCAATAATCTGCCGTTGCTATTTTTATCAGACAAACCATTTAACATTCGTATTCTATTGTCAAGGTCATGATACAAGCAGCCCCAGGCACTCATTCTACTTCCATGTGAGGTATATTTCGCACAAGCTTCGCGGCCGGTAGGGGGCGCTGAGGATGATGAGGTAGACCTCTTGACACGGCATGGCGCTGCAGTCGCACTCGAAGACACATTTTCCAGGCTCGTTGTCGCAGAACGATGGATTGTTGTTATACGGGGTCAAGACTGACCGGTCACCCTCCGTGTACACCATCGTCGCCGGGAAGTCTAGACAGTCACCATTGTCCAGCACCGCGGTCAACGTCAGACGGTCGTGGACAGTCGGCAGTTGGAAGCGAAGGCGGAATGATGTGTCGGATTTAGGTGTTGTCACTTGTTGACAGGTGGCGTTGTCCAGGTCAATGACATCAGACAAGTTGTAGTCGTTGCGATATCCAGTCATCTCAATCATGCTTGTTTCGAAATGATCTACAGAAAAGTTATTACAAAGAGTAACTTCATGTGCTTGCTTGTGATCACACGCCTTCACCCACTCTCTCAACAAATAGCATATATTGTCATTCAAATTACAATCATTATATACGCCGAAACATATATATGTACATAGTACATGTATGCAGAGTTGAACTGAATATATGAAAAAGAGACAGACCTCAGGCGATTGGCGTAAGCCATGAATTATGAATTCGCTACGAATTATGAATTCTATGAATTCGCTGAATGCGGAAAAAACCGCCTTGTTAATTTGCTGATGACAATTCATGTTTATGACGTGTTCTTTATACAGTTACAAATAAAAACAAAATGGGCATCGTAATAAGTTTAAACCGACGTGACATAGCTGCCAAGTCACTATAGTCACTACACTGCCCAGCTATGATATCCACAATTGCATAAATGTGCATTGATAATAAGTTTCAGTCAGTTGATGGTGCTATTTGAGCGTTTTCTCTTCGCGAAACGTGTTGACATATCTTCCAAGCAGACACAATCAAACAGCGGAAAATCTCCCCCGATTCCAAGGCATGATGTTTTTGAAAAAGCTTTAGAAAAATATTTCCATAGGTGGCGCCACCTATCGAATGTGTTTACTGGAATTACTCTCGACCTCTGTTTTTACATCCGACCCGTCCGTGAACACTTAAATAAAGATAATTTTAGTTTGTTGGCGTGATATAATTTATTTTCAAATATATCTCATTAAATTATAATGTACAAAAGTATATAAATAAACTTAATCAATCAAAACAGTCGCAAAATCAAATATGATCAAAGCGGGAGATTGCGACGTTGTTGCACAACTGTGTCAAGAGACTTGAAAGCTAAACAATTATAGAAACTTACAATACACTTCTACTTCACACAGGGTGAGGACAGAGTCGTGTCCAGCCAAATGTATGAACAAGTAGCGCCCTTTGGTTGTATTGGTGCATGTCAATGCCTGTCTGGTCGCAGGAAACGCGCCTTCGTACACCAGACAGACTTGGTGCGGCGACTTGTCAGGACCTGTCGTCGTCGTGGGCAGTGTGTTGGTCAAACCGACCGTGAAGTTGTGCAGGCGTTCAGCTGAAAGATGAATCAAATTAATGTTTTTATTATGTTATTGCGCAAGTGTTGCTAAACTATCATGTGTCCCAATAGTGTGATGATCAATCAATCAACCAGTCAACCAAGCAACCATTCAACTTATCAAACAATGACCGTTCAACCAATCAACCAACCAAACAATCAATCATTCACGGTGTGCTGTGCATAGTGCGCAGTATTATTCACGTAGAATAGTTCAACTGCGCAATCTTATCCAATTTTACATATGGCACTGATCGTGTTGCACCACAATACACGTGGGTACCTAATGGTGTTACAATACACGTGGGTACCTAATGTTGTTACAATACACGTGGGTACCTAATGGTGTTACAATACACGTGGGTACCTAATGGTGTTACAATACACGTGGGTACCTAATGGTGTTACAATACACGTGGGTACCTAATGGTGTTACAATACACGTGGGTACCTAATGGTGTTACAATACACGTGGGTACCCAATGTTGTTACAATACAATAAAGTACACTTACGTTTATAGTCTATCCTATTTGAGATTTGTATCTGGCGGACGGTCTGAGCAATGCCGAATTCGACGACCCACCAGTGAGACGTGCTATGGTCCGTGTGCGAGCAGCCATGCACTCTGTGGTCACCGTTCACTATGCCGTCCACCGCCAACTCTGCGCCGTATTGCTCCGATGTCGTGTCCTGGTAGGCGAACTTGTTCAAGGCGACATTCACTGTCGCTGTGCCACAACAAATGCATAACGTCAAACTCCTCGACAATGGCGACACCAAGCATGTCACGATGTTCATATTAATATGACTATAAATAAAACATGGACAGTGGGAGTGGTATGTTGCCTGGCAACGCGATTGTTGTTTACGATTTGCTACATCATTGCAAATGTGCACTTGACTGCGTAACTTAGTTTGAAACGAAAATTAACAATATTTTGTTCCTATGAATAATTTTCAAAGCAAACACTATCCACAAATGTTTGCAATTGAAACTGGGAGATTTATTGAGACAAATTAGGAGTTTACCAATATAAATAAGGATGTGCAGAATCTGCCCATCCAATGTAAGTGGGGAACTCGTGAGTGACTCACATTACATTCACTATGTGGCGCCACTGATAGAGAGTTTCGCACAACGCAGCAAACGGGCTGCGTAATAAATCCCATTCAACAAACGTCAATTAATGAAGTACTAAATATGTCAACAGGGGCGCTGTCCACTTACTGGTGCTCCTATTCACCCCTGTCACCAGGGGGCGATGGCCACTTACTGGTTCCCCTCTCGTCCCTGTCCCATGTGATAAGTTGTTGGTGGCATTGTGTTCATTGACTATCCTCATCCTCTCCCGATGTCCCGATGAGTGTCTATCCTTTTTTATAAGGAAATGTTCAACTATATGCATTTGCATATTCTTTTGTTGAGTGTCACTAGAATTTAATTGAGCTATCTAGGCCACAGTTCCCGGAACATTATTTTCGCTAAGTGGATATTAGTTGTTCTTCTTAGGGTTATATTTCTGTTTGTTCTATACTGCCGATAACCTATAACCTATAACATACAGCCTATAACCTTTAACCTATAACCTATAGCCTATAGCCTATAACCTATAACCTATAGCCTATAGCCAATTGCGATGGTGGAAAAAACAACAAGAGAAAGTCGTAAATAAATGGGTGAGAAGAATTGTGGGAGTGAACAGTGTAGACACTTGAAGAAAGTAGAAGCCGAGGGAGGAGGTTGCCGTGAAAGGGAACTTCAGGAGGAAGCTGGTGACGAATCGATTAAAGTGGACTGGACACGTTGAAGGAATGGAAGGGGAACGGGTAACGAAGAGAGCAGATACTCTCAGAGTCGATGGTAGACGGAGAAGAGGAAGACCGCGATGGAAATGGGAGTAGAGGCGGGTAGAGGAGACGGCAGTGACAGGTGATCATTGATGGAAGGAGAGAAACAAAAGGATCGAGGACAAGTATCAATGTCAGACTCACATCGGACTTCAGAGAAATACAGGCGTCCAGCATTAACTGCAAGAACATTTAGCTGAACACATTAACATCACGCTAAGCTGTAGACACTTACAGTATACTTCCACTTCACACAGAGTCAGGAGTTCACTGTTGTTGACGTGCCCGTTGATCTGGATGAACAGGTACCGCCCCCTGGCGTAGTTTATGCACGTTAAGGTGTTCCTAGATGGGAAGACACCGTCGTAGACGACACAAACGACGTACGGCGATTTCTCCGGACCCGTCGTTGTGGTGGGAAGTACGTTTGTCAAGCCGACCGTGAAGTTGTGTAGACGACGAGCTGAAGGAGGAATTGCAATAATAAATTATAAGAAGAAAGCGTGCATCAATTTAATGATAATTAAAGTGCTATTTTGGTGAAACTGAGAACATTGAAGTAGGAGTTTGACAATGGTAATGCAGAGAATAGCATATCATTGTTATATTGTGTATTTCCAACACTATAAATAGGATAGGAGCAATTCTATTCAATGAACTTTAACGCAATTTCGTATTATAATGCTCTATCAGTATTGGCTAATTATGTCGTCACTGACACGGTGACACTAATGGTTTTCTAAATGTTCAGCATACAATGGTCCTTTTGTAAATATTGTGTTCTTGTATGCATTATTATTCCGTAGCTTGAATGCATACTTCTAGCTGGAATATTAATAGAACTGTTGAGAACAATAGTGGTCTAAATTATAAATTAAACATCATGCAATAGTTGTTCCATGAATCTTGTAAATGATACATCTTCTGACAGCAATAGTGATATAACCCGTAATAACGATATAACCCGTAATAGTGATATAACCCGTGCGTTGTTTATACTTACTTTGCTTATGTTCATCGCACTGTAGTTGGTGCATAAAGCCACCAGTCACTTATTCCAAATGACACAAACCCTTGGTTGAATAGTTCATTGGTCCACCAGTAGAGATCTTCTATATCGTCCAGTTATTGCTATTTGATCGATTTGATTTTGATATTTAAACCGTTCTTTAGTCAGTTGTTTTTTTTTACACATTCCCATGGTTGCAATGTTAATCGATTCACCATTTGTTGGCACAACCCCTTTATTATAATGTCCATTAGTTGATCGTTTATTGACACATTGGTTCTAACGTTCGTTGGTCCAACGTCTTTTGACACAACCCATTGGTTTCAATATAGCTCTACCCCTTACTTCGAACACGGTTGAAAAATACGACATTTTATAGAACCACGACTCTGAAGTTCCGTAACAGTACTAGTAACACAGCGACAGATCGTGTTGTTTTACAAATATTTTTTTTTTATTTACGTTTGTTCTGATTGTGAAAATTAATCGGCCAGAATAAAGCAATTCCACATGGAATAATAGTTTGTTTTAAGTGCATCACACAACTGAATGTTCAGAACTTAACAATATAATCTGCACTTTTCATAACGGTGCTAGTTGAAAAATACAGCACATATCAGAATTGTGGTTCGATTTTTTTTCCGATCGAAAGTGTTTTACTTTCATCAAAACCGCAAATATATCCCGCAAATAGCATCATCACATTATTGATGCAATACACATTTACGCAATGATACGTTTAATGAGGTATCTTAAAACATTTTACTCCATGCATTGCAAAATTGTAGCAACTTGCAACATATGTTTTAGCAATCAGCATTACGGAATTAATTACTTTGAGCTGTGTTGATGCTTTTCCTGTAAGGCTTAATCGGGCCTATATAAATGCTTATATAAAATTAATACGCAAATCCCCCATTGGATCAACCTGCAAACATTGCAGTGAAAAAAAATCATGTTAATTTCAAAACCCTGATTAATCGCCGTGATATTTACAATGGATGACATTTTCCAAACACTGCACCTCCCGGGTGACTTTTTTCACATGACACTACTACTTTACAATTTGTCCGGGGGAAATGTTGCAACTTGCCATAGCACCACATCACTCACTTGTGATTATATAAGATTTACCGGTTTTTCTTAAACATTGTATCGTTTTTTACCTTTTCAACGGATCTACGTGATATCACAAATGACTTGCTTAAAGGTAAACAGAATTCATGATTTTAGGCCTACGCGCATATAATAGTTATTAAACATAACCATTTGCAACTACAATTAAGAATATCACACCATTGATTTACTAGGAAAACACTGTTTATCACACAACATCTTTATTTCAATGGCTGCGCCATACTTTTAGATAACCCTGAATCACGAGCGTGGTATTCTGGCAATATTCGCTCGCCAAATCAAATTATATTTGCATACACCTATTATATTACTTGTCGATAGGGTATGGCCATAATATTTCCATCCAAACTCAACTAATACAACATACTTTGGCACCGAAATGATAATCGATTGAAATTTAATGGCTCAGCCTTGGAATGTTCGCCTGAGAGGCGCGTGTCCAGATTCCCGTCTAATGCATCTTTTTGGCTGTACTTATAAAGCCACATTTAGACAGACATTTTAAAATTAAAATAATTATAATGCCACTAGCGCCATACTATTAGATAACCCTACGTCACGAGTGTCATAATCCGGTAATATTCGCTCGCCTAATGAAAATATATGTGCATGCACATATCCTTATATTTGCTAATATGATATGGTTAAGGTGTTTATGTCCAAAATCAAATCATGTACCATAGTTTGGCATTTGTTTACTAAAATAATCCTCGTTCTGTCAAAACATGACTTTGTCAGCGATGTTTCTGTGTATGCCGGTCTCACTTAACACGTCACATGTAGTCTAGATTATCCCGACTTCATGGAATTGAGCTTGCGTGTATCACTCGGCCTGGATGTCTGCCATCAGTCTACCAGAAAATGACCGGAATTTCGAACTGTTATAAAACATTCTGAGTAAACCACGGACGTTATTTTCTTTATTTTAGTTGCACTTGGCTATTTTTAACCATGACTTTTGTTTCGCTTTAATACTATCGATGAACGTACAGTTACTTTGCGCGAAACATTGCATTAATAGTTGTGTCTGTAATATGTCTATTACAACTTATCCGTGTAACAACTAACTGAAGGTTCTCCTACGTAGAAACAACTTACTGCAATCAATGATCCTGTTTGCAATGTGAACTTGAAACACAGGTTGCACAGTTCCCAAATCGACGGCCCACCACGGTCTGCCAGCGGCGTTGCGGTCGTCGTCTGTGGCCGTGCACGAACCAGCACTGAAGTTGCCATTGGCGTTGCCATCGACAGCCAGTCCTGCTGTGTGAATTCGCCAGTCAGAGCTCTGGTAGGCCGTTCTGTTCAGGGCAATGTTGAGTGAACCTACAACACATTAAATTTGCATGCAGTTTCAGAAGGCCACACACTCGAGATTCAGGGATGCTTGGAAACCATATATCAAATCTGCTCAGATGAGCTTCGATTCTTGATAATATCATGTAACAGACCAAAACAACAGATATATTGCGTGCGTGCGTGCGTGTGTGTTTGGGAGTGTGAGTGTGTGGGTGGGTGGGTGTGGGTGTGTGTGTGTGGGCGTGGGCGTGGGCGTGGGCGTGTGCGTATGCGTGTGCGTGTGCGTGTGCGTGTGGGTGTGTGCGTATGCGTGTGCGTGTGCGTGTGCGTGTGCGTGTGCGTGTGCGTGTGCGTGTGCGTGTGCGTGTGCGTGTGCGTGCGCGTGCGCGTGCGCGTGCGCGTGTGTGTATGTATGTGTGGGTGTGTGTGTGAGTGTGTGTGGATGGGTGGGTATGTGTGTGTGCGTTTGTGTGTGTATGGGGGAGGGTGTGGGTGTGTGTGTGTGTGTGTGTGTGTGTGTGTGTGTGTGTGTGTGTGTGTGTATGTGTGTGTGTGTGTGTGTGTGGGTATGTGTGTGTGTGTGTTGTGTGTGTGTGGGGGAGGGTGTGGGTGTGTGTGTGTGTGTGTGTGTGTGTGTGTGTGTGTGTGTGTGTGTGTGTGTGTGATGTGTGTGTGTGTGTGTGTGTGTGCGTGTGTGTGTGTGGGTGGTTCTTACATAAACAAATGGAAATCCCCGGAGGTAATTTGAAATTCGACTTTCATGGAAACGGCTCATCAATTTTCCCGCTGCTACCAATGAAAATTACGAAGCGACATCAGTTAAGTTTGAATGTTAAAGAAGCAAAGTCATCAGACAAATCAGTCTTGAATCTACAATATCATGACAAGGCACGAGCATTTTCAAACACCATGCACTCGCTAAACACTCAATGGAATAGAGAATCATATTCTCGCCTTTGATTTTTATTTATTCAGAAGGCCCATCGCCACCGCTCGATACGCAACGGTGGCCTCTGAAGCTACGCTAATGTCATACAAACACTCAGTGGGACACAGTCCTATATTCTCGTATTTCATATTCAATTATTCAGATTATTCATGGTCACAGCTCGATACTAAACGGTGATCACTGAAGCAACGCTAATAGAATCGCCACTAAATATCAATGTTTGAAGCAGGCCTGTAGATTAGACTGTAAGAATAATTGATGATAATGTTTCGATCGACCAATGTCTATGTCTATTTGGATGATGCGATAAAAGTCCGCCACTATGTTAGAATGTTAACGAACCAAAGTCGTAAGACAAACCAGTCCTGACATTAAGATATGATAACAAGGCATGAACATTACCATGAACATGAACATGAACATGAACATGAACATGACTCACTCACATACTTCGTGTGACAGGCGCTGCGCTTGTCCGGTCGGCAACAGTTCGTATTGGAAGTAAACAATCTGTTGTTTGGTGTGTCACACGGCTCTATGCTCGGACCGTTGTTGTTGTCCGCATACATTACACCGCTCGGAGATATCACCAGGAATGTTGGCTTTGACCACCTGTTGTACGCAGTCGACACGCAACTTTACGTTTCGTTTTGTCCTCGTGGAAACTACCAGTTGAACGCAATAGAACATATATGCATTTGCCTCGACGTAATACGGGAATAGGGGAATGGTCGCTAACAATCTACTGAAACTGAATCATCAGAAGACGGATGTTGTAGTGTTTGGCACCAAACACAAGCTGCCGCTGATAAATGACATTCGCATTACTATTTGTGAATCAACTGTGAGTTCATCATGACATGTTCGTAACCTTGGTGTTGTGTTTGACTCGTGGCTCTGTTTGATAAATCATCACAAGTGCCATTTGCCGAACAGCATACACGCACCTTCATAGCATAAGTCGTGTCAGGCGATATTTTACTAAACATGCGAACAAATCGCTGACGCACGTTTTCGTCATATCTTGATTCGACAACGGGAATGCGCTGCTAAATGGATTACATTCGAATAGATTAATAAACTCCAACGCATTCAAAACATGGCAGCCAGAATAATCACGTTCACATCGAGCCGCGATCACATAACACAAATTCTGAATGAATTGCACTGGCTACCTATCAATAATTGCACTGGCTACCTATCAAGAATTGCACTGGCTACCTATCAAGAATTGCACTGGCTACCTATCAAGAATTGGGCTGGCTACCTATCAAGAATTGGGCTGGCTACCTATGAAGCGTCGAATCGAATTCAAGATCCTTCTGCGTGTTTTTGATTGGTGCGTATGCGCCATGTGTGTGCGTGAGTGTGTGGCATGCGTGTGTGTGTGTGTGCGTGTGTGCGTGTGTGTGTGTGTGCGTGTGCGCCATGTGTGTGCGTGCGTGTGTGTGTGTGTGTGTGTGTGTGTGTGTGCGTGCGTGCGTGCGTTTGTGTGTGTATGTGTGTGTGTGTGTGTGTGTGTGTGTGTGTGTGTGTGTGTGTGTGTGTGTGTGTGTGTGTGTATGTATCTCTGTATGTGTGTGTGTGTGTTTGTGTGTGTGTGTGTCTGTGTGTGTGTGTGTGTGTGTGTGTGTGTGTGTGTGTGTGTTTGTGTGTGTGTGTGTGTTTGTGTGTGTGTGTGTGTGTGTGTGTGTGTGTGTGTGTGTGTGTGTGTGTGTGTGTGTGTGTGTCTGTGTGTGTGTGTGTGTGTGTGTGTGTGTGTGTGTGTGTGTGTGTGTGTGTGTGTGTGTGTGTGTGTGTGTGTGTGTGTGTGTGTGTGTGTGTGTGTGTGTGTGTGTGTGTGTGTGTGTGTGTGTGTGTGTGTGTGTGTGTGTGTGAACGAGAGAGGGGTGTGGGTATATGTGTGTATGTGGGTTTGTGTATGAGTGAGGGGGGTGGGAGGGGGTGAGTGTCTTAGGCCTGCTTGTGGGCCATGGGGATTGTTCTTACATTAAAAAATGCAAATCCCCGGAGGGAATTTGAAATAAGTTACGTTTGACGTATATTACGAACTCTGAACAATAGTAATACAATACGGTAATAGTAATAAAAAACACGCATAACGTCATAGTCTGTATCGACGAACCAACTTGTAAATTAAAAACTATTAAATCAGGTGAGACCAATTAAATTCTTTATAATGAGAGTACGTATTAAAACGTGTGAGTTTGTGTTTGTGTGTTTGCTACGACCGACCACCATGAAATAACAGTAATGACTCTTTAATATGTAAAGTTTGTTTGAAATTCATTACACCCTTCAGGCTCCAAAGGCAAAACACGTTCGGGGTTCCGTGCAATGTTTTGAAATATCTGACATAATAACAGCAAATCAACGTACTCTTATTATAAACAGTCATTACACGAAATATTGTCATTTCATGTGTTCGCATTATATATGCTTAATATATATTAAGCTCGCTTAAAAATTGTAAACTTTATTATTATATATATTTGACTAATTTACGGGGACAAAATTTAGCTCAATTTTAACAATATTCAATATCAAATATTCCCTTGCAAATATTTGAAATATCTAACATCGTAACAGTCACATCAGCAGCAAAAATAGCAAAATCTTTATCAAAACCAATATTTGACCACAATGAATAATGACAAATGTTCACTGATAATTTATCTCTATATTATATTTATACAAATAAACAAATATTCAAATCCGAAGCAAACATTTTGGTTTTGCTATTTTCATAGCACTACCCTGACCAAATGTTCTTGTAAAATGTCATATGATGGTAAAATATTGATCAAATCCCAATTTTGACCAACAACGAATAATGTCCTTTCAGTATAGTTGGCCAAACTATTAATGAATTATTTATCTATGCACACATGAAAACAATGTAATGAAATGCCGGATATAAATTGAGGTTTTGTTATCTTGAAAACAAACTCAGAACAAAATGTTCTATAAAGATTCCACAACAAAAGTTATCCCGATTATCCGCGAGAGGCGCCACAAGTATATCCGGCAATAACGAAGCGTGGACACTTGATAATGCTTGTCAATAATTGTTGTACAATATCATATAACTTTACAATAGTTGAGTTGAGTTGAGTTGAGTGTCCGTTCAACAGTTGATATGTGCCCTTTCAACAGTCGACATGTGTCCGTTCAACAATCGACATGTGTCCGTTCAACAGTCGACATGTGTCCGTTCAACAGTCGACATGTGTCCGTTCAACAGTCGACATGTGCCCGTTCAACAGTCGACATGTGTCCGTTCAACAGTCGACATGCATCAGTTCAACATTCGATATGTGTCCGTTCAACAGTCGACATGTGTCCGTTCAACTGTCAATATGTGCCCTTTCAACAGTCGACATGTGTCCTTTCAACAGTCGACATGTACCGTTCAAAATCGAAATGTGTCCGTTCAACAGTCGACATGTGTCCGTTCAATAGTCGACATGTGTCCGTTCAACAGTCGACATGTGTCCGTTCAACAGTCGACATGTGCCGTTCAAAAGTCGACATGTGTCCGTTCAACAGTCGACATGTGTCCGTTCAACAGTCGATATGTGTTCTTTCAACAGTCGACATGTGACCGTTCAACAGTCGACAAGTGTCCGTTCAACAGTCGACATGTGTCCGTTCAACAGTCGACATGTGTCCGTTCAACGGTCGATATGTGACCTTTCAACAGTCGACATTTGTCCGTTCAACAGTCGACATGTGTCCGTTCAACAGTCGACATGTGTCCGTTCAACAGTCGGTCACATTTTCGGTCGGCCGAAAGTCGTCAGTTGGGTAGTTGCCAACTATTTACCGGCAGAAAAGCAATAGGTTGTTAAAAGTCTTTATATGTATGGAAGGCTTAAAACCACCAAACACACACCTATTCTTCAGTAACATGATGGCGACTTCTTTTTCAGCAACAACTCAAATATAGTCGTTATGTGTACGTTCTCCACTAACAGTTGGCAACACTGTCGGACGATAGGTAGTTCCCAACTACATGTCGGGAGACAACCTATTGACGACTAAAGGTCGGTGTGCGCATGTGTATAATAAAACTCTGCTCTCAGTTTGGAATGTTCAACGAATCTCAGCAGAACGTTACAGTATAAACGAGAACGTATTTAATATGGATTACGCAAATAATGTACGTAGTAAGTAATGTGACAAACCCAACCAAGTTGTTTATTTTAACGTTGACGTTTGTATTTATCTTTGCTTATTTTATACAAATAAGAAAGCAGTATGCATATTAATGTCCATTAATGTTCAACAGGAAATAGTTTATTGTCAATATTACGAAAAACCTGCTGTCGATGCCGTCGCATGCGGCCCGATTGCGGTTTGATAGTCCTCAATAAACCGTACTTCGCTGCTGCGCATAGCGGTGACGTCGCTTGCAATATAATTGATCGTATTTAAAGTAACGTAGCTTGGCAATATAACAAGTCCTATGTTGAAGTGATGTCGTTTTCAATAGAAATGGTCCTATTTTTACGTAATGTAATTTGAAAAACAGAAATCATCCTATTTAATGTATTGTCGCTTCCATTATAACTTGTCCTATTTTGAAGTGATGTCGGTTGCAACACAACTGGTCCTATTTTTATGCGACGTCACTTGCGATAGGAAAGGGCATTGAGCTTATTTAATCATGTAACAATCGCCTCGTGAAGACGCAGCTTTTGTATATTGTTCTTGCTCGTTGCCCCCTTTATAACTCAAGGGACAACGACAGGATGGTTTCGGTTTCAGCTGCCTACCGCTGTTCGTCAAGAGTTTACGAGGTATATCGAAAAACACCATTCGAAATATCGTCGTTTGCAATAAAATCGCTGTTCATCTAGAGCTTACGAGGCATATGGAATAAAACCACAATGGCCTATGCCATAGTCATTCCATGTTCAACAGGTCAACGACATATCGGCAGTAACCCGGGTGGAATATTCCGGCAAGTGGCGTACTAAACGTTGCAACACACACGCACAACACACACGCATAACACACACGCACAACACTGTCCGTTTTAAACAGTGACGATGCACACGTTTACACGAGCTGTATCGCCTGTAGCAAATGCGTATTCACGTAGCTACATACCATTCGAGCTGCAGATCAGTATCGTCATTGAGAACGCGCCGATCGTTCGAAGCTTCATTTTGTTCAACTCTTCTGGATATCGGCTGTTCGATTCGTTGACATTTGACAGTGAAAGGAACGTGTGGTGTGCGCGACATCGAACGACAAACTGTCTCCATGACAGTGTCACAACAAGCCATAGACTGACCACGTGCACTCACTAGCGCTACATCATCAGTACTCCTGAATAATAGATATGGCAGATTGCCTCCCGATTTGCTAGATCATTGACACGCCACTGTGCACTAACCACTGGTTTATTACTGTTTGACATTGGGATGTTGGTGTTTCATCAATAGGAGTTCATCTGTATTAGTTTTATCGGGTGTCTTTTTGTTGCCAGCGTGCCCGGGGCATGAGGTGATGACTGAACTGTTGCCACCGTGCCGAGGCATGTGGTGATGACTGAACTGCTGCCACCGTGCCCGGGGCATGTGGTGATGACTGAACTACTGCCAGTGTGCCCGGGGCATGTGGTGATGACTGAACTACTGCCATCGTGCACGGGGCATGTGGTGATAGATGGTTCGTACACTGTACACTTTAAAAAAAAATTCCGGCATCGATATAATACGAATGTAGACGTTTGACTCAGAATACGTAACTCGGAACACTGAAAGTTCGTATTTACGGACAATTGGTAGCAACGCTATGCGTGTTTTCTACGATTGTTCAGAGTTACGTTATTAACGTCAAAGGTAAGAAGACGTTCCTTCGTATGGCATATACGCTTCGTGGAACCGGCAGTAGTGCATGAAGGTGGCACTGCCCTACCAAAACATGAATGGTTTGGACAAGGAGCCATAATACTGTAATATCTCTGCTAGTTTTACATAACGTGTTTACATAATCAACTTCTCAGTGCAATATTACTGCATTTCGTGCATACTAGTATAGGTGTTTAGCAATATATTTTTTAATAAATTCGACGAGAATGGGACTCGAACCCACGGGGGAGACCCTAATGGATTAGCAGTCCATCTCCTCAATCACTCGATCACCTCGTCAGGCATACTTTGATGTAACAATACAACTAACTATCGATATATCGCAATAGTTGATGTGACGGTACAATACTATGAATACTAAATTCATATACCGATAGTTCGAAATTAACGATAGTTGTAAAAACTATTCAGCATTCAGCAGCACTACTTGTGTCTCTGTTTTAATAAATGGGACAATGATATGTATTCATCGACCTAACATCAACATCATCCATTAGAGCAGTATTATTCACGCATTCGGCATTTCAAATCATCTACCTTCAAAGCTACGTGA
>BSQZ01000059.1:1952500-1977500 GCA_033239005.1 Lamellibrachia satsuma
TTAACAGCATCTGCCATTTCTCAGACCATTTCACTAATCTGTCTAGATCGTTTAGTAAATGCTGTTTATCACCATCAGTATTAACCTTTCTAAACAGTTTTGTGTAATCCGCAAATTTCAGTACGTTACATGTTATACTGTCGTCCAAGTCATTGATATATATTAAGAATAATATAGGTCCTAATACTGATCCTTGAGGTACCCCACTCAAAACCGATTTCCAATTTGAAACTTCTCTATCTACTACACCTCGTTGTCTTCTGTCAGTCAGCCATTGTTCTATCCAGTCAGTTATGCTATCCCCGATACCATGGGCTTTTAATTTAAGTAGTAATCTTTGATGTGGCACTTTGTTAAAAGCTTTCTGAAAATCTAAGTAGATAATATCTACTGGCGATCCCACGTCTATCCACTTAGTGATTTATTCCAAAAAACATAACATATTTGTTAAGCATGACCTCGCTTTAAGGAATCCATGTTGAGATGATTTAATAATTTATGCTTAACGAGGAAGTCCACCATATGGTACTACCAATTAGTAAATTGAAATTGATATCTATCATCGATAGTACACTGTGAAAGATAATTGTCAAAACAATTCAACTTGTGTCACTGTGTCGCATCTGTTTCAATGTGTCACATCAACAATGTCGATTAAAGCAGCGTCATTAACGGATTCAGCATTTTAAGTCAGCTACCTGCAACGCTACACGATACCGCTACTCATCAACACCGCTACACGATACCGCTAGCCATCAACTACGACTTGGGCCTGTTTTCCTGGTTATTCGCTATTCCGTGATGCTACATCAATACTATCGCAATAGTCAATAAATGACCGCAATAGTGTTGCAACAGTCATACTGTAGTGTACATACGTACTCATAAGCACACGCGCACGCGTGCATACACACACTCACATGAATTCTATCATTGTCTTGAATTATTAAATAGGCATTTTTATTCAGAATGGTAGCGTACATTGTGTCAGCTTGGCGACCAACAAACCAGTAACAGCGATGACTGCCTGAAGTTGGCTATCACATCACATCAATCTAGCATGGAAAGTCATCATATATTAAATGATGTATCACAACGTGTCTATCGATATGCCGTACTCACATCCTCGCGAGCCAGTAATAATGCTACTACCCTTGAAGTACGTATCATCTACACATCGTACGGAAGTACGTGTCATCTATATATTGTACGGAAGTACGTGTCATCTCCTCGTCTCAAGGAAGTTCCTACCACTAGCCATTTCCCGTTCGACCAACGAAGGGCAACAAAAGTTAAGTTCCCGTGTACGAGCCACGTATATTCCAGCGAAAAATATTATTTGTTAATACAACTGAAAAATACGTGTTTCAGCAAGGTGATATGCCGTAGGTATTGATGCAGTCAGAAGCCCCTGGCGTCGAGGATGCGTAAACACATCGCGCGTACACTGGAACTTTGGTTATCATTATCGTTTGATGTGCTATCAATTCTAGAATGACATCTCTGTTTCACACAGTCGTTCCCTCTGTTCATTGTTGTCGCATAGCAATTTCTTTCCATTCGTCGTGATTTGCATATATGCATATTAATGTCCATTAATGCTCAGCAGCAGGAAATAACTTATTCTCAGTATTACGAAAAACCTGCCGTCGCATGCGGCCCGATTGCAGTTTGATCAATAAATAAACCGCACGTCGATGCTGCGCATAGCGGTGACGCCGCTTGCAATATAATTGATCCTATTTAAAGTAACGTAGCTTGGCAATATAACAGGTCCTATTTTGAAGTGATGTCGCTTTCAATAAAACTGGTCCTATTTTAATGTGATGTAATTTGAAAACAGAAATCATCCTATTCAATGTGACGTCGCTTCAAATATAACTTGCCTTATTTTGAAGTGACATCTTTTGTAATAGAACTTGTCCTATTTTTATGCGACGTCACTTGCGATAGGAAACGGCATGGAACTTAACTAATCATGTAACAATCGCCTCTTGAAAACGCCGCTTTAGTATATTGTTCTTGCTCGTTGTTCCCTTTATAACTGATGGGACATTGACACGATGGTTTCGGTTTCCGCTGCCTACCGCTGTTCTTCAAGAGTTTAATAGGTATATCGAATAAAACCACATTGGTATATACCGTAGTCATTCCATGTTCAACAAGTCAACGAAATATCGGTAGTAACCCGGATGGAATATTCCGGTAAGTGGCGTACAAAATGTTGCAACACACACGCACAACACTGTCCTTATTTAGGAAGGGAAAACACGCTGTATTACATGTTCATTTTCGGCAATACAAGCTGTGTCGCCTGTAGCAAATACATATTCACGTAGCTACATACCATTCGAGCTGCAGATCAGTATCGTCGGTAAGAACGCGCGGATCGTTTGAAGCTGCATTTTTGTATTTCAAATCTTCTGGATATCGGCTGTTGGACTCGTTGACGTTTGACAATGAAAGGAACGTGTGGTGTGCGCGACATCCAACAACACACTGTCTCCATGACCGTGTCACAACAAGCCATAGACGCACCGCGTGCATTCACTAGCGCAAGATTTTCAATACTCATGAATAATAGATAGGGCAACACTCGAGGCATTCCTAGATCAGTTTGTTGTGTTGAAGGAAATGGTTCGACAATACTCGGGCACCGACCGACTGATGGCAATGATCGATCACTGCCTCCTGGTAAAGGTGCCTTATCGACGGGGGAAGATCATACTTTTTGCCATTTGTGCGATTGGATTTAACAAATAACATGAAATGTGAGCGAAATATCAGTACAGTTTCAGTATGCAGATTCCGTATACAATTATAAGTTCAACACGAAAAAATAATCGAGGAGTATGGAATTCGAACCTACGCGGGAATACCCCAATACATTAGCAGTTCATCGCCTTAACCATTCGGCCACCTCGTCAGTTATAGTTTAAATGCGTGTAACAATGCAACTATCGATACATCGCAATAGTTGATGTGACGATGCAATATTATCAATAGTAAAATTATCTATAGATATTTATCGTCGATAGTACACTGTGAACTATCGATTGTAGCGTTGTGAACAATTCAACAGCACTACTTTTGTCACTGTGTCACATCATCGTCACAGTGTCATATCAACCATCGTCGATTAAAGCAGCGTCATAATGGATTCAGCATTTTAAGTCAGCTACCTGCAACGCTACAAGATACCGCTACCTGTCAACTACGACTTGGGCCTGTTTTCCTGGCTGTTCGCTATTCCGTGATGCTACATCAATACTTTCGCGATAGTCAATAGTTAAACTGTAGTGTACATACGTACACACTCGCGCACGCGTGTAAAGAAACAAACATTCACATTAATTTTATCATTGTCTTGAGTTATTAAATAGGCATTTTTATTCAGAATGGTAGCGTACATTGAGTCAGTTTGGCGACCAACAAAGCAGTAACAGCGATGGCTGCCTGAAGCTGGCTATCACATCATATCAATCTAGCATGGAAAGTCATCATATTGACGTTTCAATTATTTATCACAATGAGTCTATCGACGTGCCGTACATACATTCTCTCGAGCCAGTAATAATGCTACTACCATTGAAGTACGTATCATCTACACATTGTACGGATGTACGTATCATCTACACATTGTACGGAAGTACGTATCATTTACACATTGTACGGAAGTACGTATCATCTACACGTTTAAAGGAAATTCCTACCACTGGCCATTTCCCGTTCGACCAGCGAAGGCCAGTTAAACTTAAGTTCCCGTGTACGAGCCACGTATATTCCAGCGAACAATATTATTTGTTAACACAACTGAAAAATCAGCGTTTCAACAAGTCGATATGCCAGAGGTATTGATGTAGTCAGAAGCCCCTGGCGGCAAGGATGCGTAAACACATTCGGGCGTACACTGAAACTTTGGTAATCATTGCCCTTTGATGTGCTGTCAATTCTACAATGACAGCTCTGTTTCACACAATCGTTCCCTCTGTTCATTCGGCGCATAGCAATTTCTTTCCATTCGTCGTGATTTTGTTCACTAATGAGTTATCACATCTACGACAATTAGTTGACAACAATATCATTGCAAGCGTTGTGTTAACATCTGCATCACCAGAACTGTATCAATGCAGTTATGGCAAACATTATCAATATCACCTTTACGGTTGTTCCGTGTATGTCATAGCTAACCTTGTATGTAAACTCCGATTAATGTTTTTAGTCAGAAGTCGACACCGCTACTTAACTTGGAATCCACAACCATTGCGGACGTGTGTCGGGTTTAAAACTGGTGGCACTTTTAACAAGTACCAAATCAGTTCCATGCGAATATTCGGTATGTGCTATATTATATTATACCGACAAACTCCCAACTGAAATACATTGATATCGCAGTGGTTTAAACTGAAAGATATGCTGTGATATTCACAGGCATGTACCCATTTAGCTCTCAGCATTTTTTTATGTGGTGTAACAGGTGACAAAACATTTAATTGATGTGACACCAGTAGTTAGTAAGTTGATCTGAATCCTTAAGGAAGGTACCATATTTCGACGGCTACTACAAATAGATTTTTGGGAAAACGCGGATGATATGTCCGGTGTGAGAGTATAGGGAAAGAGGTGTAATATCGCTAGCAGGACATCAGCCCCCCTTGTCGGCTGTAGGATTAGACGAGGAACACCATAAGCTCACCTAGCGACGAAAGGACTGGTCAAGGAGTGGTCAAGGAGTCTTTTAATAGGGGTCAAAGGTCATCCGACGTAAGGGAGGAGTGGCGGCGGCGGCGGCGGCGGCGGCGGCGGCGGCGAACACCATTCATTAACAGGGATCAAAGGGCCTGACGAGGAAACAAGAAAGGAACAAAACACGGCAATGTACGAGTGCACACGTATTTTATTGCAAGAACTTTCCACTATTTTTTACTGCCATTAAAACTAATTTTAAAAAGCTATGGGCTGGTGGTCGTCGTACAGACAGCGAGTGAGAGGAGGCGGTTTTTTAACAGTAAACGTTTTTATGACTAGGCCACGGGTTCATACCAGACCGCTTATCGGATTGACACAGCGACCTGCAGCAAGCAAGCGGTGTAGTTTTTACCTGTACGCTATTTATTCATCATATCTTTATTAGTATAAAAACAGTAAATTACTGATACTATTGCTAATTTTACTTAATGACATTGTCTCCAGCCTGCCTTGCTGTTTTTCACCGCCTCAACATACAGTTCTCTCCTTTTGACACTGTCGCCAGCCTGTCTTGCTGTTTCTCACCGCCTCAACATACAGTTCTCTCCTTTTGACACTGTCGCCAGCCTGTCTTGCTGTTTCTCACCGCCTCAACATACAGTTCTCTCCTTTTGACACTGTCGCCAGCCTGTCTTGCTGTTTCTCACCGCCTCAACATACAGTTCTCTCCTTTTGACACTGTCGCCAGCCTGTCTTTCTGTTTCTCACCGCCTCAACATACAGTTCTCTCCTTTTGACACTGTCGCCAGCCTGTCTTTCTGTTTCTCACCGCCTCAACATACAGTTCTGTCCTTTTAACACTGTCGCCAGCCTGTCTTTCTGTTTCTCACCGCCTCAACATACAGTTCTGTCCTTTTGACACTGTCGCCAGCCTGTCTTTCTGTTTCTCACCGCCTCAACATACAGTTCTGTCCTTTTAACACTGTCGCCAGCCTGTCTTTCTGTTTCTCACCGCCTCAACATACAGTTCTGTCCTTTTGACACTGTCGCCAGCCTGTCTTGCTGTTTCTCACCGCCTCAACATACATATTTGTACTTAATAAATATAATGAATAACAAATGACCTAAAAATTAGTCTTGTTGGACCCCGGTGTTAATAGGTAAGATATTTAAATGTATGTCATCAATCTTTTTTAAATTGTTCACGGTCTGTTAAATAATTTTAAAGCTGGTGTTTCCATAACGCAATGTTTCAAAATAGTCCCTACATATCCAGTAAACGGTTACAATATATAGTTACTGCACTCACAGCACGCAGTTACAATACATGATCACTATACTTTCAGCACACAGATCGAATACGTTGCATATTCACTGCACCCCAACTAAATATCGAGGGTTATGGTTTCGTTTAAGGTTAGGGTTATGATTAGTTAGGGGTTAGGGTTAGGATGTCATTGTATAATAATACACAGAGGCTAGGAAGCGCACAGGGAGCAAGCGAGCGGTAATACACCCTTTCCGGGTAATACAATTTTGATCTCGCGCGCTCCCCCTACGCAGGCAGGCTGGAGACTGTGTCCTAAAATAATTAATTATATGTTGAAACGTTGAGAAATAGCAAGGCAGGCTATAGACAGTGTTACAAACATAGAAATGTATGCTGAGACCGTGAGAAACAGTAAGCCAGGCTGGAGGCAGTGTCATAAAGTATACACATGTATACTAATGCGCTGAGAAACAGCAAGGCAGGCTGAGAAAGAGCAAGGCGTGTTACATGCAGTGTCAAAAAGTAGAGAAATGTATGCTGAGTTGGCGAGGCAGGCTGGAGACGATGTCATAAAAAAATAAATATATGCTGAGACGGTGAGATACAGCAAGGCAGGCTGAAGACAGTGTCATAATATAAATAAATGTATGCTGAGACAGTGAAAAACAGCAAGGCATGCTGGAGACAATGTCATAAAGTATAGAAATGTATTCTGAGATGGGGAAATTGGAAGGCAGTATCGTAAATTATACAAATGTATGCTTAGGCAGAGTCATAAAGTATAGAAATGTATACGGAGACTAGAGTGTCTAAAAAAATCAATATATGCTTAGATAGTGAGAAATAGAAAGTCAAGCTGTCATAAATTACAGAAACGTATGCTTAGACGGAGAGAAACAAAATGGCAAATAAATATATGCTGACATGGTTAGAAACAGCAAAGCAGGATGGAGACAGTGCCATAAAAAAGTTCTTTCGTCGCCATGGAGCGCTGATGATGTGCCTCTTCTAATCCTACAGACGACAGGGGGCGCTGATGTGAGCGATATTACACCTATTTCCCTATATTCTCACACCGCACATATCATCCGGGTTTTCTCCAAAATATATTTTTAGTCGTCATCGAAACATGGTCCCCTTCCTTAAGGATTCAGATCATCTTACTAACTACCGACGCTATTTTCGAAGCAAGAAATATAAAACCAATCCGTTGTTATTTTGTTGATGAATGTAATGCAGACAACGCATGCTTCTATGAAAGTTTTTTGTCTACGTGAAACACACGTCATGATCTATATTCACTCTGGTGAAACAGCGGTACAGCTGGGGCAACCTGCAGGATCGCGGTTCAAACCGTCGTCGCGCTGAAACGTGGATCAACTTTAATACGTTACACGTAACGTGTTACACGAAACGTGTTACACGTAACGTAACGTGGTACACGTAACGTGGTACACGCGCCGGTCTTTTTGTTTCGCCTCAAGAACACTGTCGTGGGGTAGAATTTACCCAGGTGATCATTTGAGCATAGCCAACGGGGCGACGGTGTAGTTTTTGTGCAGCGATACAGCAGTGATTGAGAAACTTTGGCCAAAATGTTCGTTTCCTGAGCAAATTGATATCGCCCGTACTAAATTCATCGCAGCAGTACTGTTTGATCACATTTGTCAGAGTTGATCGCATTCGTGGGTTTTGATCACGTCCGTGTATTTTAATCGCATAGTGTATCTTGGTCGTGTCCCCGTTCGTCACTGAGGAAATCATGCAAATCTTCATGTCATGCGTTGGTCATGTGATCGCATACTAGTCGTGTGTAACCAATCAGACGACGGTTTGAACGGAAGACTGCGATTTAAACGTGCCTGCCTTTGCTTCTCGCCATGTGGCAGCTGTCTCGCTTGGCCCGCGCCCTCTGTACGTAATCCTTGAGGTAGTCGACCGTGTGCAGGTAGCCTTGCTGTAAGTAAAATACGAGACGTATTGGTCAGAAACGATGTCATCTCTTCTGTTGTCATATATATGGTTAGGTTAGGCAGTCTCAAATCAGCAAACAATATTACATCTTCAACAGTTTGCCGTATCATAACTGGACTGCCCGGACCTGATAATATCACTATTGGGGCTGTTTTTGTAGGAATTCTTGGCTTACGCACAACATTCATGACATTTTACTCTATTATTCGAGATAAATCAATTACAGTCTTCTATTTTCAGTGGCCCTTATCAATAACAACAAAGAGTACATTGAAAACAAGATGTATCTGCTGTGTTGCTCGAAGATAAATTTCGGTTCATGATAACTATGACGTCAGTGAACCATTTCCCGGGCTTTTCGCATTATGGGATGTCCCGCATTCCTCGAGTCTCGTATTCAATTATGAAGGAAAGTCGTTTAACTCACATGTTCTAATTAATATATTATGATTAGCTAAGAAACTATATGCAACTAGCTTTTAGTTATCGGATCCTCTGATATATGAGTAAAGGTCGTCACAGATCGGCACATTGTGTCATTTATACCTGTATGATAAACTCGCGGTCCCCCGGCTCGGTGACGTAATCGTTTATTCCTATATATCCGCAGTTGATGGCTACAGTGCGACGCAGATCCTCTGGCTGCAACATTAATGAGAAGCGTACCATTCGTGCCCAAGAAACGTACCATTCGTGCCCAAGAAATGTTTCAAGAAATGTGCGTCCTCAGAGGTGCCAAGCAATATAGTTATGTGAAAGTAGAGTTTACTGTTGCAGATTAAATAGAGGAAAAAGGATATTGTGGGAGGGAAAATATTTGAAACAATGAGGGCTTCGTGTGTATGCTATGTTTTTTTAGAAAATGTAGAATTGCTTAAAAAGGACAATATTCGAAAAAGAACGAGAAATGTTATAAATTGTATACAAAATACAAAAAAGACGGTGTCATTCCTCTGCGTCCGCCTTACGATAAGAAGAAATGTTACAATCAAGTAAAATGCACACAACACAGGTGCTGACTCACACCTGATTATTGCAACACATTTGTAGAATGCATTGCTCTTATTTTATCCCTGATATGGGGTCACTGCTCTGTTTGGCATTCCATAGTTATTTTGCAAATTATCAATCTGAGCACAGCGCTATCATGTTGCGCTCAACGACAACCTGATACCGACGGTATAAAATGCGTGCAAAGTGTATTATTGTAATTGATGATAGCAACATGTTTGGAGAGTGGTAATGCCAAGTCGGTATCAAACAAGTAATTGTTCTGTTGTCTTGGCAACTGTTCGACTCAGTATACCAATAATAACAGAGGAGATAATGGCAAACATGTTTGTAATAACATCCGCCATCTAATGTCGACCAGAACTATTCACAGAATACTAAAAAACACTTTCAATATAGACAGTTTCACATCGTGTCGATTAATACAATTAGCTTTCAACTATATTAGATAATGTACTTAGCACAACTAGCAATCAATCTCCTCACCATAAGATATCTACATTTAATCCAATTTTCTACGGGTTGTATAACTGCTAGCAGCGTGAATTAATTTAAAAACAGGGTTGACACATATCTCGGGGGCGGGTAACACGTAGATGAACATTGATGGAATCTCGATAAGCCAATGGCTTCCTTGTCCAATTGCCATCTGAGCCATTGGCTTGGATGGCAAATCTTGTTAAATATTGTCAAATGTTACGTTGTTCAGCGAAGCCTTCCGCTGCGCCACTAAGATCGTCTCCAGCGTCGCCTGCATGAAGTCGGCGAAGTGACCGATACTGACGCTCTCTGTCGTCGTCGTCTCGTAGTGGATGTTCTGCTGCAGCGCGTCGTGTTTCTGTTGTCGGGCGTCAGACTTGATCTACAGTTGAAATGCACGGTAAGAATCGGTCTAAGTCATCTTCAGGCTTGATCAACAACAGTCAAAACAGACTGGCTTCAACACACTCTGACTAGATATTCAGTTAAGAAACAACCGTTCATTGTATACACTTCCTATACAGCAAAGTCTGATTTGACTTACACATAATTGTATTGATCTACGACACAAACAGACTGTATATGTGCCCTGCACAAATCAAGTAGCTTCCATAGTTGTGTACAAAATGTCCGTTTAATATTTGGTGTAGGAAATAATCTAAAACAACACAAACCCAAAGAAAGCACACATTATTTTCTACAATGTTAACTATTGTCACCGATCGGAGATTGTGTGAGGTTGTGTATAATTAGCTTGATTACTTTAGTCACCTAGCGATTGCAATTTTGGCTAGAAAAAGTGGCTAGTGGCGCCGAATAGCGACCGATGGCTAAGCGAGACATCGAAAATGTATTTATACCCTGCTGATGCTAAATGTTGATATTTTGCAGATGCGTAATGGCAGAAACCTGAGCTTGTTTGCTACAGGAACACACAAAGAGTAACTGTTGTTAAAGGTCATTTAATAAATGCATCGTGATAATAAAATACATGTATCCATGAGAAATAGCTGGTACAAATATGTTCATCGAGAAAAATATATATGTGTAAATCGATGAGATATAGCTTAATCATCAATACAAACTAGCTCATCGAGAAAAGCAATTATTAAATGACATGTAAAAGTAGCAAAGGTGGGGAGATCATTTATCCCACAGTACATAATCATGATAACACGGTACGCAACACGAGAACATTGGCGGTAGAAAGGGGAGGATGGTGGGAGGAAAAACGTCCAATATGTTGCTTTGTATTTGTTTCAAACTGAATAACAGATCAACGAAACGTTATCATGTTTGATATCGTAGGAAAATTAGTTTTCTACTGATGTTGTTTATCATTGTTTTAGAACCTAATTATGTTGGAGTACGAATAATTTTAGATATAGTCGAGGTTGCTGTTTTGCGTTGATGACACCATAGGGCCAGGTATTTTGTTTTACTCTCTCACTTTTGACTAATAGATGGAGCTGAAGGAATGCTGGTTTCTGTTTTAAATTTGGTATCTACTGCTAAAACAATATCAAAGGCACTAATTAGCAGTCGCCTTGACTATTGCAATTCACTACTAAATAACATTGCTAAAAGAGACTTGGCTAAACTCCAACGAGTACACAATTGTCTGGCACGTGTGGTTCTCAGGGCGCCTCGGTTTTCACCGTCACTACCACTACTTAAACAGTTACACTGGCTTCCAGTTTCTTACCGAATTAATTTTAAGCTGTCCACTCTTGCATATCGTGCTCTATCTACACAACAACCATCCTACTTGGCTAGTCTCCTGCATCTTTCAAATATCCCTAGGCAGCTAAGATCATCAACTTCACAACAACTTATTGTACCTAAAACAAAACTTAACTTGGGTAAACGTGCTTTCTCTGTCGCTGCGCCTATGGTCTGGAATGAACTCCCTATCACTTCAGAAACTATTGCTATTTTCCGAACAAAACTCAAGACATATCAATTCCAAATTGCATTCCCAACATAAATGTTCGGTTGTCCCTCGTTCTGATACTGACTTTTGCGCGTCCCTGTTTACGATTATGCTTACTGATTCTGTTTTGTCGCGCCTCTGAGCTCAGGTTCCTGAGGATAGAAGTCAATTATTATTATTAGTATTATTAGTATCAGATGCATTTTAATGTATAACATCACAATGTGTGTATTATACGGATTCACATGGCAGATGTTTTGTTTAGGATATCATGTGATTTCATTGATTGATACTGGAGTGTTTTAGAACAAATATGGTACAACTATTCACAAGTTAACTTGTAAATTGTTTAGGCAACAAAGCCTATCTGTAGTCTACGGGCTCTTGTATGCACCAACTTATTTGGTTAATCCGTTGTGCGACGAAGGCTACGATTGGTGATAATGCAAGTATACAATAGTTACGGGCGTTGAAGCAGCAGAGGAACTCCAATCGCGGATGTTAGAGAATGCGTGGCAACGACGGCAGTCACTGAGCCATAGACGCTAACTTCCGCCACCGTCCACCTTCGTTAGCCGCTACAATCTTGCCGTTGACAGTCAGACTGCCAGCTGCCACTACAGACAGCACTCTCCAAGCACGCCGTACGCAAGACAGCACTTGCCGAGCACGCCGTACATAAGACGGCACTCTTCGAGCACGCCGTCCGCAAGACGGCATTCGTCGAGCACGGCATACGCAAGACAGCACTCGCCCAGCACGTCGTACGCAAGACGGCACTCGCCGAGCACGCCGTACGCAAGACGGCACTCGCCGAGCACGCCGTACGCAAGACTGCATTCGTCGAGCACGCCGTACACAAGACGGCATTCGCCGAGCACGTCGTACGCAAGACAGCACTCGCCGAGCACGCCGTACGCAAGACGTCACTCTCCGAGCACGCCGTACGCAAGACTGAGTGTGTATATGTATACGTGTTTGTTGCTAAGGTGGCCGACTACCTTGAAATAACAGGTATGACACTTTAAAAAGTAAACGTTGTTTGAAATCCATTAGTACGCTAAAGCTCCGAGGGCAAGAAAGTTCGGGAGTTCCTTGCAATTTTTTTTATCTGACATAATAACAGCTAGGTCACCAGCATATCACTGTACTCTGATCATAAACAGTCATAACACGAAATTTATTACAATCCAAATATAAAACTTGCAGGAATATTGTAATTTTATGTGTTCGCATTATATTATGCTTAATACGTCAAACGCATACAAATAGTAAAATTCATCATAATATATAATTGTTTAATTCACGAAAAACACACCTTTGCTCGATTTGTATACTATTTATTAAGAAATATTCCCGAGCAAATATTTGAAATATCTAATATAGTGACAGTTGCGTCAGCAGCAAAAGTAACCAAATTGTTATGAAAACCAATTTTTTACCACAACGAGTAATGACAAATGTTAATATATTATTTACCTCTACATATACAAAGAAACAAGTACTCAAGTCCAAGAATTTTGTTTATGTTTTGCTATATTCAAAGCAGTACCCTGACCAAATGTGTTTGTAAAATGCAATATTATGGTAAAACATTTATCAAATCCCAAATTTTACCCACAACGTTTCAGTTAAAGTTAGCAAAAATAATTACTTATTATTATTTATGCACATATAGAAAAAATATAATGAAGGGCCGGATATAAATTGAGGTTTTGCTGTCTTCAAAACAAACTCCTAACAAAATGTTCTGCAGATTCCACAACAAAAGTTATCCCGCTTATCCGCGAGAGGCGCCACAAATACAACGTTTAATTTATAATGATTTCGGTTTATTTCGATGCTTGCTGTTGCCATTATGGACATAGTTTCAATAAACAATATAATGTCGTTTAATAATAATGCGCAGTCCGATGCGCAGGTAAAACACCCCGCGTGACATTTCAATCTACAGAACTATCCAGATCTCGCAGTAGTAGAAACTGACAGTCACAACAACGTGTCACGTGCGCGACATCCAACGACACACTGTCTCCATGACAGAGTCACGACAAGCCATAGACTCACCACCAATACTCCTGAATTATAGACAACAAGCCCGCTAGAAACAATGCTATTGTATAGCTAACCTTTTACCCTTCCTATGCTGTATTTACATTTCGACGAAAACATACATAAAACCTGTTAGTTCGCCATATGTGAGTTTGCTTTAGTGTGTATATTACCAAATGGTTTGCTCCTGCGTACCTCCTCAGTTTCGCATGTATTGGACTGAAATATTGTAAGGGTGCCCTGTGGCATATGGGGATGGAAGGTTCGTACATGGTGGCACTTAGGTTACGTAATTCGGATCAATAAGTTCGTACGGACAATTGTTAGCAACGCCATGCGTGTTTTCTACGATTGTTCATATTTACTTGATTAACGTCAAAGGTCAACATAAGTTTCTAGAATAAATTTATATCATATTATTGTCATTATAAAGACGTTTCGCATAAAAATATGCAAAATAAATTCGTCGAAGACGGGAATCGAACCCACGAGGGGAGACCCAAATGGATTAGCAGTCCATCGCCACACGGCCACCTCGTCAAGTACACGTCAGAACAACACATACATATTTACATGCATAATGCATATATGCATGCATACATACATACATACATACATACATACATACATACATACATACATACATACATACAAATTGTCACAAAGTGGTTTGGGAGAATGACTCTGGGTTTATCTTCTTCCCCCTTGTTCATTTCTTTAAATTAAAAGAATTTACAATCGTAAATAGGTACACAGTCTATTCTACGTTACAGTGTTGCCATCTATCTTACGGCAGGGCTTGATATTTGCACAATGCAAGGCGGCCACTAGGTAACTAAGGTATACCTACTTGAGTGAAATTGTACTATTATAATATTTTAAGCATTATTCCTTCGGTTATGATTGTCAAATTTAGTATGTGTAGAACCGGTTTGTCGTGACTGATACAATGCTATCATTGTGATTCACATATATTGAAGGTATAAGAATATTAATACATGAATTAGCCAGTTGTTGTTCAGCAAGCAAGCAAGGTTAGACATATGATCTCACACCTTTGACAGGTGCAGACAGCTGTGATTATTCGTTTTATTAATATAACACATTCAGTTGTGGGAGTTGAGTGATGCAATTAATAGCGTTGTTACTGTGTCAATGCAAAGATTCTGGTGATATTAAATGTATAAGAAATATGTATAATTGGAGGGTTTTGGGGGTATCTGAAGATTGTTAATCGGTTATGTAATGCGATTATTCTATATATAAAGTTTGGAATAGGGCCTAACCCCGAAGTTCTAGGAACATGATCGCAATCCTAGGGATGTTTTAAGCTGTGCTACTGGCTGTGCTATTGGCTAGTTAGACTTCCCGCACACTGTGGCCGCCGGAGTATTTAACGAATGTGCACGAATTTAGAAGCAGACTATTAATGTGTGCGGTGACAAAACGTATCTGAGACATGGGCTCAAGACAAATAATTTTTTTTCGCCCATATCTTGTGGGTGTAGCTTGATTGTAAAGTAACTCAATTCAACTTCGTGTACACGGGTTATGATTGCTACCACAAAAATTAAACACTCTTCGCAACATCTCCGAATCTTTGAACTAACGTATGGAAGTCAATATTCCTCTCCTTCGAGACGTCTTAATGACTTCACTTGAAGGAGCTTCTAGCGCGATAGGTATTCGTCGCCATTTATACGTTGTCTGGGCCTGAACAACGCGTGGTTGAGTTCTCATTCGTTGCATTCTTGTTCAACGATGCCACGCGTGACATCTTCTCGATCGCTGCATACCTGTGATACCTCCATGTCCGCTGCCTTCTCGTTCGATTGATCAGCGTCACGTCTTCCCGTTCGCCTTCCTTCCGTGTGATTGACACGTGTGACGTCGACCCGTCCGCTCTCACCTCGTTCAAATGAACCGCGTAACGCCAACACGTTCGCCGCCATTCCGTGCGATTGATTCGTTTGTCACGTCCACATCTCGCTGCAATACTGCTTCGTATGAGAGCGACATTTTCGATGACACCACGTGCGACTGCTCCGTGTGACGCCGTTTCGTTTGTCAGCTCTTTCGTTGCTGCCACGTTTTGCGGAAAAGCCGACCCAGTACGACAGAGAGGTTGGGCCCACATATTGAGGTACCAGAACGGAACACATCCCGGTATATCATCACCGTTATAGTATATCAGTGTATTCTTCTGTGGATTCACGGAACTGCGAATATTCGTTGATCTGTCAAATCGTGCTACAAACTACAACCGCACGCACGCACGCACGCACGCACGCACGCACGCACGCACGCATACACACAGAGAGAGAGAGAGAGGGGGAGAGAGAGAGAGAGAGAGGGAGAGAGAGAGAGAGATAGAGAGAGAGAGAGAGACAGAGAGAGAGAGAGAGAGAGAGAGAGAGAGAGAGAGAGAGAGAGAGAGAGAGAGAGAGAGAGAGAGAGAGAGAGAGAGAGAGAGAGAGAGAGAGCGAGAGAGAGAGAGAGGGAGAAAGAGAGAGATTCTCAAGACCCGATGCCGATCTGAGCAGAATGAATACATCGTTTCCACGCATCCCTGAATCACACAGCTGGACGGCCCGACACACCTTGTACCAGAAGCAAGCATAGAAGACGTCAATTGGAAGTCGTCCATACTCCACGCGGCAGACATGATCAAGCCAACGCATACGTCGCTGGCTTTGGTCTATGAACTGATGGAAGTCTTATTCAGTGTTGTGTCAGCGTACATGTATACATACACACATACATGTAAGCATATATATATGCATGTATACATATATACATACATACATACATACATACATACATACATACACACACATACATACATACATACATACATACATACATACATACACACGCACACGGACATTAGCTGCCTAAATTCAATAGCGATGGCGGCTTGTTAGAGAGCGGAGTTTGAAAATAAGGATATGGAGAAAAATATAACTATAAACTATATTATATCTACGATCCAATTAAAATAACCTAGAAAATACCAAGATAAGGGTGGACGCAGGGCTACTCATTTTCCAAGGACCGCTCCATGTCCATTTTTCTCCGTCTCGTTCTGTCTCGCTCAATCTCCCTTCATCATCATCTCCGCCTCTCTTACTCCCTCTCTTCCCTTTCATTGTAATCGAAATTCATATATTATTAATTATATGTCTGGTTTATAACACTGCCATCTAATTGCAATTCCAATAACGTTGCTTTAGTCGTTATCATCATTGTTTGATGTCGTGGCGCAGTCGCCTTCTGAATAATTGAAAATAAAATGCGAGAATATAGGCCTTTGTCCCGTTGAGTGTTGCTTGTTGATTGTCGTTGGTTAGTTGTCATAATCTCTTAATTTCAGGACTAGTTTGTATGAAGACTTTGGTTCGTTAACATTCTTCATACCATTCTTCAACATCATACCATTATTTAAAAAGGATTCGAGAAATAAGTCAGATAATTACAGACCAGTGAGTTTAACGTCAACGATTTGTAAATTATTAGAAAGGTTAATTAAAGACCATATTGTGCACTTCCTCGTTAATAATAAATTATTAAATTCATCTCAACATGGATTCCTTAAAGCGAGGTCATGCTTAACAAATGTGTTATGTTTTTTTGGAAGAAATCAGTAAGTGGATAGACGTAGGATCGCCAGTAGATATTATCTACTTAGATTTTCAGAAAGCTTTTGACAAAGTGCCACATCAAAGATTACTACTTAAATTGAAGACCATGGTATCGGAGATAGCATAACTGACTGGATAGAACAATGGCTGACTGACAGAAGACAACGAGTTGTAGTAGATGGAGAAGCTTCACATTGGCAATCCGTTTTGAGTGGGGTACGTCAAGGATCAGTATTAGGACCTATATTATTCTTAATTTATATCAATGACTTGGACGACAGTATAACAAGTAACGTACTGAAATTTGCGGATGACACAAAACTGTTTAGAAAGGTTAATACTGATGGTGATAAACAACATTTACAAAACAATCTAGACAGATTAGTGAAATTGTCTGAGAAATGGCAGATGCTGTTCAATTTTGGGAAATGTAAATGCCTACATACAGGACATGGGAACTTGATTGTAAACTATAAAATGGGAGATACTGTTCTGGGTACTACTGTAAAAGAAAAGGACTTAGGAGTTACAATAAGCGCTGATATGAATGTTTCAGAGCAGTGTGGTATTGCAGCTTCAAAGGGTAATCAAATTCTTGGATTGATTAGAAGAAACATAACATACAAGGGAAAAAAGTTAATTATACCTCTTTATAAAGCAATAGTTAGACCTCATTTAGAATACTGTATACAAGCGTGGAGACCATATCGTAAGAAGGATATAGATACGCTTGAACGCATACAAAGGAGAGCAACTAAAATGATTCCAGAACTTAGAGACCTTAGTTATGAAGAACGCCTGAAAGAATGTGGTTTAACATCTCTAGAGACAAGGAAGTTAAGAGGAGATCAGATTGAAGTTTTTAAGATATTGAATGGGTATGAAAATATTGATAGAAATATGTTTTTCTCACTCAAGAAGGATAGATAGCAGAACTAGAGGACATGAGGTAAAATTAGTAAAGGATCAATGTAGATTGGACAACAGGAAGCACTCTTTCGCACAGAGGACAATAAATGAATGGAACAAATTGTCTACAGATTGTGTAACAGCTAGCAGCGTGAATATGTTTAAAAACAACGTTGACACATATCTCAGGAGGGCGGGTTATAAGTTGGTGAACATTGTTGGACTCTCGATAAGCCAATGGCTTCCTTGTCCACTTATCATCTGGGCCTTTCGCTTGGAAGGCAAATCTTTTTAAACCTTGTTAAATTCTAACGTAACAGCGGACCTTTGCCGTTTCATCATCATAAACTTTGGTCGATCGGAGGATTAGTGAGTTGTTCCATTAAGAGTTGGTCGCTCAATCAGGATGGAAAGTCAGCAAGTTCAGTTGTTGTGTTGAGGGAAATCACGTGAAAGGAAGTGACATATTTGAACCCGTGCTCCTGATACCTCACAATTACTGTGTAGTCAACCAGGGGGGACACTACATTGATTTGTAGTTATGGAATTATCCACCAGGGGCACCGGACACGGAGTCATATGATCGGAAGTGGCGTAATTAGATATATACTCCTCACGCGTGTACATATATATATATATATATATATATATATATATATATATATATATATATTTCAATGCAGATCATGATACTCCGCATTCCTCCCTCATCCAGTAATAACATTCTACTATTTTACTCGTATTCCGATTAAAAGTATTTTTTTTTTATTGAACATGCTGAGCATCAATTTGGAAACTTGAAGCGAGTACCATAGTGTAACATGTATAAACCTATTTGTTTTGATATAACTCCCATAAAACATACAAAAACACACCCTTCATAGAAGAAGCAAACGTGCAAACTCTTGCAAATACGTTAAAATATGTCAATAACTGGCAACATGTAATTTCTCGTCAAATCATGCATACATTAACAGTGTGACGTGAATAAAATAAACGTGAATAAAACACGTAAAAACATTCTTAAATATCTAAATTGTACTAAAAATCGGTATTCGAAAAATATTGCAATACAACTCAAATATGTCCTTAAAACACATACAAGCATTGTTAAATACGTACATGCATCACGCCAGATGTATATATATATATATATATATATATATATATATATATATATATATATATATATATATATATATATATATATATATATATATATAAATATATATAAATATAAATATATATATATATATATATATATATAAATATATATATATATATATATAGATATATATATATATATATATATATATATATATATATATATATATATATATATATATATATATATATATATATATATATATATATATATATATATATATATATATATATATATATATATATATATATATATATATATATATATATATATATATATATATATATATATATAACCACACTAATTCGTGTGTATAATACACATCTATCACACACACACATATACTATATATATATATATATATATATATATATATATATATATATATATATATATATATATATATATATATACATATAGCCACACTAATTTGTGTGTGTAAAACACATCTAACACATAATCAAGTAATCAAGCAATCGAGATAGTTTAGTGTTAATTCTCTCTAAGCATTAAAAGTAGAACGTTTGACTAAACCGAATATGTCGGAGAGAATGCTGCCATGAAAGTATTTTCTTATATATGTTATATCAATTATACAGATCCCTTTTGGTTGAGTCCGTCGATCGGCCACCCCGCATCTAACAACATAACCTCAGCATGGACGATGAATATATTTTAAATTATGGCTTTGGTTTACGCCAATTATTGTACAGCACTGACAGTGACAAAATGTTGTGTCAGTGTTGTACAGCACCTCGAAGGTTAAGTTTGTTCTGGAAGTGTGTTCGTCACAAAACACAGTTGTTGGAAAAAATACCTGCACGGACTTAAATACAAATAACTTGACTGTTGTGCAATATATCTGCTACGGGCAACCAATCTTTGGTCAACATTTGAGGGCCGTTTTGCTATTGTCCAAATCGTCCAGAGCTAGCTCAATGCGTTTACAACGGATTGGTAATATAACTGTGTATTCCCATTGTAATAAACGTGTGAATGTATAACATACTTAGTGATGTAAATGACACAATGTTAACTCATAGGCGTCCACAAATGACCATATCTACGTCACAAGAATGCAAAATCTCAACATCTCACTTATGCGGTCGTCGCAAAAGTGTTCCTGCACACAGCCTGTTACAACGTGACTATTGCACGAAGAAACTTCACCCGGCATCACCAAGTGACACATAACGTTGAGCTCAATGCTAATATCCAACATGAAAACACATCAAGATGCGCCGTGTCACCAAGACAAAAAGTCAACCCACCAGACATATGAAAAGAACCGTAAGTAAAAGTCAATTCATTATTCAACGCTGAATGTTCAACATAGTCAAATGTGGCTCCACCGTTGTACACGCACCGTCTCACCCATCGGCTGCCAATGCAGAACATGATACTTTACAATATGACCTTTAACAAATGGTTGCAGATAGATAAGGATATTGCCGATTGCTCCTTTACTTGTGTGCCTGGCGATATTCTTAGTTTTTTCTATTCTCCGAGATCTGCCTCTTTTTTTGTGTTATTAAAGATACAAAGCATGCATCCATAACGCAATAATCTACCGATGCTATTTTTATCAGACACCCCATTTAACATTCGTATTGTATTGTCAAGGTCATTATACAAGCAGCCCCAGGCACTCATTTTACTTCCATGTGAGGTATATTTCGCACAAGCTTCGCGGCCGGAAGGGGGCGCTGAGGATGATGAGATAGACCTGTTGACACGGCATGGCGCTGCAGTCGCACTCGAAGACGCATTTTCCAGGCTCGGTGTCGCAGAACGACGGGTTGTTTTTATACGGGGTCAAGACTGACCGGTCACCCTCAGTGTACACCATCGTCGCTGGGAAGTCGAGACAGTCACCATCGTCCAGTACCGCGGTCAACGTCAGGCGGTCGTGGACAGTCGGCAGTTGGAAGTGAAGGCGGAATGATGTGTCGGATTTAGGTGTTGTCACTTGTTGACAGGTGGCGTTGTTCAGGTCAATGACATCAGACAAGTTGTAGTCGTTGCGATATCCAGTCATCTCAATCATGCTTGTTTCGAAATGATCTACATAACAGTGATTACAAGGAGTAACTTCATGTGCTTGCTTGTGATCGTACGTCTTCACCCACTCCCTCAACAAATAGTATATAAGTATTGTCATTCAAATTACAATAATTATCTACGCCGAAACATATATATGTACATAGTACATGTACGTAGAGTTGAACTGAATGTATGAAAAAGGGACATACCTCAGGCGATTGGCGTAAGCCATGAATTATGAATTCGCTATTAATTATGAATTCGCTATTAATTATGAATTCCGGCGAGGATGCGGATAAACCGCTTTGTTAATTTGCTGATGAAAATTCATGTTCATGACGTGTTCTTTATACAGTTACAAATAATAACAAAATGGGCATCGTAATAAGTTTAAACCGACGTGACATAGCTGCCAAGTCACCATAGTCACCACTGCCCAGCTATGATATCCACAATTGCATAACTGTGCATTGATAATAAGTTTCAGTCAGTTGGTGGTGCCATTTCAGCGTTTTCTCTTTTCGAAACGTGGTGACATATCTTCCAAGCAGACACAATCAAACAGCGGGAAATCTCCTTCAATTCCAAGGGATGACGTTTTGAAAAAGTTTTAAAAAAAATTAATAGGTGGCGCCACCTACCGAATGTTTTTTACCGGAATTACGCACGACCTATGCTTTTACATCCGGCCCGTCCGTGAACACTTAAATAAAGATATTTTTAGTTTGTTGGCATGGTATGATTTATTTATAGCTCATTAAATCATAGTGTACAAAAGTATGTAAATAAACTTAATCAAGCCAAACAGTCGCTAAATCAAATATGATCAAAGCGGGAGATTGCAACGTTGTTGGACAACTGTGTCAAGAGACTTGAAAGCTAAACAATTATAGAAACTTACAATACACTTCTACTTCACACAGGGTGAGGACAGAGTCGTGTCCAGACAAATGTACGAACATGTAGCGCCCTCTGGTTGTGTTGGTGCATGTCAATGCCTGTCTGGTCGCAGGAAACGCGCCTTCGTACACCAGACAGACTTGGTGCGGCGACTTTTCAGGACCTGTCGTCGTCGTGGGCAGTGTGTTGGTCAAAC
The DNA here is from genome assembly GCA_033239005.1 of Lamellibrachia satsuma. Lineage (NCBI taxonomy): Eukaryota > Metazoa > Annelida > Polychaeta > Sabellida > Siboglinidae > Lamellibrachia > Lamellibrachia satsuma. The sequence goes on from BSQZ01000059.1 coordinate 1,974,764, forward strand.
CGACCGTGAAGTCGTGCAAGCGTTCAGCTGAAAGAGAAATAAAATTAATGTTTGTATTATGTTATTGCGTAAGTGTTGCTAAACTATCATGTTTCCTAATAGTTTGATTTATCAATCAATCAACCAGTCAACCAAGCAACCATTCAACTTATAAAACAATGACCGTTCAACCAATCAACCAACCAAACAATCAATCATTCACGGTGTGCTGTGCGCAGTGCGCAGTAGTCAACTGTTAATCACGTAGAATAGTTCAACTGCGCAATCTTATCCAATTTTACATATGGCACTGATCGTGTTGCACCACAATGCACGTGGGTACCTAATGGTGTTACAATACACGTGGGTACCTAATGGTGTTACAATACACGTGGGTACCCAATGTTGTTACAATACAATAAAGTACACTTACGGTCATAGTCTACCCTATTTGAGATTTGTATCTGGCGAACGGTCTGAGCAATGCCGAAGTCGACGACCCACCAGTGAGACGTGCTATGGTCCGTGTGCGAGCAGCCATGCACATTGTGGTTACCGTTCACTATGCCGTCCACCGCCAACTCTGCGCCGTATTGCTCCGATGTCGTGTCCTGGTAGGCGAGCTTGTTCAAGGCGACATTCACTGTCGCTGTGCCACAACAAATGCATAACGTCAAACTCCTCGACAATGGCGACACCAAGCATGTCACGATGTTCATAGTAATATGACTATAAATAAAACGTGGACAGTGGGAGTGGTATGTTGCCTGGCAACGCGATTGTTGTTTACGATTTGCTACATCATTGCAACTGTGCACTTGACTGCGTAACTTAGTTTTAAACGAAAATGAACAATATTTTGTTCCTATGAATAATTTTCAACGCAAACACTATCCACAAATGTTTGCAATTGAAACTGGGAGATTTATTGAGACAAATTCGGAGTTTACCAATATAAATAAGGATGTGCAGAATCTGCCCATCCAATGTAAGTGGGGAACTAGTGAGTGACTCACATTACATTCACTATGTGGCGCCACTGATAGAGAGTTTCGCACAACGCAGCAAACGTGCTGCGTAATAAATCCCATTCAACAAACGTCAATTAATGAAGTACTAAATATGTCAACAGGGGCGCTGTCCACTTACTGGTGCTCCTATTCACCCCTGTCACCAGGGGGCGATGGCCACTTACTGGTTCCCCTCTCGCCCCTGTCCCATATGATAAGTTGTTGGTGGCATTGTGTTCATTGACTATCCTCATCCTCTCCCGATGTCCCGATGAGTGACTATCCTTTTTTATAAGGAAATGTTCAACTATATGCATTTGCATATTCTTTTGTTGAGTGTCACTAGAATTTAATTGAGCTATCTAGGTCACAGTTCCCGGAACATTATTTTCGCTAAGTGGATATTAGTTGTTCTTCTTAGGGTTATATTTCTGTTCTGTTCTGTTTCTGTTCTATACTGCCGATAACCTATAACCTATAACATATAACCTATAACCTACAGCCTATAACATATAGCCTATAGCCAATTGCGATGGTGGAAAAAACAACAAGAGAAAGTGGTAAATAACTGGGTGAGAAGAATTGTTGGAGTGAATAGTGTAGACACTTGAAGAAAGTAGAAGCCGAGGGAGGAGGTTGCCGTGAAAGGGAACTTCAGGAGGAAGCTGGTGACGAATCGACTAAAGTGGACTGGACACGTTGAAGGAATGGAAGGGGAACGGGTAACGAAGAGAGCAGATACTCTCAGAGTCGATGGTAGATGGAGTAGAGAAAGACCGCGATTGAAATGGGAGTAGAGGCGGGTAGAGGAGACGGCAGTGACAGGTGATCATTGATGGAAGGAGAGAAACAAAAGGATCGAGAACAAGTATCAATGTCAGACTCACATCGGACTTCAGAGAAATGCAGGCGTCCAGCATTAACTGCAAGAACATTTATCTGAACACATTAATATCACGCTAAGCTGTAGACACTTACAGTATACTTCCACTTCACACAGAGTCAGGAGTTCGTTGTTGTTGACGTGCCCGTTGATCTGGATGAACAGGTACCGCCCCCTGGCGTAGTTTATGCACGTTAAGGTGTCCCTAGGGGGGAAGACACCATCGTAGACGACACAAACGACATGCGGCGATTTCTCCGGACCCGTCGTTGTGTTGGGAAGTACGTTTGTCAAGCCGACCGTGAAGTCGTGTAGACGACCAGCTGAAGGAGGAATTGCAATAATAAATTATAAGAAGAAAGCGCGTATCGACGGAGTGATAACTAACGTGCTATTTTGGTGAAACTGAGAACATTGCAGTTGGTGTTTGACAATGGTAATGCGGAGAATAGCATACCATTGTCATATCGTGTATTTCCAACACTATGAAGAGTAAAGGAGCAATTCTATTCAATGAATTTTAAAGCAATTTCGTATTATAATGCTCTATCAGTATTGGCTAATTATGTCGTCACTGACACGGTGACACTAATGGTTTTCTAAATGTTCAGCATACAATGGTCCTTTTGTAAATATAAAGCTATTGTGTTCTTGTATGCATTATTATTCCGTAGCTTGAATGCATGCTTCTAGCTGGAATATTAATAGAACTGTTGAGAACAATAGTGGTCTAATTTATAAATTAAATATCATGCAATAGTTGTTCCATGAATCTTGTAAATGATACATCTTCTGACAGCAATAGTGATATAACCCGTAATAGCGATATAACCCGTAATAGTGATATAACCCGGGCGTTGTTTAT
>BSQZ01000059.1:1982500-2045000 GCA_033239005.1 Lamellibrachia satsuma
CGGATGTTGTAGTGTTTGGCACCAAACACAAGCTGCCGCTGATAAATGACATTCGCATTACTATTTGTGAATCAACTGTGAGTTCATCATGACATGTTCGTAACCTTACTGTTGTGTTTGACTCGTGGCTCTGTATGATAAACCATCACAAGTGCCATTTGCCGAACAGCATACACGCACCTTCATAGCATAAGTCGTGTCAGGCGATATTTTACTAAACATGCGAACAAATCGCTGACGCACGTTTTCGTCATATCTTGATTCGACAACGGGAATGCGCTGCTAAATGGATTACATTCGAATAGATTAATAAACTCCAACGCATTTAAAACATGGCGGCCAGAATAATCACGTTCACATCGCGCCGCGATCACATAACACAAATTCTGAATGAATTGCACTGGCTACCTATCAAGAATTGCACTGGCTACCTATCAAGAATTGCACTGGCTACCTATCAATAATTGGGCTGGCTACCTATCAAGAATTGGGCTGGCTACCTATCAAGAATTGGGCTGGCTACCTATCAAGAATTGGGCTGGCTACCTATGAAGCGTCGAATCGAATTCAAGATCCTTCTGCGTGTTTTTTGATTGGTGCGTATGCGCCATGTGTGTGCGTGAGTGTGTGGCATGCGTGTGTGTGTGTGTGTGCGTGTGTGTGTGTGCGCCATGTGTGTGCGTGCGTGTGTGTGTGTGTGTGTGCGTGCGAGCGTGCGTGCGTTTGTGTGTGTATGTGTGTGTGTGTATGTATATGTGTGTGTGTGTGTGTGTGTGTGTGTGTGTGTGTGTGTGTGTGTGTGTGTGTGTGTGTGTGTGTGTGTGTGTGTGTGTGAGTGTGTGAATGAGAGAGAGGGTGTGGGTATGTGTGTGGATGTGGGTTTGTGTGTGAGTGAGGGGGGTGGGAGGGGGTGAGTGTCTTAGGCCTGCTTGTGGGCCATGGGGATTGTTCTTACATTAAAAAATGGAAATCCCCGGAGGGAATTTGAAATAAGTTACGTTTGACGTATATTACGAACTCTGAACAATAGTAATACAATACGGTAATAGTAATACGGTAATAGTAATACGGTAATAGTAATACGGTAACAGTAATAAAAAACACGCATAACATCATAGTCTGTATCGACGAACCAACTTGTAAATTAAAAACTATTAAATCAGGTGAGACCAGTTAAATTCTTTATAATAAGAGTACGTATTAAAACGTGTGATTTTTTTGTGTTTGTGTGTTTGCTACGACCGACCACCTTGAAATAACAGTAATGACTCTTTAATATGTAAAGTTTGTTTGAAATTCATTACACCCTTCAGGCTCCAAAGGCAAAACACGTTCGTGGTTCCGTGCAATGTTTTGAAATATCTGACATAATAACAGCAAATCAACGTACTCTGATTATAAACAGTCATTACACGAAATATTGTCATTTCATGTGTTCGCATTATATATGCTTAATATATATTAAGCTCGCTTAAAAATTGTAAACTTTATTATTATATATATTTGACTAATTTACGGGGAAAAAATTTAGCTCAATTTTAACAATATTCAATATCAAATATTCCCTTGCAAATATTTGAAATATCTAACATCGTAACAGTCACATCAGCAGCAAAAATAGCAAAATCTTTATCAAAACCAATATTTGACCACAATGAATAATGACAAATGTTCATTGATAATTTATCTCTATATATTTATACAAATAAACAAATATTCAAATCCGAAGCAAACATTTTGGTTTTGCTATTTTCATATCACTACCCTGACCAAATGTTCTTATATAACTTTACAATAGTTGAGCTAGTCTTTCAGATCCTCCAAATCATTTTGATTTGGAGATGGAACGAACATGTGAAGCCGTTTTTTTTTCATTATAAAACCGTGTTATATAGTAAGGAATATTCATATTTTAATAACATTTGTTTGTTCTGGATTTGTTGATAATAATAGTCGCCAACTCGCTATTCAATCGACATGTGTCCGTTCAATAGTCGACATGTGTCCGTTCAACAGTCGACATGTGTCCGTTCAACAGTCGACATGTGTCCGTTCAACAGTTGATATGTGCCCTTTCAACAGTCGACATGTGTCCGTTCAACAATCGACATGTGTCCGTTCAACAGTCGACATGTGTCCGTTCAACAGTCGACATGTGCCCGTTCAACAGTCGACATGTGTCCGTTCAACAGTCGACATGCGTCCGTTCAACATTCGATATGTGTCCGTTCAACAGTCGACATGTGTCCGTTCAACAGTCAATATGTGCCCTTTCAACAGTCGACATGTGTCCGTTCAACAGTCGACATGTACCGTTCAAAAGTCGAAATGTGTCCATTCAACAGTCGACATGTGTCCGTTCAATAGTCGACATGTGTCCGTTCAACAGTCGACATGTGTCCGTTCAACAGTCGACATGTGCCGTTCAAATGTCGACATGTGTCCTTTCAACAGTCGACATGTGTCCGTTCGACAGTCGATATGTGCCCTTTCAACAGTCGACATGTGACCGTTCAACAGTCGACAAGTGTCCGTTCAACAGTCGACATGTGTCCGTTCAACAGTCGACATGTGTCCGTTCAACGGTCGATATGTGACCTTTCAACAGTCGACATTTGTCCGTTCAACAGTCGACATGTGTCCGTTCAACAGTCGACATGTGTCCGTTCAACAGTCGGTCACATTTTCGGTCGGCCGAAAGTCGTCAGTTGGGTAGTTGCCAACTATTTACCGGCAGAAAAGCAATTGGTTGTTAAAAGTCTTTACATGTATGGAAGGCTTAAAACGACCAAACACACATCTATTCTTCAGTAACATGATGGCGACTTCTTTTTCAGCAACAACTCAAATATAGTCGTTATGTGTACGTTCTCCACTAACAGTTGGCAACACTGTCGGACGATAGGTAGTTCCCAACTACATGTCGGGAGACAACCTATTGACGACTAAAGGTCGGTGTGCGCATGTGTATAATAAAACTCTGCACTCAGTTTGGAATGTTCAACGAATCTCAGCAGAACGTTACAGTATAAACGAGAACGTATTTAATATGGATTACGCAAATAATGTACGTAGTAAGTAATGTGACAAACCCAACCAAGTTGTTTATTTTAACGTTGACGTTTGTATTTATCTTTGCTTATTTTATACAAATAAGAAAGCAGTATGCATATTAATGTCCATTAATGTTCAACAGGAAATAGTTTATTGTCAGTATTACGAAAAACCTGCTGTCGATGCCGTCGCATGCGGCCCGATTGCGGTTTGATAGTCCTCAATAAACCGTACTTCGCTGCTGCGCATAGCGGTGACGTCGCTTGCAATATAATTGATCGTATTTAAAGTAACGTAGCTTGGCAATATAACAAGTCTTATGTTGAAGTGATGTCGTTTTCAATAGAAATGGTCCTATTTTTACGTAATGTAATTTGAAAACAGAAATCATCCTATTTAATGTGTTGTCGCTTCCATTATAACTTGTCCTATTTTGAAGTGATGTCGGTTGCAACACAATTGGTCCTATTTTTATGCGACGTCACTTGCGATAGGAAAGGGCATTGAGCTTATCTAATCATGTAACAATCGCCTCGTGAAGACGCAGCTTTAGTATATTGTTCTTGCTCGTTGCCCCCTTTATAACTCAAGGGACAACGACACGATGGTTTCGGTTTCAGCTGCCTACCGCTGTTCGTCAAGAGTTTATGAGGTATATCGAAAAACACCATTCGAAATATCGTCGTTTGCAATAAAATCGCTGTTCATCTAGAGCTTACGAGGTATATGGAATAAAACCACAATGGCCTATGCCATAGTCATTCCATGTTCAACAGGTCAACGACATATTGGCAGTAACCCGGGTGGAATATTCCGGCAAGTGGCGTACTAAACGTTGCAACACACACGCACAACACACACGCACAACACACACGCATAACACACACGCACAACACTGTCCGTTTTAAACAGTGACGATGCGCACGTTTACACGAGCTGTATCGGCTGTAGCAAATGCGTATTCACGTAGCTACATACCATTCGAGCTGCAGATCAGTATCGTCATTGAGAACGCGCCGATCGTTGGAAGCTGCATTTTGTTCAAATCTTCTGGATAGTGGCTGTTCGATTCGTTGACATTTGACAGTGAAAGGAACGTGTGGTGTGCGCGACATCCAACGACAAACTGTCTCCATGACAGTGTCACAACAAGCCATAGACTGACCACGTGCATTCACTAGCGCTACATCATCAATACTCCTGAATAATAGATATGGCAGAACTGTTACCGTTGCTTCAGTGGTGATCGTCAATGTTTATTGTCATTGCGATGTCGCCTTCTGAATAGTTGAGAACGCAATGCTATCATCTAGGCCTCTAGACCATTCATTGGCAGCGTTTTGTCATTGTATGACATTATAGGCCTAATCTCTTAATTTCACGATGGGTTTGTCTGACAATTTTCATTCGTAAACATTCTAACTTAATAACAGACATATGTCGCTTCATCGTTATAATCGTTGGTCGGTCGTAGGCGGAGCACTGACGAGGCGACGATGACGACGACGACGACGATGATGATGATGACGACGATGTTGACGACGACGATGAAGATGATGATGATTACGACGACGATGATAATGACGACGACGACGACGATGACTATGACTATGACGATGACGATGACGATGGCGATGACGATGACGATGACGATTACGATGATGATGACGACGACGATGATGATGATGATGATGACGACGATGATGGTGATGATGATGAAGATGTTGATGATTACGACGACGATGATAATGACGACGACGATGACGATGATGACGACGACGATGATGATGATGACGACGACGATTATGATGATGATGACGATGATGACGACGACGATGATGATGACGATGATGACGACGATGCTGATGATGTCATAATCGTTTAGATTCAGCACTGGTTTATCTGTCGACTTTGCTTCTTTAACATTATAAGTTAACAACCGACTCAAGTGGCTTCGTAATTATCATTGGTCGTTATCAGCCAGAACATTGACGAGCCGTTTGCTTGAAAGTCGGTAGTTAATTAATGATGGAAAGTGAGCCAGGGCAACACTCGAGGCATTCCTATATCAGTTTTTTGTGTTGAAGGAAATAGTTCGACAATGCTCCGGCACCGACGGACTGATGGCAACGATCGATCACTGCCTCCTGGTAGAGGTGCTTTATCGACGGGAGAAAATCATACTTTTGCCATTTGTGCGTTTGGTTTTAACAAATAGCAGGAAATGTGAGCGAAATCTCAGTGCAGTATCACTATGCAGACTCCGTATATAATTATAAATTGAACACGAAAAAACATTCGACGAGGATGGGATTCGAACCCACGCGGGGAGACCCCAATTGATTAGACTTTAAGTCAGCTACCCCTATTGCTACACGATACCGCTACCCATCAACTACGACTTGGGCCTGTTTTCCTGGCTATTCGCTATTCCGTGATGCTACATCAAAATTATCGCGATAGTCAATAATCGATCGCAATAGTGTTGCAACAGTCATACTGTAATGTACATTCGTACACGAACGTACGCGTGCACACACACACACACACACACACACACACACACACACACACACACACACACATTCACGTGAATTTTATCATTGTCTTGAGTTATTAAATAGGCATTTTTATTCAGAATGGTAGCGTACATTGTGTCAGTGTGGCGACCAACAAAGCAGTAACAGCGATGACTGCCTGAAGTTGGCTATCACATGTGGAATGTCATCATATTGACGTATCAATTAATTATCACAACGTGTCCATCGACGTGCCGTATACACATCCTCACGAACCAGTAGCAGTGCTCCCACCCTTGAAGTACGTATCATCTACACATTGTACGGAAGTACGTATCATCTACATATTGTACGGAAGTACGTATCATCTACACATTGTACGGAAGTACGTATCATCTACACATTGTACGGAAGTACGTATCATCTACACATTGTACGGACGTACGTATCATCTACAAATTGTACGGAAGTACGTATCATCTATATATTGTAAGTACGTACGTATCATCTACACATTGTACGGGCGTACGTACCATCTACGCGTTTAAAGGAAATTCCTACCACTGGCCATTTCCCGTTCGACCAGCGAAGGCCAATTCAACTTAAGTTGTACGAGCCAGTATATACCCGTGAACAATATTATTGATTAACACAACTGAAAAATCAGCATTTCAACACGTCGATATGCCAGATGTATTGATGTAGTCAGAAGCCCCTGGCGGCGAGGATGCGTAAACACATTCGGGCGTATACTGGAACTTTGGTAATCATTGCCCTTTGATGTGCTGTCAACTCTAGAATGACAGCTTTGTTTCACACAATCGTTCTCTCTGTCCATTCATCGATATTTTCGCATAGCATTTTCGTTCCCTTCATTGTGATTTTGTTCACTAACGCTTTATCACATCTACGACTATTAGTCGTCAACAATATCATTGTAAACGTTGTGATTACAATCTTCATCACCATACCTGCATAACTGCAGTGATGGCGAACATTGTAAGCAATCACTTGTTGTTTAAAATTTCATAGCTAACCTAAGTACCTTGCTATGTAAAGTCCGATCGATATTTTTGTCAGAAGTCGACAACGTGACAATACTTGGAAGGCACAATCATTACGGACGTGTGTTGGGTTTATAACTTGTGGCACTATTAACAAGTACCAAATCTGTCCCATGCGAATATTCGATATGTGCCATAGTATGTTATACCGACAAAAGCACACAACTCAACTCCATTGATATCGCAGTGGTCTTAACCGGAGGAAATGCAATGACATTCCCACGCATGTGCACGTTTAATTGCCAGCATTGTTTCATGTGATGTGACAGGTGACAAAACATTCAACTGATGTGACACTATTTTCAAAGCAGGAAATATAAAACCAGTGACGCACTATTTCGCTAGGTGGCGCCTGGTGTATTCGTTAGGTGGCGCCTGGTATCCTAGAATACCTATCACATGGCCAGTTCGTTGTTATTCTCTTTATGTATGTAATGCAGCCAACGCATGATGCATGCTTGTTTGAAAACTTTTTGTCTAGGTGAAAAACACGGCATGATTTATATTCACTCTGGTGAAACAGCGGTACAAATGGAACAACCTGTAGGATCGCGGTTCAAACCGCCGTCGCGCTGAAACGTGTGTCAATTTTAATATGTCTTTTTGTTTCTTAGCACGATCATTGTCGTGGGGTAGAATTTACCCAGGTGATCATTTGAACATAGCCAATAGGGCGACGGTGTAGTGTTTTTGCAGCGATGCAACAGTGATTGGGAAACTTTGGCCAAAATGTTCGTTCCCTGAGCAAATTGATCTCGCCCGTATTAAATACATCGCAGCAGTAATGTTTAATCAGATTTGCCAGCGTTGATGGCACTCGCGGGTGTTGATCACGTCCGTATATTTTAATCGCATAGTGTCTCTTGGTCGTGTCCCCGTTCGTCACTGAGGAAATCATGCAAATTTTCATGTCATGTGACTGGTCATGTGATCGCATACTAGTCGTGTGTAACCAATCAGACGACGGTTTGAACGGAAGACTGCGATTTAAATGTGCTTGTGCTGCCTTTGCTTCTCGCCATGTGGCAGCTGTCTCGCTTGGCCCGCGCCCTCTGTACGTAATCCTTGAGGTAGTCGACCGTGTGCAGGTAGCCTTGCTGTAAGTAAAATACGAGGCGTATTGGTCAGAAACGATGTCATCTCTTCTGTTGTCATATATATGTTGATACAATGCAATGAAACTAACTAATATATCGCCTCTACGACAACCGGAGCTTAGCAGCGTGTCAAACCCAAAAGGTTACGCAGTCTCATATCAGCTAACAATATTACATCTTCAACAGTTTGCCGTATCATAACTGGAATGCGCAGACCAGTCTTCTATTTTTAGTGGCCCGTATCAATAACAACAAAGAGTACAACATGTATATGCTGTGTTGCTCAAATATAAATTTCGGTTCATGATAACTATGACGTCAGTGAAACAAATCCCGGGCTTTTCGCATTATGGGATGGCCCGCATTCCGCGAGTCACATATTCAAATACGAAGGAAAGTCGTTTAACCCACATGTTCTAATTAATTTATTATGATTAGATAAGAGACTATATGTAACTAGCTTTTAGTTAACGGATCCTCTGATATACGAGTAAAGTCGCCTCAGATCGGCACATTGTGTCATATATACCTGTATCATAAACTCGCGGTCCCCCGGCTCGATGACGTAATCGTTGGTTAATATATATCCGCAGTTGATGGCTACAGTGCGACGCAGATCCTCTGGCTGCAACATTAAAGAGAAACGTACGACTCGTGCCTAAGAAACGTACCACTCGTGCCTAAGAAACGTACCACTCATGCCCAATAAATGTTTAAAGAAACGTGCGTCCCCAGAGGCGCCAAGTAAAACACTTATGTGAAAGGAGATTTTCTTGCCGGAGATTCAATTGAGGAAAAAGGATATTGTGGAAGGGGAAATATTTGAAACAACGAGGGCCTCGTGTGTGAATTGTTTAAAAAATTACATTATTTGAAAAAGAAGGAGAAATATAATATAAAAAAGAACGTGTTATTCTAGCATGAGATTGGCAGGAGATTGGTATCTCTGCATCCGCCGTACCATAAGAAGAAATGCTACAATAAAATAAAGTGCACTCAACACAAGTGCTGACTCACACCGGCTTATTGAAACACTATTGTATAATGCACTGGTGTTGTTTACCCTTATTGTGGGACCACTGGTGTTGTTTACCCTTATTGTGGGACCACTGGTGTTGTTTACCCTTATTGTGGGACCACTGGTTGGCGTTCCACTCGTGCCTAAGAAACGTACCACACGTGCCCAAGAAACGTACCACTCGTGCCTAAGAAAGTTCCACTCGTGCCTAAGAAACGTACCACTCGTACCCAAGAAATGTTTCAAGAAATGTGCGTCCTCAGAGGTGTCAAGGAAAATTCTTATGTGAAAGGAGATGTTCCTGTTACAGATTAAATAGAGGAAAAAAGATATTGTGGGAGGGATAATAGTTGAAACAATGAGGGCTTCGTGTGTATGCTCTATGAAGCTAAGTTTTGTAGAAAATGTAGAATTGTTTAAAAAGGATAATATTCGAAAAAGAACGAGAAATATTATGAGTTATTTACAAAAGGCAAACAAAGAAGGTGTCGTTCCTCTGGGTCCGCCGTACGATAAGAAGAAACACAGGTGCTGACACACACCTGATTATTGCAACACTATTGTAGAATGCATTGCTGTTATTTTATCCCTGATATGGGGCCACTGCTCTGTGTTGCATTCCATAGTTATTTTGCAAATGATCAATCTGAGTACAGCGCTATCATGTTAAGCTCAACGACAAACTGATACCGACGGTATAAAAAGCGTGCAAAATGTATAATTGTAATTGATGACAGCAACGTGTTTGGAGAGTGGTAATGCCAAGTCGGTCTCAAGCAACAACTAATTGTTGTGGTGTTTTGGCAACTGTTCGACTTAGTATACCGATAATAACAGAGGACTCAGTATACCGATAATAACAGACGACTCATTATACCGATAATAAAAGGCAAACATGTTTGTAATAACATCCGCTATCTATTTTCGACAATAACTATTTACAGAATACTAAAAAAAACACTTTCTATATAGACAGTTTCAAATCGTATCGATTAATACAATTAGCTTTCAACTATATTAGATAATATACTTAGCACAACTAGCAATCAATCTCCTCACCATAAGATATTTACATTTAACCCAAAACAAATCCTAACCCAGGTGGACAAGTCCAACCACGTGACCGAATGCCCATGGGTACGAGCATGTTTCATCAGCGTGTCATATACCGGATGTCACATTTGGGTTAAATATAAAGAAAGAAAGACAGCAGAACTAAATGACATGAGGTAAAAGTAGTAAAGGATCAGTGTAGATTGGATATCAGGAAGTACTCGTTCTCACAGAGAACAATAAATGAATGGAACACATTTTCTACGGATTGTATGACTGCTAGCAGCGTGAATTAATTTAAAAACAAGGTTGACACATATCTCAGGAGGGCGGGTTACACGTAGATGAACATTGATGGACTCTCGATAAGTCAATGGCTTCCTTGTCCACTTGCCATCTGAGCCTTTGGTTTGTATCTGTACCCTAGTAAAACAGCTTCCATAGTTGTGTACAAAATGTCCGTTTAATATTTGCTGTAGGAAATAATCTAAAGAAAACACAAAACCAAACAAAACACTAATTATTGTCTACAATGTTATCTATTGTCACAGATCAGAGATCGTGTGAGTTTGTGTATAATTAGCTTGTTTACTTTTGTCACCTAGCGATTGCAATTTTGGCGAGACAGAGTGACTAGTGGCGCCGAATAACGACCGATGGCTAATCTAGACATCGAAAATGTAGTTGTTTCCAACTGATTAACATATCAACGAAACGTTATCATGTTTTGGTATCGTAGGAAAACTAGTTTTCTACTGATATTGTTTATCATTGTTTTAGAACCTAATTATGGTGGAGAACGAATCATTTTAGATACAGCCGAGGTTGCTGTTTTGTTTTGATGACACCATAGGGCCAGGTATTTTTTTATATTTTCACACCTTTGAATAATAGATGGAGCAAAATTAGTGCTGGCTTTCTGTTTTAAATCTGGTAGCAGATGCATTTTGATGTATACCATCGCAATGTGTGTATTATACGGATTCACAAGGCATACATTTTGTGTAGGATATCATGTGATTTCATTGATTGATACTGGGATGTTTTAGTACAAACATTGCATAACTATTCACAAATTACCTGGTAATTTAGGCAACAAAAGCTTTCTGTGGTCTACAGGCTCTTGTATGAACCAACGTGATTGGTTAATCCGTTTTGAGACGAAGGCTGCGATTGGTGACAGTGGAAGTATAAAATAGTTAAGGGCGTTGATGCAGCAGAGGAACTCCATTCTCGGACGTTAGAGGATGCATGGCAACGACGGCAAAGAGTCACTGAGCCATAGACGCTAACTTCCGCCGCCGTCCACCCTCGTTAGCTGCTACCATCTTGCCGTTGACAGCCGGACTGCCAGCTGCCACTACCGACAGCACTCGCTGAGCACGCCGTACGCAAGACGGCACTCTCCGAGCACACCGTAAGTAAGACGGCTCTCTCCGAGCACGCCGTACGCAAGACGGCACTCTCCGAGCACACCGTAAGTAAGACGGCTCTCTCCGAGCACGCCGTACGCAAGACGGTACTCTCCGAGCACACCGTAAGTAAGATGGCACTCTCCGAGCACGCCGTATGCAAGACGGCACTGTCCGAGCACGCCGTACGCAAGACGGCACTTGCCGAGCACGCCATACGCAAGACGGCACTCTCCGAGCACGCCGTACGCAAGATGGCACTCTCCGAGCACGCCGTATGCAAGACGGCACTTGCCGAGCACGCCATACGCAAGACGGCACTCTCCGAGCACGCCGTACGCAAGACGGCACTTTCCAAGCACGCTGTACGAAAGACGGCACTCGCCGAGCACGCCGTACGCAACACGGCACTCGCCGAGCACGCCGTACGCAAGACGTCACTCTCCGAGCACGCCGTATATCTGAGTGTGTGTATGTATACGTGTTTGTTGCTAAGGTGGCCGACTATCTTGAAATAACAGTATTGACACTTTCAAAAGTAAACGTTGTTTGAAATCCATTAGTACGCTAAAGCTCCAAAGGCAAAAAAAGTAGTTTTTTATCTGACATAATAACAGCTAGGTCACCAGCATACCACTGTACTCTGATCATAAACACCCATAATACGAAATTTATTACAATTCAAATATAAAACTTGCAGGAATATTGTAATTTTATGTGTTCGCATTATATAATGCTTAATACGTCAAACGCATTAAAATAGTAAAACTCACCACAATATACCATTGTTTAATTCACGAAAAACACACCTATGCTCGATTTTGACAATATTCATTATCAAATATTCCCGAGCAAATATTTGAAATATCTAACATAGTGACAGTTACATCAGCAGCAAAAATAGCCAAATTGTTATGAAAATAATTTTTGCAACAACATACAAATAAACAACTAGTCCCAGACAAAAATTCCTTTAAATATTTTGCTATATTCAAAGCACTACCCTGACCAAATTTTCTTGTAAAATGCCATATTATGGTAAACTATTTATCAAATCCCAAATCTTACCCACAACGAATAATGTCATTTTAGTAAAAGTTAACAAAAAAAATTATTTATTATTATTTCTGCGCACATAAAAAATGTAATGAAGTGCCGGATATAAATTGAGGTTTTACTGTCTTGAAAACAAAATCCGAACAAAATGTTCTGCAGATTCCACGACAAACGTTATCCTGCTTATCGGCGAGAGGCGCCACAAGTACAACGTTTAAATTATAATGGTTTCGGTTCGATTCGGTGCTTGCTGTTGCCATTATGGACATAGTTTCAATGAACAATATAATGTCATCTAAAAAAAAATGCGCGGTCCGATGTCAGTCACAGCAACGTGTCATGTGCACGACACCCAACGACACGGTGTCTCCATGACAGTGTCATAACAAGCCATAGACTCACTACGCGCACTCACTTGCACAACATCATCAATACTCCTGAATTATTGATTACAAGCCTGCTAGAAAAAATTATATGGTATGGCTAACCCGTTACCATTGCTTTAGTGGTCATCGTGAATGCCTGTTGTCGTTGACATGTCGCCCACTTAATATTTGAAAACGAAATTCGAGCATATAGTCCTCTAGACCATTGAGTGTGATGCAATAGTATGATATTTGAAAATGTTCATTCTGTGTTCTATGCCTAATCTCTTAATTTCAGGATGAATTTGTCTGACAATTTTCGTTCGTAAACATTCTAACTAAATAACCGACATATACCGATTCATCATCATAATGATTGGTTGGTTGTAAATGGAGCATTCACGAGCCGACGACGATGACGACGATGATGATGATTACGATGATGATGATGATGACGATGATGATGATTACGATGATGATGATGATGACGATGATAGTGATGATAATGATGATGATGATGATGACGGCGATGACGATAATGAAAGACGTATATTAAAGTGTGTGTACATATTGCTCTTTGTAGTTGTCTTCCTTTTCATGCCTAGCTACGTTATTATATTATTCTGACGACCACTTCCCTTCCTGTGCTGTATTTACATTTCGACGAAAACATACATGAAACCTGTTAGTTCCAATATGTAAGTTTGTATTAGAGTGCATATTACCAAATGGTGTGCTCCTGCGTATCTCCTTCAGTTTTGCATATATTGGATTGAAATAGTGTAAGCTTGCCCTGTGGCATATGGGGATGGATGGTTCGGACATGGTGGCATTGGACTTAGGTTACGTAATTCGGAACAATAAGTTCGTACGGACAATTGTTAGTAACGCCATGCGTGTTTTCTACGATTGTTCAGATTTACTTGATTAACGTCAAAGGTCAACATAAGTTTCTACGTGTGGCACGTACGCTTCGTAAAACCGGCAATTGGACATGAAGTTGCCATTGCCATTGCAAAGCCATTGCCATTTATATTGCCCTACAAAAACATAGGACAAGCAGTCAAAACTATTGTAATGTCAGCCTTTTCTCCCGTGCTACGCCGGGCAACTCGGCTAGTGCTACATAACACGGGATCTTAACAACTTCTCAGTGCACTATTAATTGCATTAGTGTTATGTATGTAGGAAATATAACAACATTTCACTGTAAAATAAAAACCCACCTGTTTAAAATGCTTATCCTCCATACTTCCCCAGCGAACCAATCCAACTGGAACAGCTTATCGGTTATGAACAGCTTAACCTCTTTTGTTTTGGTGTTCTGCCGAGCTTGGATCTCCCGAGGATATTAGCGCAGTAGAATACATTTATATCATATTATTGTTAGTATAAAGACGTTTCGCATAAAATATGCTAAATCAATTCGACGAAGATGGGAATCGAACCCACGAGGGGAGACCCAAATGGATTAGTAGTCCATCGCCACACGGCCACCTCGTCAAGTACACGTCAGAACAATACATACATATTGACATGCATACACGCATGCATACATACATACATACATACTTGCATACATACACACATACATACATACATACATACATACATACATACATACATACATACATACATACATACATACATACATACATACACATTGTCACAAAGTGGTTGGGGAGAATGACTCTGAGTTTATATTCTGCCCCTTGTTCATTTCTTTAAATTAAAAGAATTTACAATCGTAAATAGGTACACAGTATATTCTACGTTACAGTGTTGCCATCTATCTTAAGGCAGGGCTTGATATTTGCGCAATGCAAGACTGCCACTTGGTGACTAAGGTATACCTACTTGAGTGAAATTGTACTATTATAATATTTTAAGCATTATTCCTTCGGTTAGGATTGTCAAATTTAGTATGTGTAGAACCGGTTTGATGTGATTGATACAATGCTATCATTGTGAATCACATATATTGAAGGTATAAGAATATTAATACATGAATTGTTGTTCAGCAGGCAAGCAAGGTTAGACATATGATCTCACACCTTTATCAGGTGCAGACAGCTGGGATTATTCGTTTTATTAATATAACACATTCAGTTGTGGGAGTTGAGTGATACAATCAATAGCGTTGTTACTGTATCAATGCAAAGATTCTGGTGATATTAAATGTATAAGAAATATGTGTAATTGGAGGGTTTTGGGGGTATCTGAAGATTGTTAATCGGTTATGTAATGCGGTTATTCTATATATAAATTTTGGAATATGGCCTAACCCCGAAGTCCAAGGAACTTGATCGCAATCCTAGGGATGGTATAGGATGCATTAAGCTGTGCTATTTGCTAGTTAGACTTCCCGCACACTGTGGCCGCCGGAGTATTTAACGAATGTGCACGAATTTAGAAGCAGACTATTAATGTGTGCGGTGACAAAACGTTTCTGAGACATGGGCTCAAGATGAATAAATTTTGTTCGCCCATATCTTGTGGGTGTTGCTTGATTGTAAAGTAACTCGATCCAACCTCGTGTACTCGGGCTATGATTGCTACTACAAGAATTAACCACTCTTCGCAACATCTCCGAATCTTTGAACTAACGTATGGAAGTCAACATTCCTCTCCGTCGAGACGTCTTAATTATTTCACTTGAAGGAGCTTCTAGCGCCATAGGTATTCGTCGCCATTTATACGTTGGCTGGGCCTGAACAACGCGTGGTTGAGTTCTCATTCGTTGCATTCTTGTTCAACAATGCCACGCGTGACATCTTCTCGATCGCTGCATACCTGTGATACCTCCATGTCCGCTGCCTTCTCGTTCGATTGATCAGCGTCGCGCCTTCCTGTTCGCCTTCCTTCCATGTGATTGACACGTGTGACGTCGACCCGTCCGCTCTCACCTCGTTCAACTGAACCGCGTAACCCCAACACGTTCGCCGCCATTCCGTGCGATTGATTGGTTTGTCACCTCCACATATCGCTGCAATACTGCTTCGTATGAGACCGACATTTTCGATGACACCACGTGCGACTGCTCCGTGTGACGCCCTTTTGTTTGTCACCTCTTTCGTTGCTGCCACATTTTGTGGAAAAGCCGACCCAATACGACAGAGAGGTTGGGCCCACATTTTGAGGTACCAGAACGGAACAAATCCCGGTATATCATCAACGTTATAATATATCAGTGTATTCTTCTGTGGATTCACGGAACTGCGAATCTTCGTTGATCTGTCAAATCGTAATACAAACTACAACCGCACGCACGCACGCACGCACGTACGCTTATACAAACACACACACACACACACACACACACACACACACACACACACACACACAGAGAGAGAGAGAGAGAGAGAGAGAGAGAGAGAGAGAGAGAGAGACAGACAGACAGACAGACAGACAGACAGAGACAGAGAGAGAGAGAGAGAGAGAGAGAGAGAGAGATTCTCAAGACTCGATGCCGATCTCATATTTTTCCACGCATCCATTCCGTGCGATTGATTCGTTTGTCACCTCCACATCTCGCTGCAATACTGCCTCGTATGAGACCGACATTTTCTATTCTTCTGTGGATTCACGGAACTGCGAATCTTCGTTGATCTGTCAAATCGTGATACAAACTACAACCGCACGCACGCACGCACGCACCCACGCACGCACGCACGCATGCACGCACACACACAGAGAGAGAGAGAGAGAGTGGGAGAGAGAGAGAGAGAGAGAGAGAGAGAGAGAGAGAGATAGAGAGAGAGAGAGAGAGATTCTCAAGACTCGATGCCGATCTGAGCAGAATGAATACATCGTTTCCACGCATCCCTGAATCACACAGCTGGACGGCCCGACACACCTTGCGCCAGAAGCAAGCATAGAAGACGTCAATTGGAAGTCGTCCATACTCCACGCGGCAAACATGATCAAGCCAACGCATACGTCGCTGGCTTTGGTCTGTGAACTGATGGAAGTCTTATTCAGTGTTGTGTCAGCGTACATGTATACATACACACATACATGTAAGCATATATATATATATATGCATGTATGCATGTATAATATATATATATATATATATATATATATATATATATATATATATATATATATATATATATATATATATATATATATATATATATATATATATATATATATATATATATATATATATATATACATACATACATACATACATACATACATACATACATACATACATACATACACACGTACACGGACATTAGCTGCCTAAGTTCAATAGCGATGGCGGCTTGTTAGAGAGCGGAGTTTGAAAATAAGGATATGGAGAAAAGTATGACTATAAACTATATTATATCTACGATCCAATTAAAATAACATAGAAAATACCAAGATAAGGGTGGACGCAGGGCTACTCATTTTCCAAGGACCGCTCCATGTCCATTTTTCTCCGTCTCGTTCTGTCTCGCTCAATCTCCCTTCATCATCATCTCCGCCTCTCTTACTCCCTCTCTTCCCTTTCATTGTAATCGAAATTCATATATTATAAATTATATGTCTGCATCAAACACTGCCATCTAATTGCAATTCCAATAACGTTGCTTCAGTCGTTATCGTCATTGTTTGATGTCGTGGCGCAGTCGCCTTCTGAATAATTGAAAATAAAATGCGAGAATATAGGCCTGTGTCCCGTTGAGTGTTGCTTCTTGATTGTCGTTGGTTAGTTGTCATAATCTCTTAATTTCAGGACTAGTTTGTATGAAGACTTTGGTTCGTTAACATTCATACAGACCAGTGAGTTTAACGTTAGTGATTTGTAAATTATTAGAAAGGTTAATTAAATACCATATGGTGGACTTCCTCGTTAAGCTTAAATTATTAAATTCATCTCAACATGGATTCCTTAAAGCGAGGTCATGCTTAACAAATATGTTATGTTTTTTGGAAGAAATCACTAAGTGGATAGACATGGGAACGCCAGTAGATATTATCTACTTAGATTTTCAGAAAGCTTTTGACAAAGTGCCACATCAAAGATTACTACTTAAATTAAAAGCCCACGGTATCGGGAATAGCATAACTGACTGGATAAAACAATGGATGACTGACAGAAGACAACGAGTTGCAGTAGATGGAGAAGTTTCAAATTGGAAATCGGTTTTGAGTGGGGTACCTCAAGGATCAGTATTAGGACCTATATTATTCTTAATTTACATCAATGACTTGGACGACAGTATAACAAGTAAAGTACTGAAATTTGCGGATGACACAAAACTGTTTAGAAAGGTTAATGCTGATGGTGATTAACAACATTTACAAAACGATCTAGACAGATTAGTGAAATGGTCTGAGAAATGGCAGATGCTGTTCAATTTTGGGAAATGTAAATGCCTACATACAGGACATTGGAACTTGAATGTAAACTATAAAATGGGAGATACTGTTCTGGGTACTACTGTAAAAGAAAAGGACTTAGGAGTTACAATAAGCGCTGATATGAAAGTTTCAGAGCAGTGTAGTATTGCAGCTTCAACGGGTGATCAAATTCTTGGATTGATTAGAAGAATCATAACATACAAGGGAAAAAAGTTAATCATACGTCTTTATAAAGCAGTAGTTAGACCTCATTTAGAATACTGTATACAAACATGGAGACCATATCGTAAGAAGGATATAGATACGCTTGAACGCACACAAAGGAGAGCAACTAAAATGATTCCAGAACTTAGATACCTTAGTTATGCATTGGTCGATCGGAGGAATAATGAGTTGTTCCATTAAGACTTGGTCGCTCAATCAGGATGGAAAGTCAGCAAGTTCAGTTGTTGTGTTGAAGGAAATCACGTGAAAGGAAGTGACATATTTGAACCCGTGCTCCTCATACCTCACAATTACTGTGTAATCAACCAGGGGGCGACACCACATTGATTTGTAGTTATGTAATTATCCACCAGGGGCACCGGACATGGAGTCACATGATCGGAAGTGGCGTAATTAGATATATACTCCTCACGCGTAGTCTAGGGATAAAACCACATTTGACCTTCCTGTTTATTGTTTCACGAATGTAGGGCGTATTAAATTGCTATATGTGAATTTAAACAATTCATATGATGACATAAGTGCAATTGAGCTGGCATATTCACAGGTTTGCCTGTAGAAGCTATTGGTTGTGAACTATTGCATTGTTTAGACTGTAATAGGCGGAGAGATTTTTGGGAACTGTTCTGCTATGGGATCGAATACATGTCTATTTTTTTTCTAAATTGACGGGCATCGCACGTCGGGTCGTTTTAAGACAGCTGGAGGTAGGTAATTTTGACAAAACGTGGTCAGCCTATCTACTAGATGATGGCAGTTACTGTGAATAATTTTAAGAATTTTTCTGGTCACATTTTCTTATAATCAGACAAAACATTAACATGGCCACCAATGCAATTCTTTACTGTGGTCTGACCCCTCAACCTACCTAACGTATTACTAATGACACGCTTATGTAGGTTGTCAATTACATAACACAGTATTCCATCCAACGTTGTTTCCCAACCGCCCACTCTCCAATTAACATCAAATTCTTTTAAACCCCTCATATCTCAAAGATTTCCAGATTCCAGATTCTTGTTGAACGTAGATTTTAACATCAGACAGACTGCAACATCATATAGTTACAGGTCGTCTTCTTTCAAACACTTCTTCCTGATGTTGCAGAAAAAACGTGTAACTTATTGCAATCACAACTGGTCTTACACGCACACATGAACACACACATACACGCACACGCACACACGTACACGCTCACGCACACATGCGTGTGTATTATCATTTATTGAAATACAACGTGCAATAAATTCATATAAATAAAAAATGCCTAGACTTAGCTAAGGCCGATTCCGGACATATTCATTTCGAGAACACGAGAACGTATATATGCATGTATGTATGTATGTATGTATGTATGTATGTATGTATGTATGTATGTATGTATGTATGTATGTATGTATGTATGTATATATATATATATATATATATATATATATATATATATATATTTCAATGCAGAACATGATACTCCGCAATCCTCCCTCATCCAGTAATAACATTCTACTATTTTACTCGTATTCCGATTAAAGTATTTCCTTTTATTGAGCATGCTGAGCATCAATTTGGAAACTTGAAGCGAGTACCATAGTGTAACATGTATAAACCTATTTGTTTTCATATAACTCCCATAAAACATACAAACATACACCCTTCAAAGAAGAAGCAAACGTGCAAACTCTTGCAAATACGTTAAAATATGTCACGAACTGGCAACATGTAATTTCTCGTCAAATCATGCATACATTAACAGTGTGACGTGAATAAAATAAACGTGAATAAAACACGTAAAAACATTCTTAAATATCTAAATTGTACTAAAAATCGGTATTCGAAAAATATTGCAATACAACTCAAATATGTCCTTAAAACACATAGAAACATTGTTAAATACGTACATGCATCACGACAGGCTTTGGTTTACGCCAATTATTGTACAGCACTGACAGTGACAAAATGTTGCGTCAGTGTTGTACAGCACCTCGAAGGTTAAGTTTGTTCGTTAAGTGTGTTCGTCACAAAACACAGTTGTTGGAAAAAATATCTGCACCGACTTAAATACAAATAACTTGACCGTTCTGCAATATATCTGCTACGGGCAACCAATCTTTGGTCAACATTTGAGGGCCTTTTTGCTATTGTCCAAATCGTCCAAAGCTAGCTCAATGCGTTTACAACGGATTGGTAATATCACTCAGCATATGTGTATTCCCATTGTAATAAACTTGTGAATGTAGAACATACTTGGTGATGTAAATGACACAATGTTAACTCTTAGGCGTCCACAAATGACCATATCTACGTCACAAGAATGCAAAATCTCAACATCTCACTTATGCGGTCGACGCAAATGTGTTCCTGCACACAGCCTGTTACAACGTGACTATTGCACACAGCCTGTTACAACGTGACTATTGCACACAGCCTGTTACAAAGTGACTATTGCACGAAGAAACTTCACCCGGCAGCATTAAGACAACTTCATTGCCACAAACTATGATACATACGATATTATATGATACATACGCAATAACAAAACATCACCAAGTGACACATAACGTTGAGCTCAATGCTAATATCCAACATGAAAACACATCAAGATGCGCCGTGTCACCAAGACAAAAAGTCAACCCACCAGACATATGAAAAGAACCGTAAGTAAAAATCCATTCACTGTTCAACACTGAATGTTCAACATAGTCAAATGTGGATCCACCGTTGTACACGCACCGTCTCATCCATCGGCTGCCAATGCAGAACATGATACTTTAAAATAGGACCTTTACAAAATGGTTGCAGATAGAAATGTATATTGTCGATTGCACCCTTAATTGTGTTCTTGAAGACATTCTTAGTATGTTTTCTATTCTCTGAGATCTGCCTCTTTTTCTTGTGTTATTAAATATTCAAAGCATGCATCCATAACGCAATAATCTACCGATGCTATTTTTATCAGACACCTCATTTAACATTCGTATTGTATTGTCAAGGTCATTATACAAACATCCCCAGGCACTCATTCTACTTCCATGTGAGGTATATTTCGCACAAGCTTCGCGGCCGGTAGGGGGCGCTGAGGATGATGAGGTAGACCTCTTGACACGGCATGGCGCTGCAGTCGCACTCGAAGATGCATTTTCCAGGCTCGGTGTCGCAGAACGACGGGTTGTTGTTATACGGGGTCAAGACTGACCGGTCACCCTCCGTGTACACCATCGTCGCCGGGAAGTCGAGACAGTCACCATCGTCCAGTACCGCGGTCAACGTCAGACGATCTTGGACAGTCGGCAGTTGGAAGCGGAGGCGGAATGATGTGTCAGATTTAGGTGTTGTCACTTGTTGACAGGTGGCGTTGTTCATGTCAATGACATCAGACAAGTTGTAGTCGTTGCGATATCCAGTCATCTCAATCATGCTTCGTTCGAAATGATCTACAGAAAAGTGATTACAAGGAGTAACTTCAAGTGCTTGCTTGTGATCACACGCCTTCACCCACTCCTCAACAAATAGCATATATTGTCATTCAAATTGCAATCACTATATACGCCGAAATATATATATATATATATATATATATATATATATATATATATATATATATATATATATATATATATATATATATATATATATATATATATATATGTACATAGTACATGTATGCAGAGTTGAACTGAATATATGAAAAAGAGACATACCTCAGGCGATTGGCGTAAGCCATTATGAATTCGCTATGAATTATGAATTCTATAAATTCGCCAAATTCGGAAAAACCGCCTTGTTAATTTGCTGATAACAATTCATGTTTATGACGTGTTCTTTATACGGTTACACATAATAACAAAACGGGCATCTTAATAAGTTTCAACCGACGTGACATAGCTACCAAGTCACCATAGTCACTACACTGCCCAGCTATGATATCCACAATTGCATAAATGTGCATTGATAATAAGTTTCAGTCAGTTGATGGTGCCATTTGAGCGTTTTCTCTTCGCGAAACGTTGTGACATATCTTCCAAGCAGGCACAATCAAACAGCGGAAAATCTCACACGATTCCAAGGCATGATGTTTTTGAAAAATCTTTAACAAATATTTTCATAGGTGGCGCCACCTCCAGAATGCTTTTACCGGAATTACTCTCGATACCTGTTATACCCGTGGTATAATTTATTTTCAAATATAGCTCATTAAATTATAGTGTACAAAAGTATGTAAATAAACGTAATCAAGCAAAACAGTCGCAAAATCAAATTCGATAAAAGCGGGAGATTGCGACGTTGTTGGACAACTGTGTCAACAGCACGAGATCTCGCTAGATATCGGGATACTTGAAAGCTAAACGATTATAGAAACTTACAATACACTTCTACTTCACACAGGGTGAGGACAGAGTCGTGTCCAGCCAAATGTATGAAAAAGTAGCGCCCTCTGATTGTGTTTGTACATGTCAATGCCTGTCTGGTCGCAGGAAACGCGTCTTCGTACACTAGACAGACTTGGTGCGGCGACTTTTCAGGACCTGTCGTCGTCGTGGGCAGCGTGTTGGTCAAACCGACCGTGAAGTTGTGCAGGCGTTCTGTTGAAAGATAATGTTTTATTATGTTATTGCGTAAGTGTTGCTAAACTAACATGTTTCTCAATAGTTTGATGATTAATCAATCAACCAGTCAACCAAGCAAACATTCAACTTATAAAACAATGACCGTTCAACCAACCAAACAATCAATCATTCACTGTGAGCTGTGCATAGTGTGCAGTAGTCAACTATTATTCACGTAGAATAGTTCAACTGCGCAATCCAATTTTACATATGGCACTGATCGTGTTGCACCACAACACACGTGGGTACCTAATGGTGTTACAATACACGTGGGTACTTTATGGTGTTACAATACACGTGGTACCTAACGGTGTTACAATACACGTGGGAACCTAATGGTGTTACAATAGACGTGGGTACCTAATGGCGTTACAATGCACGTGGGTACCTAATGTTGTTACAATACACGTGGGTACCTAATGGTATTACAATACACGTGGGTGGTGTTACAATACAATAAAATACTCTTACCTTGATAGTCTACCCTATTTGAGATTTGTATCTGGCGGACGGTCTGAGCAGTGCCGAAGTCGACGACCCACCAGTGAGACGTGCTATGCGTCGTGTGCGAGCAGCTATGCGCACTGAAGTTACCGTTCACTTCGCCGTCCACCGCCAACTCTGCGCCGTATTGCTCCGATGTCGTGTCCTGGTAGGCGAGCTTGTTCAAGGCGACATTCACTGTCGCTGTGCCACAACAAATGCATAACGTCAGACTCCTCGACAATGGCGACACCAAGCATGTCACGATGTTCATATTAATATGACTATAAATAAAACATGGACAGTGGGAGTGGTATGTTGCCTGGCAACGCCATTGTTGTTTACGATTTGCTACATCATTGCAACTGTGCACTTGACTGCGTAACTTAGTTTTAAACGAAAATTAACAATATTTTGTTCCTATGAATAATTTTCAACGCAAACACTATCCACAAATGTTTGCAATTGAAACTGGGAGATTTATTGAGACAAATTAGGAGTTTACCACTATAAATAAGGATGTGCAGAATCTGCCCATCCAATGTAAGTGGGGAACTCGTGAGCGACTCACATTACATTCACTGTGTGGCGCCACTGATAGAGAGTTTCGCACAACGCAGCAAACGGGCTGCGTAATAAATCCCATTCAACAAACGTCAATTAATGAAGTACTAAATATGTCAACAGGGGCGCTGTCCACTTACTGGTGCTCCTATTCACCCCTGTCACCAGGGGGCGATGGCCACTTACTGGTTCCCCTCTCGCCCCTGTCCCATATGATAAGTTGTTGGTGGCATTGTGTTCATTGAGTATCCTCATCCTCTCCCGATGTCCCGATGAGTGACTATCCTTTTTTATAAGGACATGTTCAACTATATGCATTTGCATATTTTTTGTTGAGTGTCACTAGAATTTAATTGAGCTATCTAGGCCACAGTTCCCGGAACATTATTTTCGCTAAGTGGATATTGGTTGTTCTTCTTAGGGTTATATTTCTGTTTGTTCTATACTGCCAATAACCTATAACCTATAACCTACAGCCTATAACCTATAACCTATAGCCTATAACCAATAGCCTATAACCTATAACCTATAGCCTATAACCTATAGCCTATAACCTATAGCCTATAACCTATAACCTATAACCTATAACATATAGCCTATAGCCAATTGCGATGGTGGAAAAAACAACAAGAGAAAGTCGTAAATAAATGGGTGAGAAGAATTGTGGGAGTGAACAGTGTAGACACTTGAAGAAAGTAGAAGCCGAGGGAGGAGGTTGCCGTGAAAGGGAACTTCAGGAGGAAGCTGGTGACGAATCGACTAAAGTGGACTGGACACGTTGAAGGAATGGAAGGGGAACGGGTAACGAAGAGAGCAGATACTCTCAGAGTCGATGGTAGACGGAGAAGAGGAAGACCGCGATGGAAATGGGAGTAGAGGCGGGTAGAGGAGACGGCAGTGACAGGTGATCATTGATGGAAGGAGAGAAACAAAAGGATCGAGGACAAGTATCAATGTCAGACTCACATCGGACTTCAGAGAAATACAGGCGTCCAGCATTAACTGCAAGAACATTTAGCTGAACACATTAACATCACGCTAAGCTGTAGACACTTACAGTATACTTCCACTTCACACAGAGTCAGGAGTTCACTGTTGTTGACGTGCCCGTTGATCTGGATGAACAGGTACCGCCCCCTGGCGTAGTTTAAGGTGTTCCTAGATGGGAAGACACCGTCGTAGACGACACAAACGACGTACGGCGATTTCTCCGGACCCGTCGTTGTAGTGGGAAGTACGTTTGTCAAGCCGACCGTGAAGTTGTGTAGACGACCAGCTGAAGGAGGAATTGCAATAATAAATTATAAGAAGAAAGCGTGCATCAATTTAATGATAATTAAAGTGCTATTTTGGTGAAACTGAGAACATTGAAGTACGAGTTTGACAATGGTAATGCAGAGAATAGCATATCATTGTTATATTGTGTATTTCCAACACTATAAATAGGATAGGAGCAATTCTATTTAATGAAACTTAACGCAATTTCGTATTATAATGCTATCTCAGTATTGACTAATAATGTCATCGCTGACACGGTGACACTAAAATAGTCCATTTGTAAATATATAGCTATTGTTTTGTTGTATACATTATTATTCCGTCGCTTGACCGTGGATGAATGCAGACGTCTAGCTGGAAGATTACTAGAACCGTTGAGAAAAATACTGATCTAACTGACGCATTACATAACATGCAGTAGTTGTTCCACGAATCTTCTAAATTGTATATCTTCTTACAGCTATAGTGATATAACCCTTAATCGTTATATAATCCGTGCCTTGTTTATATTTACGTTGCTTATGCTCATCGCACCATAGTTGGTACGTAATACCACCAGTAACTTCCGCCATATGTGCGATGTACATTATCTACCATCTTCCACGAATTCCACCCGAGTTGTGTTCTCTCTGCTTCAACAGTCCTTGTCCACGCTGATTCTAGTCTTCCCCTCTTCTCTTTACCGTAAGGGGCCAGTTTTGTGCTATTGTTGTTTTCTTATGTCCTTCTCTTCTAAGCGTATGCCCAACCCATCTACATCGTTTGAATCTTCTAAGCGTGTGCCCAACCCATCTATATCGTTTGAATCTGGCAGATCGGTATATTCTGCTGTTGTAACATTCAGTTATTCCTCAGTATGTTCTTTCCACCTATCCATTTTATTCGTATCTGATCGAGCCATTCTTTTCACATCCTTGTATGTTTCCTTGTACTGTTGTCTCCTGGGATATTTAATTCGTTCAGAATGTATATTAATGTGTTCTGCTTTCAGCTTCCTTCTTTCTCTAATTGCTCTCCGTGTATTTCTTACGATCCAGTGTCGCTTCTATTATTTCGCTATAAATGTTCTTGAAATATATCCACACTTCTTAAATTTCTTCATTAGCAACTTCCTGGAGATATTGGAATTTGTTCTTTTTCCAGTTGAAAGGTTTTCCTTTGCAGCACATCATCAATTGATGTGTTTTATCTGATCCTTTTGGTCTCTCTTTTCTTATTGTGTCTGGATAGTCTCAGTTTGATCTTACGTTGAACTAAATGGTTGTCTCTTCCAACATCTGCACCTATCATGGCAATAAAGATGTTCTACATCGTCCAATCATTGCTAAGTGATCGGTTTGATTTTGGCATATAAATCGTTCATTTGTCCACTGTTTCATGACACATTTCCATGGTTGCGATGTTCGTCGGTACACCGTTTGTTGGCACAACCCCTTGGTTCTAATGTTCGTTGGTCCACATTTTATTGACACAACCCTTTGACCCAGTGTCCATTGGTCCACCGTCTGTTGACATAACCCCTTGGTTTAAATATTATTTGATTCTACGTTTGTTGACACAAACCCTTGATGAGAATTGTTCATTCGTCCACCGTTTGTTGACACATTCCCTTGTTTTCAGTGTTCGTTGGTCCATATTTTATTGAAACATCCCGTTTATTCCAATGTCCATTGTCCACATTTTATTGACGCAACCCTTTCACCCAGTGTCCATTGGTCCACCGTCTGTTGACAAATCCCATTGGTTTCAATATTTTTTAATTCTCCGTTTGTTAACACAAACCCTTGGTGAGTATTGTTCATTCGTCCAACATCTGTTGACAAATCCGATTGGTTTTTATATTCCTTGGCTCTCCGTTTGTTGACACAAACAAACCCTTGGTGATAATTGTTCATTCGTCCACCGTCGTTGGCAAATCACATTGGTTTTGATATTCTTTGATTCTCCGTTTAGTTTGTTGACAGAAACCCTTGGTTGAATAGTTCGTTGGTCCACCAGTTGTGATCTTCTATATCGCCCAGTTATTGCTATGTGATCGATTTGATTTTGGTATATAAACCGTTCTTTAGTCAATTGGTTTTTTGACACATTCCCGTGGTTGCAATGTTCATCGGATCACCATTTGTTGGCACAACCGCTTGGTTCTGATGTTCGTTGAACCGCATTTTGTTGACACATCCCCTTTGTTGTAATATCCATTCGTTCATCGTTTGTTGACACTTTCCCTTGGTTCTAACGTTCGTTGGTCCACCGTTTCTGACACAACCCATTGGTTTCAGTATAACTCTTCCCCTTACGCCGAACACGGTTGAAAAATACGACATTTTATAGAAGCACGAATCTGAACTTCCGTAACAGTACTAGTAACACAACGACAGTTTTGAAAATATTTTTTTGTATTTACGTTTGTTTAGATTGTGAACATTATTCGCCCAGAATAAAGCAATTCCACATGGAATAATAGTCTATTTGAAGTGCATCACAGAACTGAATGTTCAGAAGTTAACAATATAATGTGCACTTTCGATAACGGGGCTAGTTAAAAAACACAGCATATATCACAATTATGTTTCGATTATGTTTCCGATCGAAATTAAAATAATTATAATACCACTAACGCCATACTATTATATAAACCTAAATCACGAGTATCATATTCCAATAATATTCGCTCGCCTAATGAAAATATATGTGCATGCACATATCCTTATATTTTGCTAATATGATATGGTTAAGGTGTTTATGTCCAAAATCAACTAATGTAACATAGTTTGGCATTTGTATACTAAATTAATCCTCGTTCTGTCAAAACAGGACTTTGTCTGCGATAGTTCTGTGTATGCCGGCCTCACTTAACACGTCACATGTAGTTTAGATTATCCCGACTTCATGGAACTGAGCTTGCGTGTATCACTCGGCCTGGATATCTGCCATCAGTCTACCAGAAAATGACCGGAATTTCGAACTGTTATAAAACATTCTGAGTAAACCACTGGCGTTATTTTATTTATTTTAGTTGCACAAGGTTATTTTTAATCATGACTTTTCGCTTTAATACTATTGATGACCGTACATTTACTTTGCGAAACATTTGCATTAGTAGTTTTGTCTGTAGTATGTCTATTACAACTTACATGTATAACAACTAATTTCAATTTCTCCTACATAGAAACAACTTACTGCAATATATGATCCTGTTTGCAATGTGAACTTGAAACACAGGCTGCACAGTTCCAAAATCGACGGCCCACCACGGTCTGCCAGCGGCGTTGCTGTCGTGGTTTGTGGCCGTGCACGAACCAGCATTGAAGTTGCCATTGGCGTTGCCATCGACACCCAGTCCTGCTGTGTGATAGTGCCAGTCAGAGCTCTGGTAGGCCGGTCTGTTCAGAGCAATGTTGAGTGAACCTAAAATACATTAAATTTGCATGCCGTTTCAGAAGGCCACACACTCGCGATTCAGGGATGCTTGAAAACCATATATCAAATCTGCTCAGATGAGTATCGATTCTTGATAATCTCCTGTAACAGACCACAACAACTGGCAATATATTGCGTGCGTGGTGTGTGTGTGTGTGTGTGTGTGTGTGTGTGTGTGTGTGTGTGTGTGTGTGTGTGTGTGTGTGTGTGTGTGTGTGTGTGTGTGTGTGTGTGTGTGTGTGTTGTGTGTGTGTGTGTGTGTGTGTGTGTGTGTGTGTGTGTGTGTGTGTGTGTGTGTGTGTGTGTGTGTGTGTGTGTGTGTGTGTGTGTGTGTGTGTGTGTGTGTGTGTGTGTGTGTGTGTGTGTGTGTGTGTGTGTGTGTGTGTGTGTGTGTGTGTGTGTGTGTGTGTGTGTGTGTGTGTGTGTGTGTTGTGTGTGTGTGTGTGTGTGTGTGTGTGTGTGTGTGTGTGTGTGTGTGTGTGTGTGTGTGTGTGTGTGTGTGTGTGTGTGTGTGTGTGTGTGTGTGTGTGTGTGTGTGTGTGTGTGTGTGTGTGTGTGTGTGTGTGTGTGTGTGTGTGTGTGTGTGTGTGTGTGTGTGTGTGTGTGTGTGTGTGTGTGTGTGTGTGTTTGTGTGTGTGTGTGTGTGTGTGCGTGTGTGTGTGTGTGTGTGTTTGTGTGTGTTTGTGTGTGTGTGTGTGTGTGTTTGTGTGTGTTTGTGTGTGTGTGTGCGCGCGCGTGTGTGTGCGTGTGTGTGTGTGTGTGTGTGTGTGTGTGGGGGGGGGGGAGTTTGTGTGTTGGGGCGTGGGTAGGTGGGTGAGTGTCATAGGCCTGCTTGTGGGCCATTGGGATGGTTCTTACATAGAAAATAGAAATCCCGGAGGGAATTTGAAATACGTTACGTTTGACATATATTAGGTAACTCTGAACAATAGTGATAAAATACGGTAATAGTAATAAAAAACACGCATAACGTCATAGCCTGTATCTACGAACCAACTTGTAAATAAAACTGCTATTAAATCAGGTGAGAACAATTAAATTCTTCCAAGAGAAGAAATACAAGCATAATAAGAGTACGTAGTAAAAAGTGTGAGTTTGTGTTTGTGTGTTTGCTACGACCGACCACCATGAAATAACAGTAACGACTCTTTAATATGTAAAGGTTGTTTGAAATCCATTAGACCCTTCAGGCTCCAAAGGCAAAACACGTTGATGGTTTCCGTGCAATTATTTAAATATCTGACATAATAACAGCTAGGTCACTGTACTCTGATCATAATCAGTCATAATATGAAATTTATTATAATTCAAATATAAACTAGTGTCATTTGATGTGTTCGCATTATATATGCTTAATATGTTAAGCTCGCTTAAAAAAATTAAACTTTATTATTATACATAGTTGAATAATTCACAGAAAAAAAACACATTTTAGCTCAATTTTGACAATATTCAATATCAAATATTCCCGTGCAAATATTTGAAATATATATTATAGTAACAGTACCATCGGCAGCAAAAATAGCAAAATCTCTATCAAAACCAATATTTGACCACACGGAATAATGACAAATGTTAATTGATAATTTACCTCTACATATACAAATAAACAAATATTCATATCCGAAGCAAAAATTTAGGTTTTGTTATATACACAGTCCTACAGTACTACAGTACTACAGTACTACAGTTCTACAGTATTACCCTAACCAAATTTTCAAGTAAAATATCATATTATGGTAAAATATTGATCAAATCCCAATTTTTACCAACAACGAATAATGTCGCTTCAGTAAAGTTGGCCAAAATATTAATTTATATTTATCTCATGGAAAAAAATTGATGAAGTACTGGATATAAATTGAGGTTTTCCTATCTTGAAAACAAACTCCGAACAAAATGTTCTGCAAAGATTCCACAACAAAATTTATCCCGCTTGATTTGGAGATGCAACGAACGTGTGAATCGTTTGTTTTTGTTTCATTATAAAACCGTGTTATATAGTAAGGAATATTAATATTTTAGCAACATTTAATTGTTCTGGATTGTTGATAATAATAGTCGTAAACTCGCTACTCAGTCGACATGTGTCCGTTGAACAGTCGACATGTGTCCGTTGAACAGTCGACATATGTCCGTTGAACAGTCGACATGTGATAGTTCAACAGTCGACGTGTGTTCGTTCAACAGTCGACATGTGTCTGTTCAACAGTCGACATGTGATAGTTCAACAGTCGACGTGTGTTCGTTCAACAGTCGACATGTGTCTGTTCAACAGTCGACATGTGTCCGTTCAACAGTCGACGTGTGTTCGTTCAACAGTCAACACGTGTCTGTTCAACAGTCGACATGTGATAGTTCAACAGTCGACGTGTGTTCGTTCAACAGTCGACATGTGTCTGTTCAACAGTCGACATGTGATAGTTCAACAGTCGACATGTGTCCGTTCAACAGTCGACATGTGTCCGTTCAACAATCGACGTGTGTTCGTTCAACAGTCAACATGTGTCCGTTCAACAGTCGACATGTGTCCGTTCAACAGTCGACATGTCTCTGTTCAACAGTCGACATATGTCCGTTCAACAATCAGTCACATTTTCGGTCGGCCGAAAGTCGTCAGTTGGGTAGTTGCCAACTATTTGTCGGCAAAAAGCAATTGGTTACTAAAAGTCAGAATATGTATGGAAGGCTTAAACCCACCAAACACATGCCTATTCTTCATAATATAACTGATCCTATTTAAAGTGACGTAGCTTGGCAATAGAACAATTACTATTTTGAAATGATGTCGCTTTCCATAGAACTGCTCCTATTTTACGTGATGTAATTTGGAAACAGAAATCATCCTGTTTAATGAGACGTCGCTTCCAATATAACTTGTCTTATTTTGAAGTGACGTCGGTTACAATAGAACTGTTACTATTTTATGCTTGCGATAGGAAACGGCATTGAGCTTATCTAATCATGTAACAATCGCCTCGTGAAGACGCGGCTTTAGTATATTGTTCTTGCTCATTGTTCCCTTTATAACTGATGGAGCAATGACACGATGGTTTCGGTTTCCGCTGCCTACCGCTGTTCGTCAAGAGTTTACGAGATATATCGAAAAACACCATACGAAATATCGCCTTTTGCAATACAATCGCTGTTTATATAGAGCTTACGAGGTATATCGAAAAAAGCCACAGTGGCCTATACAATAGTCATTCCATGTTCAACAAGTCAACGATATGTCGACAGTAACCCGGATGGAATATTCCGGTAAGTGGCGTACTAAACGTTGCAACACACACGCACAACACACACACACACACACACACACACACACACACAACACACACACGCATAACACACACGCATAACACTGTCCTTATTTAGAAAGGGAAAACACGATGCATTACATGGTAACTACGTTTTAAACAGTGACGATGCACACGTTTATACAAGCTGTATCGCCTGTAGCAAATGCGTATTCACGTAGCTACATACCATTCGAGCTGCATATCAGGATCGTCAATGAGAACGCGCGGATCGTTCGAAGCTGCATTTTGTTCAAATCTTCAGGATATCGGCTGTTCGATTCGTTGACATTTGACAGTTAAAGGAAGGTGTGGTGTGCGCGACATCCAACGACAAACTGTCTCCATGACAGTGTCACAACAAGCCATTGACTCACCACGCGCACTCACTAGCGCAACATCATCAATACTCCTGAATTATAGATATGGCTAAACTGTTACCGTTGCTTCAGTGGTGATCGTCAATGTTTATTGTCATTGCGATGTCGCCTTCTGAATAGTTGAAAACGCAATGCTAGCTAATAGGCCTCTAGTCCATTCACTGGCAGTGTTTTGCCATTGTATGACATTTGAAATTGTCCATTCTGCGTTATAGGCCTAATCTCTTAATTTCACGATGGGTTTGTCTGACAATTTTCGTTCGTAAACATTCTAACTTAATAACAGACATATGTCGCTTCATCATTATAATCGTTGGTCGGTCGTAGGCGGAGCACTGACGAGGCGACGATGACGACGACGACGATGATGATGATGATGACGACGATGAAGATGATGATAATTACGACAACGATGATAATGACGA
Organism: Lamellibrachia satsuma; assembly: GCA_033239005.1. NCBI lineage: Eukaryota > Metazoa > Annelida > Polychaeta > Sabellida > Siboglinidae > Lamellibrachia > Lamellibrachia satsuma. The sequence goes on from BSQZ01000059.1 coordinate 2,015,172, forward strand.
CGACGATGACGATGATGATGATGATGATGGCGACGACGACGATGATGATGGTGATGACGATGATGACGGCGATGGTGATGATGTCATAATCGTTTAGATTCTGCACTGGTTTGTCTGACGACTTTGCTTCTTTAACATTCTAAATTTACAACCGACTCAATTGGCTTCGTAATTATCATTGGTCGTTATCAGCCAGAACATTGAAGAGCAGTTTGCATGAAAGTCGGTAGTTAATTAATGATGGAAAGTGAGCCAGGGCAAAACTCGAGGCATTCCTAGATCAGTTTGTTGTGTTGAAGGAAATGGTTCGACAATACTCGGGCACCGATCGACTAATGGCAATGATCGATCACTGTGATCGATAAGTGCTTTATCGACGGGGGAAAATCATACGTTTGCCATTTGTGCGTTTGGTTTTAACAAATAACAGGAAATGTGAGCGAAATCTCAGTGCAGTGTCACTATGCAGACTCCGTATATGCATTCGACGAGGATGGGATTCGAACCCAAGCGGGGAGACCCCAGTGGATTAGACTTTAAGTCAGCTACCCCCATTGTTACACGATACCGCTACCCATCAACTACGGCTTGGGCCTGTTTTCCTGGCTATTCGCTATTCCGTGATGCTACATCAACACTATCGCGATAGTCAATAAATGATCGCAATAGTGTTGCAACTGTCATACTGTAATGCACATTCGTACACGAACGTACTCGTGCACACACACATTCACGTGAATTTTATCATTGTCTTGAGTTTAAATAGGCATTTTTATTCAGAATGGTAGCGTACATTGTGTCAGTTTGGCGACCAACAAAGCAGTAACAGCGATGACTGCCTGAAGCTGGCTATCACATGTGGAATGTCATCATATTGACGTATCAATTAATTATCACAACGTGTCCATCGACGTGCCGTACACACATCCTCGCGAACCAGTAGCAGTGCTCCCACCCTTGAAGTACGTATCATCTACACATTGTACGAAAGTACGTATCATCTACTCATTGTACGGAAGTACGTATCATCTACACATTGTACGGAAATACGTATCATCTACACATTGTACGGACGTACGTATCATCTACGCGTTTAAAGGAAATTCCTACCACTGGCCATTTCCCGTTCGACCAGCGAAGGCCAATTCAACTTAAGTTCCCGTGTACGAGCCACGTATATTCCCGCGAACAATATTATTGATTAACACAACTAAAAAAATCAGCATTTCAACAAGTCGATATGCCAGATGTATTGATGTAGTCAGAAGCCCCTGGCGGCGAGGGTGCGTAAACTGTTTCACACAATCGTTCTCTCTGTCCACTTACCGATATTGTCGTATAGCATTTTCGTTCCCTTCATCGTGATTTTGTTCACTAACGCGTTATCACATCTACGACCATTAGTCGTCAACAATATCATTGTAAACGTTGTGATAACAATCTTCATCACCAGACCTGCATAATTGCAGTGATGGCGAACATTATAAGCAATCACTTGTTGTTTAAAATTTCATAGCTAACCTAAGTACCTTGCTATGTAAAGTCCGATTGATATTTTGGTCAGAAGTCGACAACGCGACAATACTTGGAAGGCACAATCATTGCGGACGTATGTCGGGTTTATAACTTGTGGCACTATTAACAAGTACCAAATGGGTCCCATGCGAATATTCGATATGTGCCATAGTATATTATACCGACAAAAGCACACAACTGAACTCCATTGATATCGCAGTGGTCTTAACCGGAGGTAATGCAATGACATTCCCATGCATGTGCACGTTTAATTGCCGCATTGTTTCATGTGATGTGACAGGTGACAAAACATTCAATTGATGTGACACTATTTTCGAAGCAGGAAATATAAAACCAATGAGGCACTATTTCGCTAGGTGGCGCCTGGTGTATTCGCTAGGTGGCGCCGTGTATCCTAGAATACCTATAACATGGCCATTTCGTTGTTTTTCTCTTTATGTATGTAATGCAGCCAACGCATGACGCATGATGCTTGTTTGAAAACTTTTTGTCTAGGTGAAACACACGGCATGATTTATATTCACTCTGGTGAAACAGCGGTACAAATGGAACAACCTGTAGGATCGCGGTTCAAACCGTCGTCGCGCTGAAAATTGTGTCAATTTTAATATGTCTTTTTGTTTCTTAGCACGATCATTGTCGTGGGGTAGAATTTACCCAGGTGATCATTTGAGCATAGCCAACAGGACGACGGTGTAGTGTGCAGCGATACAGCAGTGATTGGGAAAGTAGCCAAAATGTTCGTTCCCTGAGCAAATTGATCTCGCCCGTATTAAATACATCGCAGCAATACTGTTTGATCACATTTGCCAGCGTTGATGGCACTCGCGGGTTTTGATCACGTCAGTGTATTTTAATCGCATAGTGTATCTTGGTCGTGTCCCCTTTCGTCACTGAGGAAATCATGCAAATTTTCATGTCATGCGACTGGTCATGTGATCGCATACTAGTAGTGTGTAACCAATCAGACGACGGTTTGAACGGAAGACTGCGATTTAAATGTGCTTGTGCTGCCTTTGCTTCTCGCCATGTGGCAGCTGTCTCGCTTGGCCCGCGCCCTCTGTACGTAATCCTTGAGGTAGTCGACCGTGTGCAGGTAGCCTTGCTGTAAGTAAAATACGAGACGTATTGGTCAGAAACGATGTCATCTCTTCTGTTGTCATATATATGTTGATACAACGCAATGAAACTAACTAATATATCGCCTCTACGACAACCGGAGCTTAGCAGCGTGTCAAACCCAAAAGGTTAGGCAGTCTCATATCAGCTAACAATATTACATTTTCAACAGTTTGCCGTATCATAACTGGAATGCGCAGACCAGTCTTCTATTTTTAGTGGCCCGTATCAATAACAAGAAAGAGTATAACATGTATATGCTATGTAGTATATGCTATGTTGTATCTGCTATGTTGCTCAAATATAAATTTCCGTTCATGATAACTATAACGTCAGTGAAACAATTCCCGGGCTTTTCGCATTATGGGATGGCCCGCATTCCGCGAGTCACATATTCAAATACGAATGAAAGTCGTTTAACCCACATGTTCTAATTAATTTAGTATGATTAGATAAGATACTATATGTAACTAGCTTTTAGTTAACGGATCCTCTGATATACGAGTAAAGGTCGTCTCAGATCGGCATATTGTGTCATCTATACCTGTATCATAAACTCGCGGTCCCCCGGCTCGATGACGTAATCGTTGGTTCCTATATATCCGCAGTTGATGGCTACAGTGCGACGCAGATCCTCTGGCTGCAACATTAAAGAGAAACGTACCACTCATACTTAGGAAACGTACCACTCGTGCCTAAGAAACGTACCACTCATGCCCAAGAAATGTTTAAAGAAACGTGCGTCCCCAGAGGCGCCAAGTAAAACACTTATGTGAAAGGAGATTTTCTTGCCGGAGATTAAATTGAGGAAAAAGGAAATTGTGGAAGGGGAAATATTTGAAACAACGAGGGCATCGTGGGTGCTATGTGTAGCCAAGTTTTGTAGAAAATGTAGAATTGTTTAAAAAATTACATTATTTGAAAAAGAAGGAGAATATAATACAAAAAAGAACGTGTTATTCTAGCATGAGATTGGCAGGAGATTGGCATGAGATTGGCAGGAGATTGGCAGGAGATTGGTATCTCTGCAGCAGCCGTACCATAAGAAGAAATGCTACAATAAAATAAAGTGCACTCAACACAGGTGCTGACTCACACCGGCTTATTGAAACACTATTGTATAATGCACTGGTGTTGTTTACCCTTATTGTGGGACCACTGGTGTTGTTTACCCTTATTGTGGGACCACTGGTGTTGTTTACCCTTATTATGGGACCACTGGTGTTGTCTACCCTTATTGTGGGACCACTGGTGTTGTCTACCCTTATTGTGGGACCACTGGTGTTGTTTACCCTTATTGTCGGACCACTGGTGTTGTTTACCCTTATTGTCGGACCACTGGTGTTGTTTACCCTTATTGTGGGACCACTGGTGTTGTTTACCATTATTGTGGGATCACTGGTGTTGTCTACCCTTATTATGGGACCACTGGTGTTGTTTACCCTTATTGTCGGACCACTGGTGTTGTTTACCCTTATTGTGGGACCACTGGTGTTGTTTACCCTTATTGTCGGACCACTGGTGTTGTTTACCCTTATTGTCGGACCACTGGTGTTGTTTACCCTTATTGTCGGACCACTGGTGTTGTTTACCATTATTGTGGGATCACTGGTGTTGTCTACCCTTATTATGGGACCACTGGTGTTATTTACCCTTATTATGGGACCACTGGTGTTGTGTACCCTTATTGTGGGATCACTGGTGTTGTCTACCCTTATTGTGGGATCACTGGTGTTGTTTACCCTTATTGTCGGACCACTGGTGTTGTTTACCCTTATTGTGGGATCACTGGTGTTGTCTACCCTTATTATGGGACCACTGGTGTTGTTTACCCTTATTGTCGGACCACTGGTGTTGTTTACCCTTATTGTCGGACCACTGGTGTTGTTTACCCTTATTGTCGGACCACTGGTGTTGTCTACCCTTATTGTGGGACCACTGGTGTTGTTTACCATTATTGTGGGACCACTGGTGTTGTTTATCCTTATTGTGGGACCACTGGTGTTGTTTACCCTTATTATGGGACCACTGGTGTTGTGTACCCTTATTGTGGGACCACTGGTGTTGTTTACCCTTATTGTGGGATCACTGGTGTTGTCTACCCTTATTATGGGACCACTGGTGTTGTTTACCCTTATTGTCGGACCACTGGTGTTGTTTACCCTTATTGTCGGACCACTGGTGTTGTTTACCCTTATTGTCGGACCACTGGTGTTGTTTACCCTTATTGTGGGACCACTGATGTTGTTTACCCTTATTGTGGGACCACTGGTGTTGTTTACCCTTATTGTGGGACCACTGGTGTTGTTTACCCTTATTGTGGGACCACTGGTGTTGTCTACCCTTATTGTGGGACCACTGGGATTGTCTATCCTTATTGTGGGACCACTGGTGTTGTTTACCCTTATTGTGGGACCACTGGTGTTGTTTACCCTTATTGTGGGACCACTGGTTGGCATTCCATGGTTATATTACAAATGATCAATCTGAGCACAGCGCTATCGTGTTGAGCTCAACGACAAACTGATACCGACGGTATAAAATGCGTGCAAAGTGTATTATTGTAATTGATGATAACAACACGTTTGGAGAGTGGTAATGCCAAGTCGGTCTGAAGCATGCATGCCACCAACTAATTGTGGTGACGTCTTGCCAACTGCTCGACTCAGTATACCGATAATAACAGAGTATTCGGTATACCGATAATAACAGAGGACTCAGTATTCCGATATTAGCAGATGATTCAGTACACCGATAATAACAGAGGACTCAGAATACCGATAATAACAGAGGACTCGGTACACCGATAATAACAGAGGACTCAATATACCGATAGTAACAGAGGACTCAGTATACCGATAATAACAGAGGACTCAGTATACCGACAATAACAGAGGACTCAGTATACCGATAATAATATATGATTCAGTATACCGATAAAACAGAGGACTCAGTATACCGACAATAACAGAGGACTCAATATACCGATAGTAACAGAGGACTCAGTATACCGATAATAACAGAGGACTCAGTATACCGACAATAACAGAGGACTCAGTATACCGATAATAATATATGATTCAGTATACCGATAATAACAGAGGACTCAGTATACCGATAATAACAGAGGACTCAGTATACCGATAGTAACAGAGGACTCGGTATACCGATAATAACAGAGGACTCAGTATACCGATAATAACAGAGGAGTAAAAGGTTAAATTATTGTAATAACATCCGCCATCTAATTTCGACCAGAACAATTTATAGAATAAAAATATTCAATATAGACAGTTGCACATTGTATCGATTAATACAATTAGCTACCAACTATACTATCAATATAGGCAGTTGCACATTGTAATACAATTACTTACCAACTATACCAGATAATATACTTAACACAACTAGCAACCAATCTCCTCGCCGCAAGATATCAAAATTTAACCAAAACAAATCCTAACCCAGGTGGACAAGTCCCACCACGTGCCCGGGTGCCCATGGGTACCACAATATTTCATCAGCGCGTCATATACCGGATGTCACATTTTGGTTAAATATACATTTTATGCTGTTAACCCACCTTCACTGAAGCCTTCCGCTGCGCCACTAAGATCGTCTCCAGCGTCGCCTGCATGAAGTCGGCAAAGTGTCCGATACTGACGCTTTCTGTCGTCGTCGTCTCGTAGTGGATGTTCTGCTGCAGCGCGTCGTGTTTCTGTTGTCGCGCGTCAGACTTGATCTACAGTTGAAACGCACGGTAAGAATCGGTCTACTTTATATTCAGGCCTGAACAACAACAGTCAGAACAGACTGGCTTCAACACACTCGGACTTGATATTCAGTTAAGAAACAATCGTCCATTGTATACACTTTCTATACAACAAACTTACACATAATGTTATTGATCTACAACACAAACAGACTGTATATATATATATATATATATATATATATATATATATATATATATATATATATATATATATATATATATATATATATATATATATATATATATATATATATATATATATATATATATATATATATATATATATATATATATATATATATATATATATATATTTCCTTGAAAAAAGTAGCTTCCACTGTTGTGTATAAAATGTCCGGTTAATATTTGGTGTCGGAAATAATTTATAAACACACAAAACAAAAAACAACACAAATTAGTGTCTACAATGTTATCTATCATAACTATTATCATAAAATCAACCCAAAACGGACATGGCTTCCTCCGGCATCAATCAACGTCTGGCTTCATCTTCGCAACCAAGTCGATGGTACACCTGGGGAACATCTCGGCTCATTCCTCTTGCATGTGTCCCAGTGTCCCAGTGTCCCAGTGTCGCAGTGTCGCAGTGTCCCAGTGTCGCAGTGTCCAAGTGTCCCACTGTTCCAGTGTCCCAGTGTCCCACTGTCCCAGTGTCCCAGTGTCCCCAGTGTCCCCAGTGTCCCCAGTGTCCCAGTGTCCCCAGTGTCCCACTGTCCCAGTGTCCCAGTGTCCCCAGTGTCCCCAGTGTCCCCAGTGTCCCACTGTCCCCAGTGTCCCACTGTCCCAGAGCCCCAGTTCCCCAGTGTCCCAGTGTCCCACTGTCCCAGTGTCCCACTGTCCCACTGTCCCAGTGTACCAGTGTCCCAGTGTCCCACTGTCCCAGTGTTTCAGTGTCCCAGTGTCACAGTGTCCCAGTGTCCCAGTGTCACAGTGTCCCAATGTCCCACTTTTCCAGTGTCCCAGAGTCCCAGTGTCCCAATGTTGGTGCTGCAAGGATCACAGATGCTCTGGGTATGTTGATGTCCATGCGATTGATGCCAGACGGTGATTGATGCAGAGAGGTCACATCAGTTTCTGCTTGTTTCTGTGTCAGTTTCGTGAGTAATCATTGTAAGCTACAGTATATTTTGTTTCATTAATTTGTTATTCCGACACCAATTACTAGTTTTATTTTAGGGTATGATCAAATAACTACTTTTTGTGCATGTCATACAAGACATGCTATATATGCCATATTTAGCCTGGACCGCAACCAGACGTCGTCTACAGCCAATGCATTGCCTAAACATTGCACGAAAGGGGATTAAGACATCCAGTTATGCTGGACTGTGTATGATACATATCAGTCCGATGCTGGATTACATTTATAAAACAAACCTCTTCCTTGTCGACGTTTTTTAATTTCTGCACGCGTTTCTTTTTGGCTAATTCTTCGTTTAGACGTACCCTAAATAGAAAACAGAATAAAAGCATGTGTATACCGACACGAACCTAACACTTTTTTTAATTAGGCATTACTGTTGTTATTTGTAATTTCCTTAAATATAAACCAAACCTTGGAAAGCAACTATAATTATTTTATTAATTTAAACATGCATCAAACCTTGGAATACAACTATAATTATTTTATTAATTTAAACATACATGAAAACATGGGATACAACTATAATTATTATGAATGTATCAATGTATAAATGTGTAACAAACAATTTACGTTTGTAAAGTTCCTGAGCAAAATCGAAGTATTTTAAAGCGTTTCCAACCGTTTATTATTTATTTGGGTTGCCTATTTGGGTTGCCTATATGTGCATTTGATATATTCGACATTTGCAGAAGTCGAATAAATAAGCGCAAAGTAGTGGTTCGCCTACACATGTTATCTGGAATCATTAAAATTTTATATAAGCAAATAAATGTATAATTATATTAGTTATGAAGAAATATCGTGAACAGCCTGCATGAGCCAGTCTTCCGGACGACTAGAGGCGTACAACTCACCGCGCTAGTTTCGTGTTAGGAATGTATGTTGGTTTCGTTGGAATCTTCTCACCGAACAGTTGCTGCCAGATCTTGTGGTCGACGGCTCTTTCAGACAGCTGCGAGAATAAACCAAATAGGATGAGCTCACTGCTCTATAATTGAGTCTCGTCGGCGAAACAACGTGTTCGGGGATACGGGTCTAGTATTGCCTAGCTAATCGGGATGACGTGTTGTGTTGTGAACACGTTTCAATAAATCACAATATATGTTGTGTGTGCGTGTGTGCGTGCCTGCGTGCGTGCATGTGTGTATAGTTATCTCGGGCGCCAAACATTTCGGGGTTTCATCTACGACCCCACAATCGAGTCGGCACATTTTAATTTGTTTAAATTCACCATTTCTATGAACAATTGAAATACCCTTTGTAGTTACTACAAACAATTGTTCGCAACGTTATGCCAACAATTAGGCACAGTTGTTCACCGTGCCAGGTGCTTTTTCTACGATTGTCCCAAGTTCAGTACTACAAGGGCAAGGCGTCACTAGACACTACTGTGACTGCAAGTTGCGTTCCAAGTTGTATACATGATATTGTCTGGTAGCACCGAGTACCAGGGCATATATAGATATTTTGTGATAACGTTTTTTTAGTATTGTTATTGTTATAGTCACTTTTACTCCAGACAGCAGATTATCTGTGATAATGCTAATAATACTAATAATACTAATAATTCTAATAATACTACTACTAATAATAGTAGCAATTAAAGAAAAACTAAGCCTTTTGGAAATAAATAGGACATGACTACCTATTGGTGGTAAAAGTAGCGATTTAACCACTCGTGGGTTCACATACCTAAAGCCGCCAATTTATACAAAACGTGTCAATGAGGGGATTACTAAGGGTGAAATATATAACACTCTCATAGTGCATTGCACCGTTTAATAATATCAATGTATATTCATGACCATTGTTTAGTTGGTGGTGGGCATCGTCTTGTATCGTTGCACCAATGTTATTTTGTCAGGTAGCCCCTCACCTTTGATGTATTATGGTGATTACCAGTTTGATTGGTTGTGTGCATACACTGTTGTTTTATTGGGTACATCAATAACTGGTTATAGTCGACTTGTTTGTACAATTATTATGTTTACTGGTGTATTGTGATGCATACAACATGGCATTAAAATATGCCCTTTACCAACCTTTACATATGTATCCGTCTCCCTTATTCCTACATCAAACAAGCTGCGGCCACACTTGAAACTAGATCAGCGTCTCTCTACGCATTCGACACCACAGGAAACACAAATTTAATGTTATTTTGTCAGTTTGACAGCCATTCGCAAGATGGCGCCACCGAAAAACTGTTGATCGAACTGGAACTAATAGTATAGTATCATTATCATACTCACGACGTAAAGTCCTATCGTTTTCTCATTAATTGTTCGAACTTCGTCCGTTTCTGAGTTGTGATTGAGCTCTAAGTCAGGTCCTGAAAACGAGTCGATTTAACAAGATTGAACAAGATTCGATCAGACTTAAGATGTAAAAAAAAAATTATTTGAATCTAACATTTTAAATAAAAAGTGTTAAACGTTCAGTAGAATTGTTCATATGTGTATCAACGATTCATTGTTTCACAAAACAACGAGGCATAACAAAAATGATGCATGGTGAAAACTTTGGCCAAACCCGTCCCATGCTGTCATAAATGTTGTTATCTCATACATTGTTAAATGTTTTGCAGCAACGTTTGCCTGATGTAAACGCAACATAGAACATGTTTGTTCAACACCGGAGCGTGGGCGCGCTGGCTACAACACGTAGACGTGTCTGTTTATGTTGTCCACGCGTAACCAACATATAATATTATGGTTGAGATCCACTCGTGATAGGGGAGGCGGTGTTAGATGAGCCATTGTTCATTCTTTTTGATGTTTAGAGCGCAATCCTATTCACAAGTCAAAATTGCTTTTACTCACATAAACCGTGATTATCAATGTATAATTGCATACCAAGATAATATATCTAGCATGCATGGATAACTATATCAATCTGATTCATATAGGGTTGGTAAACTGGCTCAAGCTGGCTCAACTGGTGTGGAGTAAACTGAGCCACAGTGAAGTGTAACTTGCGTAAATGCTTTATCTCTATAATTTACACTGGCCTTGTATAAAAAAAATCGTTACACCTCAGCAAACACATCTACCCAAATGGGTACAACACGTCTCTGATAAGTCTACACGCTTAATTAATAAGTCAGCACAATTAATTAATATAGACTTATAGGTACAATGCAACCAATGTAACTATCAGCTATTGTGTTGCCTTGTAGCTATCGGATGTCCCAATTAATTAATATAGACTTATAGGTAAAATGCAACCAATGTAACTATCAGCTATTGTGTTGCCTTGTAGCTATCGGATGTCCCAATTAATTAATATAGACTTATAGGTACAATGCAACCAATGTAACTAGCAGCTATTATGTTGCCTTGTAGCTATCGGATGTCCCAATTAATTAATATAGACTTATAGGTACAATGCAACCAGTGTAACTAGCAGCTATTGTGTTGCCTTGTAGCTATCGGATGTCCCAATTAATTAATATAGACTTATAGGTACAATGCAACCAGTGTAACTAGCAGCTATTATGTTGCCTTGTAGCTATCGGATGTCCCAATTAATTAATATAGACTTATAGGTACAATGCAACCAATGTAACTAGCAGCTATTATGTTGCCTTGTAGCTATCGGATGTCCCAATTAATTAATATAGACTTATAGGTACAATGCAACCAGTGTAACTAGCAGCTATTGTGTTGCCTTGTAGCTATCGGATGTCCCAATTAATTAATATAGACTTATAGGTACAATGCAACCAGTGTAACTAGCAGCTATTATGTTGCCTTGTAGCTATCGGATGTCCCAATTAATTAATATAAATTTATAGGTACAATGCAACCAATGTAACTAGCAGCTATTATGTTGCCTTGTAGCTATCGGATGTCCCAATTAATTAATATAAACTTATAGGTACAATGCAACCAATGTAACTAGCAGCTATTATGTTGCCTTGTAGCTATCGGATGTCCCAATTAATTAATATAGACTTATAGGTACAATGCAACCAATGTAACTAGCAGCTATTATGTTGCCTTGTAGCTATCGGATGTCCCAATTAATTAATATAAACTTGTAGGTACAATGCAACCAATGTAACTAGCAGCTATTATGTTGCCTTGTAGCTATCGGATGTCCCGATTAATTAATATAGACTTATAGGTACAATGCAACCAATGTAACTAGCAGCTATTATGTTGCCTTGTAGCTATCGGATGTCCCAATTAATTAATATAGACTTATAGGTACAATGCAACCAATGTAACTAGCAGCTATTATGTTGCCTTGTAGCTATCGGATGTCCCAATTAATTAATATAAACTTATAGGTACAATGCAACCAATGTAACTAGCAGCTATTATGTTGCCTTGTAGCTATCGGATGTCCCAATTTGTTCGAAAAAATGTATTCCTTGATGTATTTTAGGGTAAAGAACACGCGTCTTCATTCTTTAACTAACCCTCCATTCAGTCTGGGGTGGCTCAACTAACCCTCCATTCAGTCTGGGGTGGCTCAACTAACCCTCCATTCAGCCTGGGGTGGCTCAACTAACCCCCCATTCAGCCTGGGGTGGCTCATCTAACCCTCCATTTAGCCAGGGGTGGCTCAATTAACCTTCCGTTCAGTCTGGGGTGGCTCAACTAACCCTCCATTCAGCCTGGGGTGGCTCAACTAACCCTCCATTCAGTCTGGGGTGGCTCAACTAACCCTCCATTCAGTCTGGGGTGGCTCAACTAGTCTCATTTCAACAATTAAGCTTATTTAATTAACGTATCATTAAAGCGTGAGGAGATATAAATAATATGATTCCCTGTGCATAGCTAAACCATTTGTAAATGCACAAACAACAAAGTCTGGTCACGTGCTTTGATAGTTTACACATCAGCCAACATTAACCACAATTCCTAAAAGTTTCGAAAAACATAAAAAACATGCTTTTAGCTCATGTTCTGACCGTTGTGATAAATGTAACCTATTATACATCAATAGTGTTCTAATAACATATTCAATCACTGGGATTTATCATGTAACCGTCGCTGCTGTAGTTTCCTGGGAAACATGGCTCAACTAACACCGCCGTCCCCTACCTTGCGCACACGTCGGATGAAAGAGAATATTCCGTTTTATGGAAACTATTTAAATGAATCATCTTCTTGCTCTTGTCTTTGTCCGTGAAGTCCGTGGTGAGGCTGGCGTTGACATTATTCCTTGATTCTTGTTCCTTCTCCTTTCTTTATTGGTCCCATTCCACTGCCGTCTCCACCTCTCTCATTCTCCACCACCCCTCTCCATTCCCCCTTCCCTCGCTCTCATTCTCCACCACCCCTCTCCATTCCCCCATCCCTCGCTCTCATTCTCCACCACCCGTCTCCATTCCGCCATCCCTCGCTCTCATTCTCCACCACCCCTCTCCATTCCCCCATCCCTTGCTCTCATTCTCCACCACCCCTCTCCATTCCGCCATCCCTCGCTCTCATTCTCCACCACCCCTCTCCATTCCCCCATCCCTCGCTCTCATTCTCCATCTCCCGTCTCCATTCCGCCATCCCTCGCACTCATTCTCCACCACCCCTCTCCATTCCGCCATCCCTCGCTCTCATTCTCCACCACCCCTCTCCATTCCCCCTTCCCTCGCTCTTATTCTCCACCACCCCTCTCCATTCCGCCATCCCTCGCTCTCATTCTCCACCACCCCTCTCCATTCCCCCATCCCTCGCTCTCATTCTCCACCACCTCTCTCCATCCCCCCATCCCTCGCTCTCATTCTCTACCACCCCTCTCCATTCCGCCATCCCTCGCTCTCATTCTCCACCACCCCTCTCCATTCCGCCATCCCTCGCTCTCATTCTCCACCACCCCTCTCCATCCCCCCATCCCTCGCTCTCATTCTCTACCACCCCTCTCCATTCCGCCATCCCTCGCTCTCATTCTCCACCACCCCTCTCCATTCCGCCTTCCCTTGCTCTCATTCTCCACCACCCCTCTCCATTCCGCCATCCCTCGCTCTCATTCTCCACCACCCCTCTCCATTCCGCCATCCCTCGCTCTCATTCTCCACCACCTCTCTCCATCCCCCCATCCCTCGCTCCAATCTCCACCATCCCTCTTCATTCTCTCAAGCTCTTGAGTTAGCTTGAGTTACCGAGTGGTTAGTCGTTCGAGAACACGGGCCCAGTAACTAAGCTGTTAGTGCGACCCACGTCTTATTTCTAAATGTAAGCATTTAAAACCATATCGACCTGTTGAAACGTGGATTTGACAATTTATCCCTCGCCATGTGCGGATGTAGGCTGAATCATATCTAACTCGTCCCGCTTGCTGCCTTTGTTCGACGTGTTTTAGGAAATATTCAAAAGCGTTTCCAGGAAATGCCTAGCATTGCCTGTCCGATCAGCAACGAATGATCCACTATCAATTCAAGTTAACTCCCCGTATTCTAGCCCCGTAAATTTCAGCGAGTGAAGAAATCCGCGTTTCAATAGGTCGATCTATCTCGGGTATTGATGTATTCACTGGCGTTTGTACCCATGACGCAATGTACTTACCGTCGAAGCAGTGGATGGGGTATTGATTCAACACGCCGCCGTCAGAATACAAGTCCAAAGAGCCGTTTATGTCGCACCAAATCGGCTCGAAAATAACTGCAAATAGAACAATGTTTTAAATTTTGCTCTTTCGCGAATGTCTGATGCGTCCTTGCGTCAGCGTAATGTCAAACAGCTCCGGCGATTCGGCAATAAAGAGTGTAGGTTAGTGTAGTCATTATCGTAGCTTAATTTTTTTTATTTTTTTAGCATATGACAACAACATAATGTATTCAACACACATTAGTCAACATTTAATTGATTTCATTTTAATTACAAATTAGTTATGTTGATTTAACAGTGTTTCTGAAATGAAACAAATACAAATAGCAAACGTATTATAATGTAATTAAAAATACCCGGAAATAACATCAACATTCCGACTGTAACATCTTGTGTTCCTACACGTGAAATAAATATACATACTGACTCCAATGCTTTGCGACATTACTTGATTACAACGATATTCCGACTGCAATATTTTGCGAACATACCCGGGAATGACATGAACATACGCGGGAATGACATGAACATACGCGGGAATGACATGAACATACCCGGGAATGACATGGACATTCTGACAGCGATCCTGATTGGAATGTCAGGCGTCGTTGTGTGGTGGAAATACTCGGAGCGCATCTGAGACAAGTTTGTGACGACGATGCAGAGTTCTCGACCGTACTCCTTATACACCTGTCGGCAGAGAAGATGGTGATCAGATGATACATATCAGGGCCGAGTTCGACTTACTAACCAAATAAACAAAATAAACGTATGACGTGTGACACCTGCATACATTTTTTCCGGCTAATTAGTCAACGCTGGTTGTTTCCCAGTGGCGCCAAGCGTAACATGCAATATATAATGACCATCCAACAGCATACCGCTGTTGGTTGGTCATTATGACGTAATTCTGGCAAAATAAGGTCAGACAGAATGTGTTCGGGTTAAGCTGGTCGCGACTAGACTGACCATTGATTGGTGTTGGTCGACAAGTCGAACTCGGCCTTTGTGTGGCTGAGGAGACAGCTGATGCGGGCTGGGCATGTGGATCAAATGGAAGGGAAACGGTTGGCGGATTTTAGAGGATAGAATGAGAATAAGAAGACTGAGATGGGAGGACTGCATGAGGAGAGATTTGGCGGGATTGGGAGGGGACTGGAGAACTAGTGGGAAAGACAAGGTGAATTGTAGACGGCAGTGAAACGGGATCAGCTATCCCAAGAAGACGGAAAACACAAATGGAGGATTCGTATTGATGCTCGCCTCATCCCAGGCTTCAACGAGAAAGAGGAGAGCAACAATTGCTAATGGAAGCAGCTATGGCGTACCCCGTGCCCCCGTGCCCCCGTGCCCACGTGCCCCCGTACCCACGTGCCCCCGTATCCCGTACTCAGTACTCCGTGCCCCCGTACCCCCGTATCCCATACATCGTACCCCGTACCCCCGTAGTCCCGTTCCCCGTATACCACACCCCGTTCCCACATACACCCGTACCCCCGTACCTCCTAACCCAGTACACCGCGCCTTACTGCGATGCCAATGTATGTGTCTCTTTTTCTGCTAGAGTTTCCACCCCAACACACACCACCAATGTTAGGTGCGAACGTATTAACATGTTTATATGGCGAAATCACTTGTAAACATTAAATCTAGCATTCATGACCGAGTGCGTCATATGTGAAATAGTGGGAATCGATTACGACCTTTCTCACGCCCACTTGCTGGAATATGTGTGGTTTTATACGTGGACTATTAATATTACACGATACAGTGCAGCTAATGACACGGGCTGTCGCCGCCGCACGTGGTTTAATCTTATCTGGTAGGCATGTAGTACGATATTATCCGTGCGGGCGTGTGTGTGTCTGTGTGTGCAAGTGAGTACATATCTGACTGGGCGAGTGTCAGTATGAGTGCCCGTGAATGGGCGATCACTGAATGCAAATACATTATGTATTCTTGGCCGCAACCACATATGTCACCTTAACTACTACTTCGGCATCGACAAGCCACAGCACACGCCTCAACCACTGGTCTTACAATAGTCGACGGGGTAGTTGTTGTGCAAACCAACGTCTATGCTTCGTTTCTTTAAGAGGACATAGCACAATACAAGTGTTGAACAATTTAAGTGAGATATTTACGTTGGTAGTCCTGGACGATGGCCGTAATATATGGTTTTGGCGTCGGACCATAGTGAGATATTTACGTTGGTAGTCCTGAACGATGGCCGTGATATATGGTTTTGGCGTCGGATCATAGTGAGATATTTACGTTGGTAGTCCTGGACGATGGCCGTGATATATGGTTTTGGCGTCGGACCATAGTCATCGACCATGACAATGGGACAAGAAAACAGTTCAAACTGACGACCATTAATTGTGGCGCTTGGCTGTGGTTCGTGAACATATACCAGAACAATGCTAACACACCCTGTTCAGGAAACTTCAGTATTCTAGCAAACGAAATAAGTGACCTCTTTGAGTGTGTGACCAAATACTTCCCACCACTCTTACCCGTTGATGAGTTCTTACCTCCGGGAGCCGACACGACGGTCCCAGATGTCTACATCATCAACGTCGATGAAGTAGCCATATCACTATCACGAATGAAAACACACAAAGCAACCGGCCCGGACGAGATACCCAACTGGATCTTACATGACTACGCCGCTATCCTCGCTCCTCCCGTCTGTGTGATATTCAACAGCAGCTTACGGGAAGGAACCGTGCCTGCCCTGTGGAAATGCGCTGATGTTCGACCAGTGCCTAAAATTCGACCACCAGCGCTAATTGAGAAATACCTGCGCCCAATATCTCTCACGCCAGTTTTATCGAAGTGCTTGGAGAAATTCATGTGCACGTTGATAATGGACATTACCATGGACCAGGTTGATCCTCAGCAATATGGATCAATCAAAGGAACATCAACCGTACACGCACTGGTCGAGCTTGTTCACAAGTGGGAATACGCGGTCGAGATCCCTGGAACCATAGTACGAATACTTCTCGTCGATTTCAGCAAAGCGTCGAGTCGACCGTCACATTTTAATGATGAAATGTGCATCACTCGGACTTCCAACTTTTACCACCAAATGGCTGACATCCTTCCTGTGTCAACGCAAACAGAGGGTAAAGATCGGGAGTGTGAAATCAGAGTACACCACTGTCAACGCAGGTGTCCCACAAGGCACAATATTTGGACCAATCGGTTTCCTACACCATATTAATGATCTGCAAACAGTATGCGAACATATAAAATATGTCGACGATTGCACAATATGGGAAGCTTCTTCATCCTCCGGAATGGACAGCTCACTATAAGGAGCAGCAGACGAAGTCAGGCAATGGACAGCGAGTAACAAAATGGCGCTGAACTACAACTGCGGATATGTTTCAAGAAATCAACTCCGGACATCGCACTGCTAACCATCGACGGTAGACCAATCCAACAAGTTAACAGCACTCGTCTACTAGGTGTGACTCTATCTGAAGATCTGAAGTGGCAATCACACATAGACGAAATCACTACAAAAGCATCGCAACGTCTATATTTCATCATCCTTCTCAAAAGAGCCGACATTGACCCTCACCATCTCATCAATATATACACTTCAATCGTCTGATCGGTATTGGAGTACGCATGCCAAGTGTGGCACACGAGCCTTACAAAAAGGCAAACAAGACAGATAGAATACATCCAGAGACGGGCAATGCGGATCATCTTCCAAGATAAGTCGTACACCGAAGCCATCACCGCAGCCAATTTACCAACGCTGTCAGACCGGAGGGAGAAGTTATGTAGAACACTATTCATAAGCATGCAACAATCTACACATAAATTACACCATCTTCTGCCTCCCCTCCGGGAAACTCCGTATACAACTCGAAACACGAGGACTTACTGTGTGCCGCGTTGCAGAACTACAAGATTTCAGAACTCTTTTATACAATATGCTTTAAGACACTGGCAGTAATTATGAACTCATTTATAAATTAATTACTTTTTACATAATAGTAGTATGCCATATAATTTTTTTTACGATAGTATTGCCTGTTTTAAGTTTTTATTTACGATTATGTCCGTCATATTTACCTTGTTTATTTACAAACATAACTTTAAACATGATGTACATGAACCTTTTAATGTTTTTATATTTTAAGTCATATTTTTGTCTTAATTAATTTATTATCATTGGTTGTTTTACTGTGCCAATTGTATAATTCAACTGCTATAGTTGCCATTTTAATAAAAATTATTATTATTTTCATTATTATTATTATATGAAATGGTCCTTGGTCACGAATCGTTATCATACACCTGATACATGGTCCTTGTTTATGATATGTGATCATATACATGAACAATGGTCATTGGTTATGATCCGCGATCATAGATCTAAACAATGTTCCTTGGTTATGATCCGTGATCATAGGTCTGAATCATGGTCCTTGTTTATGCATGTTTATCCGTGATCATAGAACTGTTTATCCGTGATCATAGACCTGTTTATCCATGATCAGAGACCTGTTTATCCGTGATCATAGACCTGAACCACAGTCCACTGTTATGGTCCTACTTCGGGAAGCGTAACTGTGGTTCTGGAAGCATTACCCTGTTAGAGCCCCGTGTGGCGCGGTTAGAGCGAGGGGACCGTTGTTTAAGTCCCCCTACTGCGGTCAACCGAGGACACCGTTGTTTAAGTCCCTCTACTGCAGTCAACCGAGGGGACCGTTGTTTAAGTCCCCCTACTGCAGTCAACCGAGGGGACCGTTGTTTAAGTCCCCCTACTGCAGTCAACCGAGGGGACCGTTGTTTAAGTCCCCCTACTGCAGTCAACCGAGGGGACCGTTGTTTAAGTCCCCCTACTGCAGTCAACCGAGGGGACCGTTGTTTAAGTCCCTCTAATGCAGTCACTGTAACTGTAAGCCATTGGTTTCTTCTACCTGCTACATATGCCAGAGGAAGTAAAATAGCGCACATAGGAGGTAAAATGTGTAACCTGTCGTGGACTCAGAGAGCTGCTGAATTTTACATTTAAGTTCACAGCATCCCACTGTATGATGAGCAGTGTAGGGAATATCATCATCACCATTGTCATTAATAGTGCCGTGTAAAATACAATTCACATCGCTTTACAGATAAAACAATACGTTGACGTAAAACAATTCTTGGAATATAGTATATAAATTATATATAATATTGATTATTATTTTCATTTTATTATTATTATTATTATTAGCATTATTATTATTATTATTATTAGCATTATTATTATTATTATTATTAACATTTTTAGTATCACTATTATTATTATTATTATTATCACTATCATCATCATCGCTACCACTACACCTGTCCCTCACCTCGCCGAATGTGATGTTTGGGTTGCCGGTCTTGCGAGCGATGTGTTCCCCGTAGATTCTCTTGAACCTGTCGGCGGCGTTGATGCCGAAGCGGCGGTAGATCTTGGGCAGGCCACAGCAACATATGCAGCTCTGGTCTAAGACAATACAAACAACAAACTCGTCAGACACACATACTTGGTGCATGGATACAACCAAGAAGTGGGGTTACAACTAACCTGCCCGTGCCGAATGTGAATGTTGAGAGGAACCAAAACGGTGCAACATCTACTAGAGCGCCCTCTCCCGGCTGACCAGACGACTCGGCAGTGTACAACTCCTGTGTCAGAGCCTGGCTGACCAGACAACTCGGCAGTGTACAACTACTGTGTCAGAGCCTGGCTGACCAGACGACTTGGCAGTGTATAACTCCTGTGTCAGGGCCTGGCTGACCAGACTACTTGGCAGTGTACAACTCCTGTGTCAGAACCTGGCTGACCAGACGACTTGGCAGTGTACAACTCCTGTGTCAGAGCCTGGTGGACCAGACGACTCGGCAGTGTACAACTCCTGTGCCAGAGCCTGGCTGACCAGACGACTCGGCCGTGTACAACCCCTGTGTCAGAGCCTGGCTGACCAGACGACTCGGCAGTGTACAACTCCTGTGTCAGAGCCCGGCTGACCAGACGACTCGGCTGTGTACAACTCTTGTGTCAGAGCCTGGCTGACCAGACGACTCGGCAGTGTACAACTCCTGTGTCAGAGCCTGGCTGACCTGACGACTCGGCAGTGTACAACTCCTGTGTCAGAGCCTGTGTTCTGCAGTGACGGGGGAAGTCTAGCGACACAAGAAGATAAAACTGGGGACAGATCATCACTTCCTGGTCATGTCACACGAATAAATTGTTAATGATTTTGAGAACGTACCCCGTTTCAATGATTTCTTGCACCCTAAAATATAGTCATGAACAAGGAAAAGGCACATTTACGGACTACCAAATATATGCTGAACACACACGTAAATATATAGTAAGAGGTTGGTATGTGTCCGTGACGGAAGGATCCCCGATGTAAGTGTCAGCGACGGAAGGATCCCCGGTGCACGTTGAGATGGCCTTGGAATGAACAGGTCTGCCAGGGGGTGAAGTGTAAAGCGCTTTGAGCAGTCCTATGGACCGGATACCGCGCTATAAAATCCGAGAACCAGCTACGCTGATTAAGCCGATTGTGCTGTTTATAAAATGTACTTTTTCCTGTGTGGAATTTATTAAAACTGTTATATTTCCACATCATACAAGATCATTTCAACTAGTAAAGTAGGTGTTTTATCTCAACTGTGTCGCATGGCAACCCTTACCACGTGCAGCAGATACCAGTACAGGAGTCTATCTCTGAAGGTGCCGACCCGGTAAAATATTAATGACATTGAACAGGCCTATACTGACACTGAATGAGCTATGGCCTATGCGTCTATTTTTTTCTGTGATAAGCCATTTACGAAATACAGGAATAAACAACACAAACGATAATTGAGGTATTCAAATTTAAACACAAACATGTGTTTCTGTATGTAAACAAACCGCACGTACGCACGTCCGCACGCGCACTCGCATTCGCACGCACGCACGCACAAACAAACAAACAAACAAACAAACGTTGCGTGCATAGTTAGAGAAAGTGAGGGGGGATTTGGCTGGATTTGGAAGCGATGGAGATCGAAAGATGAAGTTAGTGGAGTGTGGATGCGGATGGTGTAGCCGGATGGTGGAGCCGGATGGTGGAGCCGGCAGTGAAAAATGATCGGTGACGGAAATAAAAAATCGAGGACCAGTATCGATGCCAGATTTACCGTGGACTTCTGGGAGAAATAGGAGACCAACAGCTACGTACATACAGTGAAATAACTTATTGACGTTTACATCATAGCTGCAGTGATAATGAAAACAGGGTGCTACGTCAATCCGCACGCTTGGCTAATCCGGTAAAACCACCTGTTAAACAAAATAAACGAGACGTGACTGTACACGGTATATGGGCTCACCGTGAAACAACCTCTTGACGTCTCCCTTGAAGACGTCGGCTATCTCCTGTGGTGTGCAGCCGACCGACAGCAGACCGGCGCAGATAGCTCCGGCACTCGTCCCGGCAATCCGACGGACCTTGGCCAGGACTCCGGCGTCCTCGAGGGCCTTCAACAGTAACGTGCAACTTCCGTCAGATTATACGAAACTGTTCTAGTGTGTGTGATAAAGGCACTATCATAAAGACGCAGGACTGAAAAGCATATGAGGGTAAGAAATGGGAGGAGAATGCTGCCGATAGGTAGATGTGGAAAAGAGTGAGAGCCGAGGCGGAGCAGCAGTACATGAAATAGCCTCACCCCTTTATAAAGGGAGCAAGGAAAGGGATAACAGTGGGGCAGCAGTACATGAAATAGCCTCACACCTTTATATAGGGAGCAAGGAAAGAGTTAACAGTGGGGCCCTGCAGCAGTACATGATATAGCCTCACCCCTTTATAAAGGGAGCAAGGAAAGAGATAACAGTGGGGCCGTGCAGCAGTACATGAAATAACCTCACCACTGTGTAGAGGGAGCAACAAAGAAGAACACATGTAGATGTCACATACTGTTCAACTAGTGACCGATGTGTTAAGTAAATGGCACTACACATTTATTCACAACACGTTCCTGTATTCTGTACTTAGTTGATCCACTTTGTATATGTGTGTTTTCCTTAAAGATAAATACATCGTTGTTTCGATAATACGTCTACCCGATTTGTTTGGAACCAGGTCCGTTGGTAACTCTGTGAACTGGAATAACTTGACGTCACAAGGCTTGTCACAGTCACAAGGTCAGTACGGCCGCTGTAGGACAGCGTCTTTAGGTTCATCTCTCATGATTCATCATCATCATTTGCCGGCCGGAGCCGGAACATTGATGAGACGTTTCCAAAGAGATTAATAGTTAATTGAGGATGGAAGATCAGCCATTTCAACATGAACGTTTTCGCAGATAAGTTTGTTTGTCTTTGTTTCCGTCTGTTCTTCTTGCCATGAGTGGGTGTCCAATGCCACGAGTGGGTGTCCATTGTCACGAGTGGGTGTTCGTTGTCATGAGTGGGTGGCCATTGTCACGAGTGGGTGTTCATTGCCATGAGTGGATGTCCACTGTCATGAGTGGGTGTTCATTGCCATGAGTGGGTGTCCACTGTCATGAGTGGGTGTCCACTGCCATGAGTGGGTGTCCACAAGTCTTGACACTGTATCTTCTTTGTGGCGATAACAGCGATTAGCTGGAGGCGACACATTCGAATCTTGTTTGAAAGATTGTCTTTGGACATGTAAGCATCTCCGAGGTATTCAAGTGTTATTTCCGTCAAGCTTCCTTTCCAGTTGTTATGTGTGAGTGGCCCATAAGGCAAAACACTGTCAACGGTCGCCTGAATAATGACAACCTGAGGACGTGCCTGTTTTTGACTTCCATGTTGTATAACTTAGTACACGCTCGACACGCATGGCTAACTTCCATGTTGTATCATTTAGCACGTGATCGTCCGCGGTGTACTTGTGAGCCGAAGCCAGCCATAACTTTCAATAGCTGATGTTGCTGTTGCCGAACATCTGCCCCTGCGTGACTGGCTCCGAGTGTCTGACTCACGTGTTCCAACACTAAGAGGGAGGAGACATTCTCTGCATAATTAAATGCCAGTTACGTGTGCACTTAGAATTACCTGTACCTATGTTCAATGGTAAACACATAAGATGCCGTGTTTATCATTAAAATGCGTTATATTCCACGTGTACGTTTCGAGATAAATCATAATTAAGTGTTATATATGAGAACCGTTATTTCAACAATGCGTGGTGTCATGGTCATGTATAAAACATTTGGCCGAAACTTGATGACAGTACAAAGCGACTCTTAACTCGACTGATGTGATGTGGGCGTATAATCCAGCTAGCAAGAAATGATTGGGTCAACTGTTGCTAAATTTATTAATGCACATTAGTGCACAATGGCACAATGGATGTTGTTAGCTGGAATCGAGTTTTGCGGCTAAGCGCTACATATTTATCAGTTGTATATAATTATAGAATATTATAGTTTACAATAGACCAAGAAAAGCATCTATTGTGTAATTTGTATTTTTTTTTATTTGTCACTACTGTGTAATTTATCACCTGTACTATATTCTGACAGCAAACAAATTGGAAGATGATATATCGGCTCAGCATTTATTAGAACTGGTTCTGTTTGACAACGTAATCAAACTGCAACCATCGGACGAACACATGTAATCGTCAGGGGAACATGTACGTGTTATCGGCGTGGTGTATTCATAATGCCAATTTCCAACACAATATTATTAATACTATCTTATTTACTCATGTTGAATATGGTGTTGTATTCTATTTTATTATTATGTAATGTGCACTGTTGTTGGAAATAAAATATTGATTTATTGATCCATTGGATGATTGATTGATTGAATGTTTGTAGTAATGCAATGACAGCATGATAGTACATTCAGTTATTGTCACATGGTGTTGTGGCAAATAAAGATATGATAAAGTCAATACTACCAATCTGTTCCACCAATATTTAGATATGTGTTGACGTTACACCAATGTTAATATTGTTGACTTATAATCACTCTGTTGACACGGCAGCTCAACAGATTTGGAGCTCGTCACGTGACGAGGCTATACTGAGTTCAGACTGAGCACAGTCGGATTATTAACAATTTGTGTAACTAACAACTTGCTGATTCGACTAGCACCAGACATAGTACAATGGTTACGAGATGGTGGAAATATGCGTCTTTCGAAAGAATGGTGTATGTACCAGGTAGATATGTACCAAGTAGATATGTACCAGGTAGATATGGGGCATTGCCAGGGGAAGTGAAATAAACCACACAAGGGGTAAATATGTCACGGTCGTGGACTCACAAATCGGTGGTCTGTCAACCCGCATAAAACATCCCAGCTTTCGTTCCAGCTGTTGACGCCAACAGTTTGTCTGCCGATAAATAATTGGCAGCTACCCATCGGCCGACCGGTTTTTCGGATGCCAGATGTCCACAAAGAGTATTGCCAACTGTTTGCGGAGAACATAACATAACTATTACATTTGAGTTGCCAAAAATAGTCGCCTGAGGGAACTGAAGAAACGGTAGGTGTCTGGCTTAAGACACAAGATGCAGTACAACGACGTATTTGGGATTTCGGAAAAAGAGAATCAAAGAGGCAAGCCTAGTCATACATTGGTTTGCCGTGCTACCGTACATTGGCGTAATACATTATTTACGGGGGAAAAAACTTGAAAACCCCAACGGAGGGTGGGCCCATACTACGCTGTGCCTAAATGTTTGTGTTGTGTCAGGTTTACACGAGCTTTTATCGCAGGGCTTACTTTAACATGTGGTACATTCGGCGCTATTTGCCATCCTGAATGCACCACGTGACGTCGTCTAGGTCTGTATATGCCCAGTCCAATGCATCGTCGTGACGTCACGGTCGTTACAGACAAACTATCGCAAAAATAGACTCACGTATGACGTAGCTATTCTCCAAATAGCCCATTCATCGTACACATCGTAGTATACACTGCGTGAACACATGGAACCAACGAACATAGACCACGGCTGTTCCATAAATGAAAAATCATTTGCGGAAAAAGAACATTCCAATCCTACGAGGCTACACAGTTTAACGGATGAGAATTTAACAAGATTTAAAAAGATTTGCCATCCAAGCCAAAGGCCCAGATGCCAAGTGGACAAGGAAGCCATTGGCTTATCGAGAGTCCAACAATGTTCACCTACTTATAACCCGCCCTCCTGAGATATGTGTCAACCTTGTTTTCAAACATATTCACGCTGCTAGCAATTACACAATCTGTAGACAATTTGTTCCATTCATTTATTGTCCTCTGTGAGAACGAGTACTTCCTGATGTCCAATCTGCATTGATCCTTTGCTAATTTTACCTCATGTCATCTAGTTCATCTATCCTTCTTGAGGGAGAAAACATATTTCTATCAATATTTTCATACCCATTCAATATCTTAAAAACTTCAATATGATCTCCTCTTAACCTCCTTGTCTCTAGAGTAGTTAAACCACATTCTTTCAGACGTTCTTCATAATTAAGGTCTCTCATTTCTGGAATCACTTTAGTTGCTCTCCTTTGTATGCGTTCAAGCGTATCTATATCCTTCTTACAATATGGTCTCCATGCTTGTATACAGTATTCTAAATGAGGTCTAACTATTGCTTTATAAAGAGGTATAATTAACTTTTTTTCCGTTGTATGTTATGTTTCTTCTAATCAATCCAAGGATTTTATTACCCTTTGAAGCTGCATTACCACACTGCTCTGAAATTTTCATATCAGCGCTTATGGTAACTCCTAATCCTTTTCTTTTACAGTAGTACCCAGAACAGTATCTCCCATTTTACTATTTACATCCAAGTTCTCATGTCCTGTATGTAGGCATTTACATTTCCCAAAATTGAACAACATCTGCCACTTCCCAGACCATTTCACTAATCTGTCTAGATCGTTTCATGCAGGTGTTCGTGTGTTCTATAGAACCAACGTCTCATCATTGACGCGTTGTATGGTATGTGATGTGCATCGCATTTCCGGTGAAATTTTTGGCCACGAGCACGTTACGCACACGCTTGTAACTGTTCGTCACGAGAACATTGTGACAACAAGAGCATGACCCAGTCGTTGTACAGTAATCGTACACGGTAACAGAACGGCTTATGAGAACCTAAATTGACAATTTCTGATAGTTGAGTATGTTAGATTGGAGAGGTTGTGCTCAATGCTCATTGAGTATGTGAGACTGGGGAGGTTGTGCTCACTGCTCATTGAGGATGTGAGACTGGGGATGTTGTGCTCACTGCTCATTGAGGATGTGAGACTGGGGAGGTTGTGTTCACTGCTCATTGAGGACGTGAGACTGGGGAGGTTGTGCTCACTGCTCATTGAGGATGTGAGACTGGGGAGGTTGTACTCACTGCTCACTGAGTATGTGAGACTGGGGAGGTTGTGCTCACTGCTCTCTGAGTATGTGAGACTGGGGAGGTTGTGCTCACTGCTCATTGAGTATGTGAGACTGGGGAGGTTGTGCTCACTGCTCACTGAGCATGTGAGACTGGGGAGGTTGTGCTCACTGCTCATTGAGTATGTACGACTGGGGAGGTTGTGCTCACTGTTCATTGAGTATGTGAGACTGGGGAGGTTGTGCTCACTGCTCATTGAGGATGTGAGACTGGGGAGGTTGTGTTCACTGCTCATTGAATACGTGATACTGGGGAAGTTGTGTTCACTGCTCACTGAGTATGTGAGACTGGGGAGGTTGTGTTCACTGCTCACTGAGTATGTACGACTGGGGAGGTTGTGCTCACTGCTCATTGAGTATGTACGACTGGGGAGGTTGTGCTCACTGCTCATTGAGTATGTGAGACTGGGGAGGTTGTGCTCACTGCTCACTGAGTATGTGAGACTGGGGAGGTTGTGCTCACTGCTCTCTGAGTACGTGATACTGGGGATGTTTTGCTCACTGCTCATTGAGTATGTGAGACTGGGGAGGATGTGCTCACTGCTCATTGAGTATGTGAGACTGGGGAGTTTGTGCTCACTGCTCATTGAGTATGTGAGACTGGGGAGTTTGTGCTCACTGCTCACTGAGTATGTGAGACTGGAGAGGTTGTGCTCACTGCTCATTCAGGATGTGAGACTGGGGAGGTTGTTCTCACTGCTCATTGAATATGTGAGACTGGGGGATTGTGCTCACTGCTCATTGAGTATGTGAGAGGTGAAAACGACACAAAACGTTTTTGTGTAATGTGTGAAGTAGTTGACATGCACCTCTTTGAGGTTTCATTCCTGTTTGTGCAGCAAAAAAACTAATTGAGCCAATCTCGATATTTTCTGCTATCTTTTAAAGTTGATATATTACTTGAGAGGAACTGGCTCTTGACAGAAACTGACTATATTTATATATATATATATATATATATATATATATATATATATATATATATATATATATATATATATATATATATATATATATATATATATATATATATATATATCTGCTGTTGCGAATTTGTAAAATTAATTTGAAATGAATAAAAATTAATTGAATTTGAATTTATCCTTTTTGGCAGCAAATTTAATTGAATTTTAATTGATCACTGGTTACATATGTGGGAATTTTAATTGAATTGAAAAAACATTAATTGACCCCCATGTCTGGACTTGGAACCCCTGCGAAAATGGGGTTCAATAATGCATAAAGCAAACGTCAATGCTGCCTTGTGCTACCTGGACATGATTACTTCTAGATCAAAGTTACTGCCGTCCACTTGGCTAGGAACCACGTCACTTCAAACGAGGACCGTTTAGCCACTGATACAACTGCAATTTAATTCACTCCAAGTTGCTTCAGGTCACTCATATGATTAATTGAGTAACTGGATACGTGAACGAATTGCATTAATGGCAACCTTACTGATTGTGCTGTAGTCTATGTGTGATTGTGTTTATAAATTGTTATATCAATCAACTACAGTATTAATTGTGCATACATACTGCTGAAGAAACTACCAAGTAGCACTGACGACTATGCTTGTTTGTAGGTAACATGTGAAATTTCTTAATTTGACAAACTGGTTCAAACCAAAATGTATTGTGTCAATCTAAAACAGTAAGCGGCGCAATTTGGTAAAGTTATTGAAAAGTGGTTAGATCTCCAATTCAGGCAGGTAAATTAATTGAGGTGGTAACACGTACGAACAATGTAACATCCGTGATAATTAATTAATTAATTAATTGGTGTGCCATACACTAGGTTACATGTTTAAAAAAACTACTTTTATGGTCTGAATGGGGGGTTCTAGCAGGAGACCCATACATAAGAAATAATACAAACAAATCATTCGGTTTACCATACCAAGTGATGACGTAATTAAAACAAGAATTTCAGATTCGACGGGTGGAGTCTAGTGTGAGACCGATAGAGTGTGCATAGGTGAAATCTAAGCCCCTGAGTGCACAAACGATTAGATTAACACAAATTATTGTGTACATAAGCCAGCGGCGAAAGATTACAATAACAAGCAGTCGTGTTGTTGCGACCACGCCACGAGGCATGCATGCACGACCACTCTTCGCGGCATGCATGCACGGCCACTCCTGGAGGCATGCATGCACGACCACTCTTGGAGGCATGCATGCACGACCACTCTTGGAGGCATGCATGCACGACCATTCTTGGAGGCATGCATGCACGACCATTCTTGGAGGCATGTATGCACGACCACTCTTGGAGGCATGCATGCACGACCTAAATGTTGTCGACTAACACATGTTCATGCACAGTTCCAGTACTGCCTAAAGATTAAAGTTATCTTACTATTTAATAATAGTTGACGAAAGTTGCCCAACAATCCAGCAGCACGACGTCTGAGCCAGTTACATGAATTGTTCATACAGCTGCGTTGTGGCCAATGTTTGCCAACATCGCCTGAATGAAGATAGTGTATTCTCTCTGTGTGCCAAATGGCCTTTATGGTCGTTATGCGCGCACGTGTTTATGTATGGATGTGTGTGTGTGTGTGTGTGTGTGTGTGTGTGTGTGTGTGTGTGTGTGTGTGTGTGTGTGTGTACGTGCGTGCGTGCATACGTGCAGTATTTTATCTATTAGTGCACGTACGTGCATGTATATGTGTAAGCCTATGTACGTGTGCGTCCGTGCGTTAGGATATATGTGCATCTGTACATTTATACGTAACACATAATCAGTCAGTCGAGTTACAAGGGTTAACATCCAAGCCGGTCACAGCTGACTGGGCCTAAACTATTGCATGCCTACTGAGTTCACGCATGCATAACGAGCGGGTCGTGCACGGGGAACAGAGGCTAGCGTGAACAAAGCCAGCAAAATCAACATGGCCGGGGACAGTCGCCACCGACTCCCGGTACAGATCAATTGCAGTCCGACTAAGGGCTACGTCCCTGCCCTGGAGTACCCACCTGGATCGCTCCAATGTATGCGTAGCCCTTCATGCCTCCGCCCGAGAAGGCTACGTTCTCCAACTGGTAATCATAACACAGCCACCCGTCCTTGCGCGCAATGTCCTTGACCACGATGCCATCGCGATATCTATCCAATATAGCTAGGTCATTCCCGTCCGGCGACGGTGTCCCAGTCCCTACCAGGGACTGCAGACATCCCATTGTGTTTGGGACAACAGTGACTGGGGTCCAGTGACGGTGCTAGGACATAACAACCGGTCACGTCCACGC